>QEPC01014402.1:2589138-2646750 GCA_003113815.1 Sphenodon punctatus | reverse complement strand
AGGTAGTTAAAACACGAGCAGACTGTGAGGAACTGCAACAGGATCTTACGACACTGGGTGCCTGGGCATCTAAATGGCAAATGAGATTTAATGTGGACAAGTGCAAAGTGATGCACGTAGGGAAAAATAATCCAAACTATGAGTACACAATGCTGGGTACTAAGCTAGGAGTTACCACGCAGGAAAAGGATCTGGGGGTTGTTGTGGACAATACAATGAAATCCAGAGCGCCAATACAGTGAAATCCACAGCACAGCGCACTGCAGCAGTCAAAAAAGCAAACAGAATGTTAGGAATTAGTCGGAAGGGGATAGAGAATAAAACTGAGGATGTCATAATGCCTATATACAAATCAATGGTGCGACTGCACCTCTAATATTGTGTGCAGTTCTGCTTGCCCCATCTCAAAAAAAGACATCGCTGAACTAGAAAAGGTACAGAGAAGGGCAACAAAAATGATCAAGGGTGCATGGAAGGGCTCCTGTATGAGGAGAGGCTTGGTAGGTTGGGGCTTTTCAGTTTGGAGAAGAGAAGACTGAAAGCCGATATGATAGAGGCCTATAAAATCATGAATGGTGTGGAACTAATAAATAAGGAGCAGTTATTTACCCTCTCAGCTAGTACTAGAACTAGAGGACACTCCATGAAACTCATGGGTGGCAAGTTTAAAACAAAGAAAAGAAAATATTTTTTCACTCAGCGTATAACTGGGTTGTGGAATCTACTGCTAGAGGCTGTGGTAAGGGCCAGTACTATAGCTGAGTTTAAAAGAGGTTTGGACAAGTTTCTGGAAGATCGGTCCATTAGCAGCTATTAGCCAGACCGGATCAGGGAACATGATTGGAACTGGGGGAAAATAACAGGGAATGGATCCCCCATTGTGGCCTGTTGAGTACTTCTCCCAATCCACCGTGATTGGCCACTGTCGGAGACAGGATTCTGCGCTGGAATGACCGTTGGTCTGACCCAGTATGGCACTTCTTATGTTCTTAAAATGGTCCTGGTCACATCAGAAAGATGTGTTGGTGTTGACTCTCTTCACCCTCGCCCTTTGCGCCCCCCAGAGCGGCTCCTTCGGTCTTCTGGGGGTGGCTTCTTGAAGTTCCCCCGTGTCAAGCGGGGGGGCCACAATGGAGAGGGCATTCTCGGTGGCTGGGCTGCATCTTTGGAATTCTCTCCCGAAGGAAGCTCGCCTGGCCCCAAGCCTTTTAACATTCCAATGGGCTTGTAAAACCTGACTTTTCACCCAGGCCTTTGGGAAGGGGGGCAGGGTGGGTCAGAGTTTTTAGCTCTTCCCTACCTTTATTTCTATTTTCATTTATTTTTCCTAATCCTATTTTAAATTGTGTGTTGTTTTTAAAAATTGTTTTATTGAATTGTTTTTATTGAATTGTACGTCGCCCCGAGATGCCGTAGGCATATGGGGCGACTAATAAATGTTTAAAATAAATAAATAAAATAAAAAGAATCCCTTTCTGATGTGACTATACCTTTTTCCTGAGCATCACAATTAGAGCAGAAACAAGGCCCTGCAAAAATGTGTAAATTGGTTGAATTTTTGGTACTCAACTCAACTGGACAGCTTTGGTTACAAATTATTACCCAATTAGTGCTGATGGGTTACCCAATGTGACAATTAGTTTACCAACTTCAGGTCCCAAATTACTAAATTCCAGTACTAATTTTTTGTTTCCATCCCAATTTTGTTTTTGACTTACCACCCCTTTTTTCTCTATTTTCCCATACCAATTTACTGATTTATCGGTGATAATTTCCAAATTTTTGTGTAATCAGGTAACCGATCAGAACTTGAGTAGCTTTTTGGGTGCCCACCATGGTACCCAAAATTGCAGATATTATCCATGTGTAATAAATCAGGTAATGTTCCCGCTCTAGATGTCAGAAGGGGCCGGGTTGGGACAAAGTGGCTCTCCTGCCCTGCCCTGAATGTAATTCTGCTGACGCCCTTCTACTACAAATTAGGTTGTGGTCAACCTCTATCAACATCTTGGTCACTACTGAAATAACGCTTCTGTTTATCAGAAGTAAATTGCTCCAGAGCAAGCTGCACATCTGACCAAGAGACCGGACCATTTGCTCTGGGGCTGGTTGTCTTGAATGTTGCACTACAGAATAACTTGCTTTCCATCCCCTTGAAAGCAAAGTGCTATGTCAATGGAGTCCCTAATCTCCATGACAATGTGTTCATCTGGGCAGGGCCAGAGTCAGTCAAGGGAAGAGGCAGGAGTGGAACGTAGATCTCAGTCCTGTAGATAATGTTTCCTCTTTCTGTGAGGCACCTTTACCTTATTAGTTTCCCAGGCATCAGTAACTACCTGCTGTGCATTGTGGGTAAGTGGCATGTAGCACTCCATCAAACAAGAGCTCTTAGAATCCTCCACTCACTTATTAGTAGCCGGCATCCATGGTATTTGGCTTGTTTTCAGAGGAAAGCAGCCATTGGCACTCACAGCTCTCTGTAAATACAGCCAAGGCAACAGATGCCTTCTGAATGCGTCCAACACGCCATATTGTGCCTCCCACCTTTTGAAAAGCCTTCTCTGTTTTCTTAGTCCATCCGAGCCTGCTGTTTTGGTTGCCTTCATTGTAAGTCTGGCACAAATAGATAGAAATTGTCCTTTTTGCGGGAGAGAGCTAGCCAGATGTTTCAGTTAGCTAATAATGCAGAGGGATTAGGGTACTCTAGAACAGCAGGAATTACTGTCAAATCAGCATTCCCTGCTGGCAGAACTGCAAGACTGAACAGCATTTCTTCACCAGCTCTAGGTTTTGCAATGGGAATAGAGAGACAAATCTATCCGGAGGTTGTGGGTTTTTTTTTGCTATGGAATGAATACAGTTTTATTCCCAGTAGCTGCAGATGGGTTTGAGTAAATCTCCTCTATTATTATTATTTTTAAAATAAAAAATAATCTTGCATGAGCATTTTCTGCATAAATTAGCATAAAGGAAGGAATGGTTCTGAGAACCAAGTATGAGGAGATATTTTTAAAGTCTTCGGAACTATTTCTTTCAAGGGGTGGGGAACCTTTAGGTCCAGGGGCCAAATACGACCCACAACTAGTTTTTATTTGGCCCCTTTCCAGTTCCTCAGTCTGTCTCATGGATCCAGTTCCTACCCCCAAAACACCAGAAAACTAAGCTCAGGGTAAGGGAGCAGAGATAAAATCATGCACACACGGATAGATGACAGATCCATGATGTGAACCCTCCTCTTTCTGAGTGCACCCCTGAAACACACCTGCCCCCAATTTCTCTGTGACCCTCAGAGCTTGTACTCATTTTCAAAGTGGCCCCTGGGAGGGAAACGATTCCCCACCCCTGCTCTAGAGAGAGCATGTCTACCAGGTAGGTGGTTCCAAACATAAGTGATGGAGACTAATGCTGCCTACTCTTGGATCAACTTTTGTTGGTGAAAGTATGCAAGTTTTTTATTCTGACTCTTTATGTAGCTGAGAAAGATCCCTGTGTGGGCCAAACGCTTGCATAGGGTATTATCACAAGCGATGGAGGATTGCCACCATCACAACTCGATCCGGACTGGGAAGCTGCTTGCAACCCGGTCAGGATCGTCTCCGGCTGTGGACCAAATGTTCACGCAGCTGGGGGAGGGGGGATGTGAGGAGTCACACAAATGTGCATCTGGATGCATCACCATGCTGTGCCCAGTGGTCCACACCCACCATGATGGACAACCATCATGGCAGCCAGCCATTGTGGCCCCCATCTGGACCAGACCACAGTCGGCTATAACAAACATCATAGACTGTTGTCGCCCGCTCTGGCCCGATTCGGCAGACGGTAACCTAGGCTATGATCCTGGATTTCTCTGGGATCACAGCCTGGGCGAGCTGCTACCATGCCCAGAAGAAATCCAGGGTAAACATCTGGTGGCCAACCAACAAACGTGATGGTGGCCCATGGGCCTGAGTGGTCTGCCATCATGTTTGTTAACACCTATAGTCTCAACAGAGATTGGTCCAATAAAAGATACCATCTGGACTCCATTTATTTCCAGGGATAGGAAGAGTTGCAAAATACTTCTTTTGCTTTAATATATTGCAAAAGAATTCCTCAGAGCTGATGCTGTTTCCCTAGTATCTCTTCTCATTCATAAATTCATGCAGCTCATTAACATTGCTAGGCTGCATTCACACAGAGTTTCCTCTCCTGCTTGTTTAATTTCCTGCCGGAGATAACTGTGGCACCTGACCATTCTTCCCACGTTACGAGAAATGAGGAGGCAGGATTTAGCACCATTGTTAAACCTTGATTTTTGCCCTAACAATTGCGGGTTATTTTACAAATCACTAGCACAGGATCCTGCAAGCTAATCTATTTGCACAGGTGAGAAAATTGTGGGAGTAACAGTTTTATTTTTATTTATTTATTCAATTTGCATCCCGCCCCTCCTGCGAACAGCTCGGGGCGGCAGTTGATATTGAATTTTTCATCTCCTGTGAATGCATAGGGCACAGGAGTGGGGGGTGGACAAGGGTTTTAGAAGGTTCTATAGGGCTTCAAAAAATCTGGGGGTGCACATTCCTCCCATGTTCCCACATGTCCTGTGGATCGCCTTTATCTGAATGAGCCCTTAGTTTGGGGGTGTAGCCGCATGAGCTGCTGTGGGCAGGCTACCATGTCTTGAGCAGCCTTAACCCACTCTGGGCAGCTGGACCATGCCGGCATCCACCAGATGTTCCCCCCACTGCATGGCAGGGCGAGCAGCTGGCTGCTATGCTATGTGTCCTCGGAAAAAGGCCGAGGACGCATTGCGTAGAGCAACCTTCCCTAAATGAGGTAAGGCTGCCCAAGGCATGGTAGCCCGTGTGCCCGGGCCCCTTCTCCCCACCATGGGGTGAGCTCTGTGGCAGGGCTTTGAGTGTCAGGCACTTTTGTTGGTCGCACATGACCACGTCATGGCTGGAGGTGGGATTTTGGTCAAGATGTGGGAGAGAGGCAGGGCAGGACCAGGTGCCCGTTTATGTGACCAGCGCCTTGGCCCACCCTGGCTGTGGAAGTAGATCTGACAGCAGTCCGCTCGCCCAGCTGGGGGGGGGGGAGACCATCTGATCCGCTACCCCTGCTGACCCTGCAGTGTGGCAGCTGCACTTGTCCTCCACAGGGTCACAGCTCCTGTAGCTGCACCCTTAGTTTCTGCATTCTCAAAGTTGTACTCCACCCTTTATGGAAACAAATACAGACATGATCTGTCCCTTGCTGAGATGTCTTTCTAACATGACCCAACAGGGCTTGTAATAATGACCTAGTCTCATCCATTTCCAGAAGTGATGGCTCCCACTGTCACCATGGACTTACCCAGATGGTGGTGGGCGCTGTCACTCTAGTAGGATCTGGCTGGGCTGCCAAACTAATGTGATGGTGGCTGGGCAGGGGAGGGGGCAGGGGAGACGCATGTCCATGTGTCCGTCCAGTCCCTCCCCTGCGCTCCACTCCCCAGGCTGATGGGAAGCCATGGGAGCCAGTAGAGGCCGCAGGGACTCTGGACTTGGTCCAAGTAAAACGGGCTTTCAGAAGTGGGTTTTCCCCATATATTGTATTTTTAAATTGTTTTAAATTTTTTATATTGTTTTATTGAGTACTGTTCACCGCCCCAGGCTTCCCTGTGGGCAGGAGGGGTGGGATATAAATTTTAAATAAATAAATAAATAAATAAATAAATAAAAAGTACGTGTCCTGTGTCCAGATCCCTACCATGGTGGGGGCTATCCTGGGCTGTGACTCGGGGATTTCCTTGAGTCACAGCCCAGGCTAGTCCCACCACAGTTGGGATCCAGCTCAGGGATACATCTGGCAAGTGCATTTCGGCGTGACCGTGGCTCCCGGATTAATCCGTGCTAAAGCAGATTAAACCGTACCACCATCACGTCTGAAAACACCCTCTGTGTGGAACTCTTGAACTCTCTCCAGGAATGGGGGAGTAATTCCAATGAGCAGTGGGCAGTAGCTCCTTTTCGTGGAAAATGTCTGTGAAAACAGAATGGCTGCCGAAATCAGCTTTTCTCAACTCAACGGGAATATTGTCGAATGCTGGGCAGAATTTTCATATCTGAAATTCCACTGCTTTTGAGATTGCATGTGGTGATTTTTTACAATTTCTCGCAACCTCTGTAATTTTGGGGGGACTTGAGTCTGTCACTTTCTGCAACTTTTTGGTACTCTTTCATGACTTTTTGGTATCTTCTGTGTCATGTTGTCCTCGCTTTCCCAGCTCCTGGTCCCATGCCTTTTTCATTGGAAAGTCCTCTTTGCCCAATGATAGTAGGGTGAAAAAAGAGGTGGTCCTCCTCCAGCCAGATGTGCTGTGTCTGGCCTGTCTGTACTATGCCTGCCTCCTTCCCCTGCCAATGTGCCAAACGTGCTGGCATGTACCGAAATTACATACCAAAGAGCATTCCCAAATGGGAAGAAACAATGTGGCAAAAATCTGTTAAGTTTCCACATCAAGGAGGGTGGCAGAAAATCAGCTGGTTTTGATGAAAATGGCATTCCCCATGAATCATCATTTCAACTCTTCTGGTAACAATGGATTCCTTCCTATCTATTGTAAGCTTAAGTCCCACTAAGGCAGGGGTGACCAGACTTATGGTGCATGTGATCCACTCGATCCAGGAGTCAACATCAGGTGATCTACCATGACCCGTGTCATGGCTCTAGTGTCTGTCTGGGCCAGGACCCCTCCCACTGTCTCTCAGCAACTGGTCTCAGGAGTGAAGAGGAGTTCTCCCCTTTAGAGACAGCCTTCCCTGCAACCCTGGAGAAGCTCTCCTAGCTTATCTTCTCCCCAGAGACACTCCCTGGGACACTGAACCTACTCTCCTCCCCAGACGCAATCTTCAAGAGCATAATCCCACTTCACATTGATCTCCTGGAGACTAGCTTGTGATCTACCAGTAGATCACTACCTCTTGGCCACCCCTGCACTAAGCTCCTTTTGAGTTAAAGACATCAGCAGCTGCTGAGACCTCAAAACAGCTTTGCTTAGTAAAGAGAAGGCATTTGCTAGTCTGTCTGAGTCTAAGATGGCTGAGAAAATAAATATTCTGACCATCGTCTAAGTGAACTGAAGTGAATGTCTAGGGCACCAAACTCCTGTCCCACCTTGTCTCCTGGCCTCTGGATTTTGTTAATAATTCCAGTTTGGTCTGGTGGGTTTGCTGGAGCCCCAGGATATGAAAGCACTCTCTCTTTCTGTCCGGCTCCACTAGAAACAGGAGTTTATTCTTTTCTACACTTCACTGGAAAATAACAGACATGAGGCATCTCTGCAAGTTTACGTTGAAGTCTTTGGCTGGCTTCATCCCTGAATGAAGGCTGAAAAATAAAATCACAAGCAGAAATAATACATGTCAAGGTTAATTCCTAAATTCTCAGAAATTCACTAAGGGTGAATCATTGCCAGCAAACCACACACCTAGCAACAGCCCACAAAATGGATACAGTGTCTGTCTAACTACATGGGGGCATTCATGCCCTAGTAGAGTACACACATGAACACACTCCCACAAGCACCTACCCAGTGATAACAGCTCACAAAGAAACAACACTGGGACTACATTCCAAGTAGCCAAGGAGGCCAGGCCTCTAAGTCCTGCTTAGAGCTGAAATGGTTATCCAGAAGTTCGGTATCCAGCCGGATCTGTAGTATCTGACTTGCTCCGGCAAGGATGGGTTGGATATTCATTCTGTGGCTGAGTGAATCATCCTTTCAGATCAGATCACAATTTTCTGCTCTCGACCTTTACTCAAAGCCCACTGCCTAGGAATTTAGTTACTGAAAAGGACGCCTATCGAATGGAATAAGCAAACAGCTGTAGGAGGTGCTTAACGAGGTAAAATAACTATCCCAGAAAAATGAATATATCTGACAAATTTGCACTATTCCATTCAGTTCCAATGATTTAGATAATAATAATTTGTATCTATTTCATTAGCTAGTCATTTAG
This sequence comes from Sphenodon punctatus, assembly GCA_003113815.1. Lineage (NCBI taxonomy): Eukaryota > Metazoa > Chordata > Lepidosauria > Sphenodontia > Sphenodontidae > Sphenodon > Sphenodon punctatus. The sequence continues at coordinate 2,638,762 of QEPC01014402.1, read as the reverse complement.
AATATTTCGAGTATTACAGTATTTTGTTTTTTCCAATTATTTTGGTATTTTGATTTGGTTATTTTGGTTACTTCATTTTGGTACCATTAGTGCTATTGCACACATGCAGCAACCAAGACATAGTAATCTAACCCAAAAAAAGTGGAATACCAAAGCAATAATAATAATAATAATAATAATAATAAACATGCAAATATCCATTTTGGGTGCACATATTATTTGGATTGCTATCTATAAACATAATGCCTGTGGAAATGAAATCTACTGTTTGTTTCATCTCTGGGTAAGAACAGCGGTAACAGTGGGCTGCTTAGGCCAACTTGTCCCAGGGACCCACCAGCAGGTCTGTTTAAGTGTCGCCAGATGTTGGTCCTCTTCTACCCCAGGGTGGGTAGGCAGCTAGTCCAGACTGTGTCCTTGGAAAACCTCCAAAGCAGAGCCCGGGCGAAGGACTGTTCATGCGGACCAATGCGAACTAGCACTTCTGTGCATCCCTGCCATACTTACCCCAGGTCGGGGATTGCCATGACCAGGCACCATGTTTGCCTGTCATTGGCTACCATGGCTGTGTGTCATGGAGGGAGGGCAGAGCACTGGGAACAGGGGGTGGGAGGGGCTGCCCGCACATCTGTTGTGCTCCCCACCCTACCTGGGCTTTGCAGGATGGCCCTTCGTTTGCAGTCACATTCATTCTATGACACATCCCAAACCGGGCCATGTCATCTGTGGTTTCTTGCCCCAGGCCACGCCGGGGATCCACCGCGCTGCCGGCACATCTGTTTTTACCCTCTGCTGCATAAGAGTCTTTGAACTGAGTCACCCAATGAGCAGACTCACTCTGTATATAGGAGTACCCTGCGTATTATTAAAACCCTTTTTTGAACCTGTCCTCTTGCTATCTGTCCACAAACAGTAGCTCTATGTTATGAGCCTGCTCTTGTCTAAGCCAGAAGCTGTGTTACACTCATCTCAGCTGGAGGTTGCTCTCTGTATATCTTAAAGAACGATCATCCCATTTTGTGCGCATGCGTCATTTATTTGCCACGAAGAAATTTCAGCTCAGATGTAGCATCTGGTTGCCAGTGAGATTCCTGCTTCTCGCCCAGTTTTCCAGCTGGGTTGACTTTTAAGGTACAAAGAGGTCAACTGACTCACCCAAGGCCACACACAAGGGATGGTCTGAGCCAAGAGTAAACCCAAAGGTTGTTGTTGGTTTTTTTTCTTCTTCTGAAATGTGCTATTAAACAAAAAGTTACTGTGCAGACAGTACTGACCAATGCTATGGTAAAATCATGTCTGCCATAAAAAATACACTTCTGTGGACTATCAGCTTGAAGAGTAACTTTTAAAGAAATACTCTCAGAGAAGCTAGGGGTGAAATTTCACCAACAATGCCATGCTGTTTTCTTGTATCATTTAATGAAACACAATTTTGGTATGTGAGAATAGCATCTCGGAATTCAAGAAGAGCTGATCTAACTTAGTACGGGCTACAATGGCTCACAAAGAATTATTCACTCTCCCCACCAGCTCTATCTCTCCACTCCCATGCTCTCCCCCTCCATCCAGAATCGTATTGCTGACTGTCTTGCTGACATCTCTGCCTGCCAAACGCTCCCCTCCTTCTTCCCTCTCAATTTCCATTGAGGGATCACCATCCAGCTGCTCCCTCAGGACCGTAGCCTGGGATTCATCTTTGACTCTTCCCTCTCCTAAGATCCAGGCTGTTGCTAAATCCTATTGCTTTGCTCTGTAGAATATTGCTAAAATCCGGCCTTGCCTTACTATTGCCACTGCAAAAACCTTAGTTCATGCTCTCGTCATCTCTCACCTTGACTACTGCAGCTTCCTCCTTACCGGTCTCCTTTGCTCTCATCTAGCCCCCCTCATTTCCATTTAACACTCCGCAGACAAAATCATTGACCTTGCCTGTTGCTTTGACCACGTACAGCTCCTCCTCTCCGCCCTGCACTGGCTCCTGCCTCCCTCTACGGGAACGCATTCAGCACAAGCTCCTGGTCTTCAACTTCAAGGCTCTTCATGGCCTTGCTCCCCCATATCTTTCCTCTCTTGTATCCTGCCACGCTCCTGCCCAGGAGCTTTGCTCCTCCTCTGACCCCACCCTCACCTGCTCACGAACCCCTTACTCCTCTAAACGTCTTTGCCCCTTTCTCCCTTGCTGCCCTTCATGCCTGCAACTCCCTCCTGGATACATTTGCTCTGCTCCCTCCCTCCCAGCTTTCAAATCCCTCCTGAAAACCCACTGCTTCCGTCAGGCCTTCCCTAGCTTGTCATGAGTGATACTGCATCCTTTCCCCCTCACTCAGAACCTAATTCCCTGTAACTAAGTGAAGCACGTGAGCCTGCAACTTCTCAACCTCATGAATGTCCTCTTGTCTTTCCTGATGTTTACCTCTCCCTAGGGTGGTCATACCTCCTCTTTAAAAGAAGTTGCTTATGAAAAATACATGTTGCAGGGCTGCATAGCTTTCGGTGTAGCCCTGCACCATGTATTTTTCATAAGCAACCTCTTTTAAAGAGGAGATATGGCCACCCTACCTCTACCTCATACCCCCTCCCTTGTCTCTCAGAAGCCCTTTAGGGCTAGGTTCTATCTCTTACTGTGGATTATACAGTGCCAGGTACATTGCTTGCACTATATAAATAATATAGTGCAAGTTGAGGCTGAGCGGTAGCTGAGCTCTGGCTATGACTTCATGTCCCACCACTACTTTTGACATTAGCTTTAGCCTAGAGGATAAGCTGCTAGCCCTAGACTTGAAAGACCAAGGTTCAAATCTTGTCTCAGGCTGCTTTTAGACATTCACGGCAAGCACGCTGCATAAAACCACGCTGCATGTAAATATGTCACATGTGGGATTTAAGCTGCACTCCCATCTGCGGCGGCAGTGGTGGCAGCGGGGAGAAGCTGGCTAACAGGGAAAAAAGCCGGTGAAAACGGGCATCTGCTGTGGCTTCTTTCTCTCATGTCAGGGCAGGATTTTGCACCCTGCCATGCGCGAGAGAAGCCATGGCAGATCCCTGTTTGCACCGGCTCTTTTCACATCGGCTGGCTCCTCCGCGCTGCCGCGTCTTCCCTTGCCCCTCCCACTGCCGCCACTGCTGCCGCAGGTGGGAACGCAGTCTTAGACGTGACATTTTGTGCGTTAAAGCCAGTCATGCATTCTTTTAAAGCCGCAAATTATATACCTCGATGTTGAGGGATTTAATTGCTGGCTTTAAAAGAACATGCAAACGGCTTTAATGCGCGAAATCCCACGTGCAGCATATTTATATGCAGCGTGATTTTATGCAGCGTGTTCACTGCGCATGTCTAAAAGCAGCCTTAGCTATAATCTGGTAGGGTGGCCTTGGACAATTTACTATATCACAGCCTCAATTCTTCGGCTGAAAAATGAGATTCATAAATTGTCTCAGAGAGTAGTTGTGAAGATGAGGAAGATAATAAGTGCCAAGCAGTTTTACTTCCCGCATGTACCGTTTTGTCCTTCCATCAAGGAATGGATGTAATTATCTAAAGGACATGACTGATTATCGCCTAAGGAGAGCCTTTACTGCCTTGCGGCTACAAACCTTTGACTCTGCTGTGTCTTCAGGTAGATAGTCAGGCCAACCTTACGAGCAAAGGAAATGTCCCTGTGGGGAAAATGAGATTGAGGATCTGGTCCATTATTTATTATATTGTCTGCTCTATAACCATGGTAGAACTGAAATGTGGTGTAAGATTAATCCCTTGCTAGCTCTGTCACCAACAGCATTGCTGATTTTCTGTCTTTCTGATAATATTTCTTCAATTTCAGAAGTGGTTGCTGATTTTGCCTTTCAGGCAGGTATATTAAGGAAAAAATTCTTGAGTTCATCTGTTTGATTATACCTTGATTTAAGTATTAATTTAATTTTCAGCTGTAATGGGTTATTTGGTTATTTGTAAAGTTATGTTTGGTTAAATTTTTGAAAGTGTGTTGTTTGTAAATTTTATGTATTGATTTCAAAGCGTGAAGCTTTTCATGGCTATTGCTAGAACAAGAAATAAACAAACACACACGCCAAGCAGTTTTAACACTAATAAAAAGTTATTGTTCAGGCTGCAAAGCTCTTATTGTAGAGTCATTTTGTTCACTTGACACTTAATGCCGTGTATGGAATCCTTGGACACTCAGTAGGACTCATTAGTGGACTAGGGTGTCCAATGGAATATCCAGCAGGTGGTAGAGACTTGTAGGGATGGGCGAATGCGGTTCGGAAGTTCGGCGTTCGGACCGAACTCGACCAGTTTGGTCGACCGAACCAAAATTCCGAACCGAACTCGATTTTCGAACCGAACTGAACTGAATCGAATTTCTGAACTTTGCTCTGTTCACCCATCCCTAAAAGATAATATTCCATTTAGTTCAATGGGGTTTGAATTTCCAAACTTTGTTCGGAAGTTCGGAGTTCGGACTGAACTCTAATAGTTCGGTCGGCTGAACCGAACTTCCGGACTGAACCGAACTTCTGAACTGAACCAAGTTTCCAAACTGAACTGAAGCAAACCAAATTTCCGAACTCGGTTCTGTTCGCCCATCTCTAGAGACTTGGCCCTAGAGGAAACCCTGAAAATTTTGAGATATAATACTGTATGTACCTATTGGCAAGAGTTCTGTCCCATGGACTTATTCACTTTACTGTCTCTTTCTTCTCACAAGGCATTCTGCCTAGGCTTGAATTTGTTATTGTTTTAATGAACGGATGCTCAGTTCTCTTCACGACAATGGAATAATGACAGCCAAACTGCCTGTGGAAAAGCTCTTCTCCCTTGCCCTTTGTTTTTAGATATTTTTTTAAAGCAAACTTTTTATTAGAAAATGAAATGAATTACCCCCACACTTAGCATCCCATTAAATAAGCCAGACCCAACCTTTTATTTTCTCCCCTCTCTTGAAACTTTTCTAGAACAGCCCCTTTACATTTTCTTTTCGAAGCTCTGTCACCTCAGCTATGGAAGCAAAAATGCTTTCATTCATCTACTGGGTAAAGGTTGTGTATGTTGCCCAGTAGCTAAATAAATGTTTTGAGATCAGTATGCAGGTCTCAAACCTTTGGCCCTAGGGTTTTGGTAGTAATAGTTACTAGTTAGGCCTGAGGTACTATTGCCTCATGATGCAAGTCACTGCTCACAAGAGGCCTCCTTACTTTACCTGACCATGCCCCCCCCCTCCCCCTCTTGTCTGTCTACCTTGTCCCAGCTCCTGCTACACCTCCCAGATTCCTGATTGGCTGCCTGCCATATATAAGGCAGTGTTGCAGCCCAAACTCAGGAAGTAGAGTGGTGGGCTTTTTTTTAAAAAAAGAAATCTGTTTCCTTTCTGCCAATAGTGCCAAAGTTTTTTTTTTTAAAAATCTCATCATACTGGATTCTCAGTTCCATTCCTTTGTTTATGCTACTATGGGAAATGAAAAAAGGCTGGAAGATGTATGCAGAAAATGTAAGTAAAGCTAAATGATTCCTAGGGGAGAGTGAATCAAACCCATCTGCATCTTTTTGTATTCATTCTGGGGGGAGGGGAGAAAGAAAAAAGCTGATCCAGGATGCAAAGGTCAAACCAAGGGGATGGTTAAAACATGCATAGGAGAGCATTTAAGCTGTCTAAGAAGGAATATTATGATGACTCCCTGGGTGTCCCATTTGATAGAAATGGGACACTGATATTTTGACTTGACTTTTTGGTTGTTGGAGAAGGTTTTTGGTGGTGGTAACATAGAACAGAGGTTGATTCAGAGGGAGGCCTTTTGGATCTGAATTTAGCTTAAACCCAATGGACTGAATGACTCTGGACTTGAAAAGTTTTTTTTATGACTGTTTAAGAGGGTTATATCTGTTTATATGTTTGTTTTGTTTTTTATATCTCTGTGATGGTTGTAGTTCTCTCCTTTTTTGTTTCTTTTTTTAATCTTTTTGTTTTGTTTTACTAAAACTGGTAATTTATTTGGTTTGGTAGCATTTAAGGCAGTTTAGGCTGCTTATGGTAAATAGATTAGTATTAGAGGGCAGATGAATGAGGAGAGCAGTTTGTATTTTTATTGAGAAGTAAAGAGTAGGTAAAGATCTATCTCCTTGGTATTTTGATTGAATTGGTTAATTAGGGTTAACTCATTAGGTATATAAATTATCACTTGTACATGGGTTTCTTCTCACTTCCTTTTGGGATTTGAGTAAGCAGAATGGGTTGTTTCAGGGTTGGATTTCAAAGTATGTTTTTGTGTTTTTTTAAAAAAAATTTGGTTTGGCCTATCGTTTTGGGTATTTTATTTTGTGATGAGTTCAAAATATGTTTTCAGTATGGCTGTGTAAGTTTTGTAAGACAGAGAAGTTCTTTAGATGTTGTGTGTTTGTATTAAATGATCCTTTACTATTGGTAGGCTGCAACAGGTTATTGAGATGAGCTTTGGTGGTTTTGTATGTTTGGCTTCTTTATTGATTTTGTTTTTATTAGGTGGGATTAATGTTTGTGGTCTACATCTTTCAGTTTTTTACCTGTACGATTTTTATTTTAAGATTATTTTGATATTCTTTTTGAAGGATTTGAATTATTGGTAGGTAACTGTATTGTGTTTATATGGGTAAGATATTCTCTTCTCTTTAACTCTATTTTGGTGGCATTTATTTTTCTTTTGTTTTCAAATGGTTCTATTTTATTCCATCCTCTTTCCATCAGGTGACCATCTCTCTCCAGTACTACTTTGGTTTAGATCTTCTATTGTGCTCCTGTATGGTGCTCTGAAAATACCTTTTTTTAATGGTTGAAATATGTCCTCTGAAGCCTCAAGAAGCAATGGATTTGAACTCTTCATGAAGACTGACTTATGATTTGTTTGGGCAAATAGATTCTATAGTCACCCTGTTGCGTTACTTGCTCTTGGTTTTTTCACCATTTAGGATTGTTCTTGATGTTTTTATGGTCTCACTCTATGAAATTTGATTGTATGAGTTAATTTGGAAATTATAATTTTGTTTGGGATTCATTGTTTGTTTTTGGCCTTTTTTTACTGATGGTCAGTTGGTAGGTATCTTCCCTTTTTCGGTTTGAATGGCTCCAGGCCAGCTCCTATCACTCTGAGAGGCCAGCTGCCGCAACAAAGCAGCCTGCTGGGTCCTGTTTGGCTGTTGATGGTGCCCGAATGGGGCAGTGGCTGGGCCGGCTCCCTGTCACTTTGTAATGCTGCTATTACCTCTCCCGGTATGCTGTGAGACGCAATTGGGGGGGGGGGGAAGCACAGGCCAGCCTTTCAAAGGGACGGGGAGCACCCTGGCTTCAGCGCCCTGGGCTGAGTCCTGTCACGTTTAAATGTCACTTCTTCCCCCACCCCAAAGCACCTCTCAGCTATGAGGTGCTGTGGGGGTGTTGGAAAGCTCCGCCTGGCCTCTTGAAACTGACCAGGCCCAGCTGGAGTACTAGAGGATAGGGCTCCCTGGGGTCCCCCGGGTTTCCTGGGTGGAGACAATGAGGGCATTCTAAGTGGCCGTACCGCAGCTGTGCAACTCGCTTCCACTGGAGGTCTGCCTGACCACAGACCTGCCCTCTTTCCGATGACATTGTAAGACCTGGCTGTTCTGCCAGACCTTTGGGGATGGAGATGGGTGGTGTGGGTATGGGGGGATATTTTGGCTTTTATCTTTGTTTTAGCTTTACTATTGGTAGCTTTTAATATTTTTATGTAACTTTGTACTTTAAAATGTGAGCTGCCCAGAGCTACGAAGACAGGAGGGGGCAGCAAAGAAATCTAATAAATGTTTGGGCGTTAAGCCCCTGATTGGTCCTTGGGTATCCCATTGGGTGCCTGAAAATGTGGGCGTTACCCACGGGTACTAATTTTAGTATCCATTACAGCATAGTCCTGGGTTCTACATAGGAGCTGTGTTTTATTTTATTTAGATTTTTACCCCGCCCCTTCCTTCAAACATGATTTTTTCCACTGTTGCTGTTAGGAAGCATCACCCAGTAGATTAGTCTACAGTTCTTGCTGTCTCCCTTGTTGTGTTCTCTACCTAGGCTATGTGGGGTTATTACAGCTGCTGAAAACTAAGAGAGCTGTCCCCTGTGTGAGATAGGGAAAGGGGAACGTTATTGTCGGTAACCATTGTTATAGTGCTTTCAGCATTCAAAGCACTTCACAACCCATTCCTTTATGCAGGTTACCCTTGCAATAACCCTGTGAGAGATCATTATTATTCTCATTGCACAGATGGGGAACTGAAGCTTGAGAGAGAACCACTTTACAAAGTCACGAGTGAGCTCAGAGCTGGCCAGAATTTGAACCCTCGTTGCCCAGGTTTAAGTCCAAAACCTTGTCCACTAGGCTACATATCTCCTAGCCCTACTAGCTTTATACCCATGCTTCCTAATGGGAAAATTGGGACCCCATGGAAAAGGGTGGTGGGACTCGCTTGTAATATTGGAATGTTGGTGCCACACACACGGTGACTGGGTGAAAACAGACATGATGTGGGCCCACTGTCGTGTGGGACTCTCCATATGTGGTCACGTGCTGCCAGATGTTGGCCTGGGATTGTCTCAGAGTGGGTAGGCAGCTGGCCCAGAATGGGACCTGGGTTCGATCCTGGGCACTCATTCTGGGCCAAGGGCTTCCTACATGAGAGAATGTGGGCTATAGCAGACCAACACATCTGTTTTGCCTCACTGCCATAGTTGGGTGCCATGGCTGGTCACCATGGCTGTCTATCATGGTGAGGGTTTGGGCGCAGAACCGGCTGACCATATGTCTGTTGCGGGGCCCCTACCTGGGTTGTGCATGTGGTGGGATGACTCTTCTGGCAGCCAATATGTTCATTAATGCCACCCACTGATCTGGAAAGAGGTCACTGCTATTTCCTGCCCTGTACTGGTTCAGAGAGCCTTCACATCTGTTTTTTACCCACTGACTTGCCCATTAGAGAAAGGGAAGTGTCGCCATCATTAATTTTTGATGTTCAATTAAACATAACATCCCTTTCATGGGACAGAGATCCCAGAAGGGCAGGCCTGTACATAATGCATAGGTCGTTATTTCTAGTGAATTCCTGTGCACCATGTGCTGATGGTCCCTTCCTGAATTGCCATAGCCTTTCCATAATCCAAGGTTCCTCATGTTTGTGGGTCTGAATGGTAAATTGGCAACAGTAATACAAGTATTTTGGGGTAAATGGGTGCCCAACTTGGCAATCGGGTACCAATCAGGCACCTAAGGGTATTTTTAGATGTTACGATCCCATGCTCAACCACGGTGAATACCCACATGATGAGCAAGGGACCATAATGTCTGTTGGTCCAACAGGTGATTCCCACCAGATGTTCACCCCCGTGAATCACGGGCAGGAATCTCATTGACCACGCAAACTGCTGTCCTCCCTGGACCATGGCCGTTTGCGTGGTCAATGAGATTCCCGCCTGTGATCAACGGGATCGTCATGTCTGTCCCCTGACCATGGCCCAGAATCAGTGGCTGTGCCGGCTGCTGATTCCAGGCCGTGGTCAATGCCCCAGGGGGCGGGTGGGTGCTGTGGCCGCATTGGCCCCTCCCCCGATTCCCTGCCGGGATCAGCCGACACATCTGTTGGTCATGCCATTTTGATCCCAGCAGGGGATCAATTGGTGATTTCGTGATGGGGCCAATACTGACCCCGTCATATCTGAAAAATACCCTAAGAGACTACTTGAAACAGTGGTCATTTTTACCTGCTGGCAGCAAACGCGCTACCTATGCTCTAGTCTTCACTATTCTTGATCTGTCTCCACTTACTAACATTTAGGAATGGCAGTACAGCAGAAGGATCGATCCCTGAGCTGTTTTTTCTGGCTGTTGAAATATTCTAAGGGTTCCAAAATAAGAAACGTTTGTCAGGCACCAATGTTGAGATTTCCCAACTTGCTGCATTTCCTAATTTGTTTATGCTTCCAGGGGAGAATCCAGGCCTTGCAGGTTGGCCATAATGAATCCCTGCTGCCCGTTAACTGCCTTTCCCCATACGGGACGATCCCATTGCTGTGACTCAATAGAAAGTTGAAGGAGAAGTAAAAAAATAGAAAACTAATGTCCTGGCTCAGCCATGCACGTCTCAAGATGGGAACCTTCCAAGATAAACAGGCTTCACTATAACGCCAGACTCTGCTGGCTGGGAATAAACTTTAACAGCCTAAAAACTTATATGTATATATATTCAATGTGAATAATGGACAAATAGTTACCAAATAAGCCCTTAGCATGGTCCACAGGTGCAGTGTTCCATTGTGTTAGCCAACCAGATGTTCTGCACTGGGACACTGGCTTCGGCCTGTTCCAAAAACAAAAAGTCGTTTTCTGGATGAGGCTGAGTCGTGCTCCGAATGGTTTTCTAAAATGAGCTGTGTGTGAAATTTGTCAACCCTTAGTAGATCGGTGTCTTTGCATTGGGCAAGGAACCAGTCCAAATAAACATGTAAAAAGTGACCTTTAGAAAAATGAACTACCACTGGCCATAAAAGCATGGGCACGGCACAGTAACGTACGCAAAAATAAAATACTAAGGCTGCACTTTTAATGTAGATTCTGATTGCGTGTCCCGCAGCGACCTGTTCAAATCAATCTGAGCTCCACGGGTGTGAAAGACAGCTGCTGTAAACTAGCCTAGATCAGAGCCAGACCAATTTACCCCAGCTGAGAATCCAGCCTATCACCACAGCCAGCTAAGTCGAGGGATGTTTCCATATGTTTGGATCCAAAAAAGGCATTGTTTGGGAGGGAATTTTTATGACTTATTGAGGGTACATTCCCTGGGTTTATGGTGCTGTAAAGTCAGGAATGCCTGATTCGCCATGGGAGTCTGATTAAGGAGAAGGGAAATAAGGATTGTTATAAACCCTGGCAAGGTAGGATGCAAAGGCTTGTGAGAGAAGGGGGGGGAAGAAGGCAAAAACAAAGAAAGGGGGCTATTATATAGCTATTCAGTTGTTGCTCTCTTCCCCACTGTTTATGCAAAATTGATGCAGTGAGGGTGATTTGGTTCTTATTAAAAAGCACTGGTCAGGCTGTTAGCTCTTTGTCTATCCGAGGGGTGGGGAACCTCTGTTCTGGGGGCCAAATGCAGCCCATGACACACTTTTGTGTCCTCTTTCCAGTTCCTGCATCTGGTCCCTAGATCCCGTTCCTACCTCCAACCACTGAAAACCTTATCTCAGGGTAAGGGAACAAAGATGGGGATTGATCCATGGCATAGCTCCATGATCTGGACCCATCCTTTTCTGTACACCCCTTAAGCACCCCCAGCCCCAACTTGTATGCAGCCCTTGGAGCGTCTACATATTTTTAAAGTGGTCCCCGGGACTGAAAAGGTTCATCTCCCATGGTCTAAACCAAGGTCAACTTTTAAAGGATAGAATTGTTTTTGATCAGGATGCAACCAGACATTTGAGAAGTGGGCTTGGTTGGCAGTCTACTCCCCCAAAACCTCCCCTCTGCTACTCCCACTTCGCCCTCAGATTCCCAAGGACAGGCAGGAACAAGGTTATGATGACCTTATGGGTCAGAGTTTCAGGTTTTGATACATTATCTCTGGGTTCCAGGTGATGCTCTTGTTTCCCAAAGTTGGCTGGGACTGGAACACCATTGTAATGTTTTCAGGGGACGTTTGGCCACCTCAAAGGGGGTGGGTGAAAAGAGGCTTTTTCCTGTTTCTCATAGAGCATTATGACATCACAATGCTCTGAAGCGGTGCGGCCATTTCAGAAAGGTGTGGGAGTCCCTTTGCCACACCCCTTTTACCATGTCACCATCCTTTTTCAAATAACTGTTTCTGTGCAGGGGAATACTCAAAGGGTGTTCTGATAATCATTTTTATATAGCACCCCCGTGGCATGGCACTAGGAACATTTTACATATAACTAACACAACTTTTTAATCCTCACAACAGTTCTGTGTGGTAGGTTAGGTTGAGAGACTAATGTGACGGACCCAAGGCCACCCAGTGAGTTTCTGGCTAAAGCGAGACTAGAACCAAGGTCTCCCCTACCTACCAGTCTAACTGCTTTACAATTAACCACTTAACCAGCTTTCTCCCAGACTTCAAAGTCTGGGTTCTGCAAACTGACACGATGTTTAGACGCTCCCTCCCTCTCCAGGAAGTTGCTTGGGTGCCATTGTAATAAGCGGTACCGAGTGTCTCCCACATGTTTTGAGACCTGTACTGGAAGTCCCCAATATCCAAGGACTTACAAGTCCCAAACTCAAAACCTGTGGGAGTTACCTGGTGCTGCTGTTTACGACGGTGCCCGGGTGACTTCAGAANCCCCCCCCCCCCCCGAGGCATGGGCTTGCAGAACCTGAACTTTGAAGTCTGGGAAGAAGCTGGAGCATGTAAAAATACTCAGTGGGCTGTTCTCTCTCTCCCCCCCCCCTGCCCCCCAACTCTGCCTGCTGCTGATAGGCTCCATCTCTGCTTGGTGGAGTAGCAGGGGCAATGGAACCAAGGCAATGGAGGGGCAAGGCTGTTATTACTACAGGGTGGCTGTCCTGAGTCCATCTATTTCCCCTACTTCTGGGGGCCCCACAGTGGCCCCCATTTTTACCAGGGTAGGGTGTGGGTCCCCACTCCCTCTCAGTGCCAGGGACCCAAACATGACCACCTCTAGGGCCCAACTTAGGGTACTCCTAAGGAGACTGAGGCCCCACATTTTATCTTCATCCTGGACCCTGTACATTCGAAGGCCTCCCCTGGGGAGGGAGACACCCAGAGTCAGAAACGCCTTTCTTCCCACCCACGGCTCTCCCCTTCCCACACTTGCTGCTCCTGCCTCTCTCCCTTGCACTCGTTACTGCTGGGTGTTTCCTTGTGTTTAATGGGCCGGGAGGGGATGGAGGAAGGAGGATAGCTAGGGTTACCAACTCCCTCTGGGCCTTCACTTGGAGTGGGTGGTGGTGCCATGACAGTAGATTTGGGGCAAAGAGGCTGTAATATCATTTTCTGGTGTAGCCCCTGTCCCACCCCTTATGGTGCGTTAAAACAACTTGAACATGTACATTAAATTGACACAAGCAATGTAAAAATAGGATCTGCTGTGTGTGTGTGTGTCTCTGTGATAAGTCCGATACTTAGCATTTCTAGATAGCGATGAACATTCTGAAACACTCGGATGTTGTCAGTTCCTTTCCTGTCCAGCAACCATTTGTATGGGGCCTGCTTTTCTCTGTAGAACACAATATTCTTTTCATTGAAACCATTGTGATATGTAATTATATAACTGATATCCAGAATCAGTTGATACAACATAACGCGCTTGGACATGTTCGTGTAATTTCATGTCCACGTTAACAATTTTTCTCCTCCCTCTTTAAATTGGATAGAGAGATATATAATCATTGAAAACTTCAAAGGTTAACCTAGACACTTAGAGAAAATGTGTAAATCAGAGATTGCTTGGTAGAACAATCCATCTTAACACATTCCGTGCACTGACTGCATTGCTCTGTTGACTAATAAAATGAGGGTCTTGGCCAAGTATTCTAATACAGCTGAAAGTGTTGACCTTTTCTAAACATATAATCCTATCCTTTACTGATGCATGCCAAATTTGCTTCCACTTATTCACATGTGAAAGATGGGTGCTGACAGGGGCATAGTTAGGGTTGAATGGTCCCCTGGCCAAGAAGTCAAGATGGGACCCCTCTGTGTGTCCTGCTGGCGGGCCTAGGGGTGCCGCCCATCTCGGTGAGTCTGGGAGCACTGCTATGCAACACACGACACCCAAAATGCAGCCAGCCTATTAAGCGCATTGTCATGCACAGAGACATTATAGAAACCAGTTCAGTTGTACCCCCATAATCAATTCATACTGCCCCCACCCCATAACCAGTTCATTTGCACCCCTGGGGCAGCATGAATTGATTATATGGGGGGCACAAACAAACTAGTTATGGGGTGGGGTTTTAAAGACCATATTCCTGTTAGCAATAACTTCATTAAGAAGAGTTAGTGAAATAGCAGCCATAATAATCTCGGAACCATATTTGTAGATTTTCCAAGATAGACTAGATATTGCTTTACATCCTGAATTCCTACCTAAGATAGTATGACAGTTGTGTGAGAATGTGGCCCTTTTTACACGGGCCTCTTCCACCCATGAATACGCAGATTTCTGCGTGTTCATGGATGGGGGAGTGTTGTGTGAAGAAAGTGGTGCCTGCAGTGAGTCCGGGTGCATGCACCTGCTTAACATGCACCCCCTCACATGTCCCCAAACATGGAGCAACCATGGAAAACGGTGGCCGCTTCATGAGTGCGGATGAGTGAGTGGGGATGCATGTGCGGCCATGTGCACTCCCTGCCCATGCACCAGCATGCCCATGGACCCCTCACCCAGTGGAACTGTGTTAAAAGGGCCCGTGAGGATCCACTCCAAGAACAGAAGGTTGCTGCCTTGTAAACCAGGTACTTCGAGATGTCTCCTAACATTCTCACAACACCCACCCTGAGGGGGAGAGCGCCTTTTATACTAGAGGAGCTCGAGACCATCATGTGGTCTATTATTTTGAATATGGTGAGCATGCACAACCCAGTTGTGAGAAGGTTATGAACCATTTCAAAGAACCTTCTTTACAAGGCAACAACCTTCTGATCACTCACATGGGGAGGAGTTTGTTTACAAACAGCTTTATCTCCCAGTCCAATCAGCGTCCAGCAGCAGCACTAGCATGCAGAGGCAGGTGAGGAATGGGGACCCTCCCATGATGTGGGGGTGCTCTGCACCCAGGCCTCCTCAAGCCCAGGCATGGGGCTGCCCCGGTGGTGAGGCCAGGCAGCGGCCCCTGGGACCTAGAGACCCCTGGTTTTATGCCGGGTTGGCTCAATGGGTGCTATGACCCTAGATGCTGAAGTTTCCACCAAAAAAAAGCATTATCAGGCTTTTCTTGACATTAAATTTGGTGCATTAACAGTGTATATCCTTTGGACTTTTTGAATGCTCTCTCCGTAGATGAGTGGGTTTCTTTACAGACTCCTGGCCAGTCTCATCCCCAGGTGGGCTGTCCATTTAAAGGCAGAACTTCCGGTGGCAATGGGCAGCGCGGTGGCAGATTTAATCTGCTGTTGCGGTGCCCGCCCTGCCTGAAGCGCTGCTGCACTGAGCCCAGCATGGGACCCAGGCCGGAGGTGGCGGCAGTGGATCAGGTAAGTGATCCAATTCGGAATCGGAATGGCTGCTCAGGATTGGGGGTGGGCGGAGGGGAGTGCCCCTCCATTCATCCCTGCGTAGTGCACAGCCTCCGAGTCGGGGAGCAGCCCCTGAGCTGCGGAGTGCCCCTAGGCCTGCTGTCTGCTGGAGACTTTGCTGCCGGCAGAAGATATGGGGCCCCTAATTTCTTCCCCGCCCTGGGCCCTGTTTAGGCTAAGGCCGGCCCTGCCAGTCTTAGCCGTGAAAACACATGGTGGCCTTGCACAAGTCACTGTGTACATCCGTTCCTCACGTGTAGAATGGGTGCCAGAGTAGCCTAGTGGATATGTACTCTGGCAGCTAGTGTTCAAATGCCATGTGAACTCATGGAGTTTCCTTGGGGAAGTCGCTCTCATTTTTAGTTCCCACTCTGTAAAATAGGAATAATTATGACCTATCCCGCAGGTTTCTTGTGGGGATGAATTAGAGAAGGACTGTAAAGCTTTCTGAATGCTAAAAGTGACACACAAAATGATCTCTAGATTTTTTTTCTGTTCAACCTTTTGAGCAAAACACCTTGAACCTTGTTCCAAAAGTCAATGGTGCATAATTAAAAGAACACCATCATAAAGTGTGCATGTTTGGATCTGATCCAAAGTCCACTGAAGCCAACGGAAAGAGTCTCTTTGATTACAGTAAGCTTTGTATCGGGTTACCAGTTCATTTTGTATATCTGTTAATTTATTGCAGGAAACAGATAGCGACTGGCATCTGTGGTGTTGGTTCTAAATTGAAGTGAGTGAATTAGTAGGATATGGAATTCGCTATGGATTTGTGTTTCAGCTCTAGTGCCGATGCAGTGATGAGCTCATTTAGAGCTCTCTCACCTCCACCCCCTACCCTCTTGCCATCCCTCTGCTATAAAGCACTCCATGTACACTTGTCAAAATGATGAAAATGTTGACCGGCCCCTTAATTGATTGCAGCATTGTGAGTGAGGAAACAAGCGATGCGTTGCTTTTAAAGGCACTGTTCCTCGGGACATCCCATGTGCAGACAGCCCCGAGTGTTTGACAAGCTAGAAACGTACAAGCCGAGCTTTCAATCACTCAGCCTGTAACAGTGTCCAGAATCAATACAACACAGCACTAAACAATGCAGAAGCACTTAGAGCTGAACGGGTGACCTGCAGTACTGATCCTGACATCCTAATCTTTGGAATACATTTGCATCCCTCAGACAAGCACTTGTATCATTCAAGAAGTGATGCAAGGGGGAAAGCAAGTCCTCCTCTAGTATAGACCGTGCCCCCAATTACCACACTGGTTGTTTGCGGAAAGAAGGGAGGTGCCATTCATTTTAATTATCGCAGGCAGGGTTTACAAAAGGGGAAGATGAAGGAAACTGATAGGACTGGCATAATAGTCCACAAAACACTATCCATCCAATGTTCAATCCATTTTCATATCCCTTGTTTGTTCGGTCTGACTTGTTTGGTTCATTCATTTTGGCCGTATTCAGTTCCTACCACTCACTTCCCTTGTTCCTGATGAAATTGAATGGGAAAATGGATTAAATAAATGAACAGAATGAACTAAACAAGCTGAACCAAACAAATCAAAATTGCAAGAAAATCCAGTTGCTTGTGCATTTTGACACGTGTCGTTCGGGTCGACTGGAACCTGCTTGAAACTGGAAGAACAAACAAGCCTGCAAGCTGTTACCCTGCTGCTCATTTTATCTTTAGAATTAACCTTTGATATTCAATTAAATATAGCATCCCCTTCAGGGGGCAGGGCTTTCTGCATTGCAGGCCCTTCAGGGGGCCTAGTAGACATTATGCATATGCTGTTGTTTCTAGCTTGCTCATAGGCATTACATGATGGTGGTGGTCCCTTGCAAACCACAATAGACCTTCCCAAACCAGGGTTTCACATATGAGGATCTGTTTGCCCATAATTTCTGCTAGTGCTGCTACTCGTGTTGTCATACAAAACATATTCATGGGCCTCCATATTTTTTTTGTGAGGAGTGAGCTCTGTGTTCAGGAGCATTGCAAGACTGAAAGGCCTGGGCTTAGTACTTATGGTCCCCTTAAGAGCAAGGTGGTGGGTCTTCAGGGTGGAGGCAGGGCTTACCTTGGTGTGGGGAGAGGCTCCTCAGGCTCCAGCACTCCAACCCACTCTGAAAACTTCTTTCATGGCAGGATCCTTTGTAAGTAGCCTGAGGGCCACTAGGACATTTTTTTGGGTGGGGTGGGGAGAGAGTGTGCTGGCACTGTGCACCCAAACATGGGGTTGGATTAGATGAGTCTCGAGATCCCGTCCAACTCTGATTCTATTATTTTAATTCCTCCTATGTAGTGGAAGAGGAGGCATCGAATAAAAACAAATGTGACACTGGGCCAGGGACTCACTTGCACATGTGGTCCTGCACCTTCAGATGTGGGCCTGCTACTGTCCTGGGGTGGGTAGGCAATTAGCTTGACCCCAAGGGCCAAAGTGGACCAACGTGTCTGTTCGGCCCTGACATCTCCACTGCAGGACAGGGGTCACCATGGCTGTTGATCAGGGTGGGGGCAGGACGTTGGTAGTAGGGCAGGGACAGGGCCACCCGCCTGCACATTGGCTGTATTTTCCCCACCCTACCCTTAGCGTGGAGGTGGTCGGACAGCTCTCTGGCTGTCGGGGGCTGCAGGCACATCTGTACCGGCGTGCTGCTCACTGACATGGAGAGTAATGTCTGTGGTCAGCTGCCGTGTCACCCACCATCTGTTTTTACCCATGGAGGAAGCAATTGAGAGATGGCATTGCCTAGGGCAAGAGTGGGCAACGTTCCTAAGCACAAAATGTGCATATTGTAATGCATATAATATATCTTGTCTCTCAACATCTTGCCCCAGTTCTCTGGAAGGGGCAGCGTGGCTTCCCATAACTCCCCCCCCCCCCCCCCCCATTAAAGCTCTGACCTCCCAAGCGATCTGGTGGGTTTGGACAGTAGCAGCAGTGCTATGGGACATGCTACCCCTGCTCCAGTGACCACCAGGAGGCTCTTATGGTGAAAATGGCATCTTGGCTGCTTTTGCTCCCAAGATAGCTGCATGGGCCTCTGGGCAGCCACTTCTGTCAAGAGCCACAGTACAGGTGTCCAAGAGCCCCATGTCCTTCCCAAGCTGCTGTTGCCCATGTCTGGTCTACAATAGATAATATGCAGATAATGGGACTGGTGTTGGAATTAAATAACATCCACTTCCCGTATGGCAGTTGGCTTTCCTAGTCAAAGCGGAGTAGACTTTTTGGCTCCAGCTTCCTTTTGTGTGGATGTTGCTACCAGGGCTGGTGTTAGAATTTGTGGGGCCCAGGGTGAAGTTAGAATTTGTGGGGCCCTTGGTGGCCCCTCCCACCTGGAGGGCACTGTCTGCCGAGCCCTAAATGTGGTCAGGCCCCCATACTGTGCAAAATTGTGTACTCTAAACCTCGGCTGATTGCAGAGAGGGGTCCAGAGGGCAGCATGGGGAGGGAGGGAATAGACTAGCATGGGCCTGGGAAGGGGTGGGGAATCTTGTGGGGCACTTAAGGGGGTGGAGTGGGGGACTAGGGGGGTGTTGGAGGTAGCGTACCTACCCTCTGGAGGGGATCCTGCGACATCTGACCTCTTCCCAGGCTGGAAAGTTAAAAGGGGGGGAAAAACCTGGACATGACTTGAATGGCCTCTTCTGAACATGCTCAGACCTTTCCATAATGGTGCACACAGTGGGTGCCATCAGAGATGTGGTCAACTGGTTCTTCGGAGTATGCCCAGGGTTTTTTCTCCTTACCAGCCCAAGAAGCCATGCATCATAGAACCCCCTACAGTAAGGAAGTACCCTACCCCTGCTAGGCCCCACCCCCTATTTCCTGGCTTCCACTGGCCTCTGCTCTCCTCCCAGACTCCCCTCCCCCCCCCTCAATTTTGAGTATTCTCCAAGAGTCTAAGAACTGGTCCAAACACTTGGGACTGGTCCTAGGACCCTCGGAAATACTTGCATTTTTATATATATATAGATAGAACAGCACTAATCATTACCAACTGGTAAAATAGTAAATTGGTAAAGAATCGGGACATAAAGTAAAAAAATTGGTATCAGAGGTCAGAAAATTGGGACCAAACTCAGTATTTTGGTACATGGGGTAGCCCATTGGGTGCTAATCAGGTACTTATCCTTTGTTACTGGGTTGGGCCGAGTTCCACAGTGTCAACAGGTATACGCATTCTTGTGGGTAGTTTCAGCCCTACTTGACTGAGTGAGAGTCCCAGGTAAAGAGGAGATGGAATGATTCTCTTCTCCTAGAGAGCAAGCAGCCAGAGAAGACCGTACCCCTCCCTGGGCAGTGCATTGTGTGGTTGGCAGCACCTAGATCTTCCTCCTGCCCTGTGCAGGGTGAACAGCTGACTGTGACAGGGTGCATCCTCTGAAACTCCAAGTACACATTTCAGAGCAGCCCCACCCCAACTGGGGTAAGACTGAGCAACTTGTGTGCAACTAGGCCCTTTCTGCCTGCTGCGTGGCAAGCTCCCCGACAGGGCTGTGAGTGACAGGTACTGGCACCTGTAGTGTGTGTCCATGTCACAACTGAGGGAGGGATGCAGGACTGGGCTGGCCGGGTGGTCGTTTGACTAGTGGTGGCTCTGGCAGAGGCAGACCTGTGTGACTCCCCCACAATGGTTTGGCCGGCTGCCCGTGCTTGCCCTGCAGTGCGTGTTACCCAGGTAAGGAACAGCAACGAGAATAGGCCGAAAGCTGTTCTTACAGAATTTCCAGTCCAGCTGGATGCAGAAACACTTGCAAAATCTCACACGTTTTCCCATTCAGATCTTCAGACCAGGATTGCATAAACATGAGAAATACTGGCAATTATCCAAATCCCCAGACCCTTGCAGATTTCTTCATTGTTCATGATTGCCTGGCTAATTTATTTAATACACAGCTTGTGTGCATCATTTGGAATCTAAATAAATGCTTATTTGGAATGTTAACAGCAAGGGAAATTGCACAATTAAATTATTGTTAATAGCTACTGTGCTGCGTATTCAAGAAATTAAGGGATCGCTTACCATGTGATACATAGTATGTTTGTGTGGGAAGTAAGGTCATGTTTTCAGAAGCACATAGGTGCTATTTTTAAAAGTGCTGTAGACTTCATAGCAGCTGAACACTGCAATCTTCAGAGCATTTGTTCTGAAGTCGCTCCATTAAGATCATTAGCAGACCTGAAATAGGAACCCCCAAAATGGGTGTAGCTGTCAAAATTGCAGTACCAGATCCCTCTGATGCAGATTGGGTGTTGAATGGTACATGATTACTTATTTTATTTAGATTTTTTTTTTTTATCCCACCCTATCCCTTAGGCTCAGTTCTGTAGCTTATGATTATTTTTTTTAAACTTATTAACTGTAACATTAACTAACTCACCACTTAATCTTCACAACAACCTGGTGAGGTAAGTTAGGGTGAGAGATCTGTGACTGGCCCAAGGTGACCCAGTGAGTTCATGGCTAAAGTGCAACTTGAACCAGGGGGCTCCCCCTACCTCCCAGTCAAATTACTGCACTCATCCACTACACCGCACTGGCTCGCCAGTATCGGATGAGTTACCTAAATTCCTGAAATCTCGTTACCGGTTTTCCGTTACGGATTTCTCTGTTTTGTGCCATTTACTGAGATAGGAAAATGGTTATGTAAATTCAGAAAGATACTGAACCGGTATATGGTAAGTTAGAATAGGTCAGCAAAATGAAAAACCATTACTCACTAATGGCAATAGCTGGTATTTGGGGTAATAAAGCTCCCGGGGGTGTGCAATTTGTTTTTGTGTTTTTAAATTATTTAAACAAATGAAGCCCCATTCATTTTAGTAATTAAAACATGAAACAGGATGAATAAGCAAGCAATTATCCATTCTTGGTTTTTAATTATTATTATTATTTAAAAAAACAATTCAAAATGGGGCATGCACAAAATGGCCACTGGGACTGTTCTGCACATGCTCACCCTTTCCCGAATTGGTGCTGGCAGCATCGGCGTCATTTTGGAAAAGAGCTGCACATGCACAGAATGGCCCCATGGCCACTCTACATGCACAGTGATCTTAAAAAATTATTTCCAAATATTTATAAAATAACCCCACCAGAAAATAGTAGGGTCATTGATGACATTCCCCCCCCGCCCCCCCCAGTGAAGAGGTTTTGTATATGAAAACTAAAACAAAAATTAGAGCGATGACTTCTGCCCCCCCGCCCCAACGACTACCCATTTGAGTACTGACTGGACAACTGAAAGTCAATATCTGATTTCAGATATTGCTTATGGGTAGGAGTGGGACTATGGTATTATCGTATTAATCTGTTAATGCTGATAATCCGCATCGGATTAATCGTATAATACTGATAATGGTTGAAATAGGCAATACTGGATTTTTAACATTGCCGGTTTTCTCGGATTTTTGACGTTGTGGCCATTGTTAAACCCATTTTAACATTGTTAAATGGCCACAATGTTAAAAATCTGAGAAAATTGGCCGCAATGTTAAAAATATGATATTTTGATATCGGGAGATCCGATAACGATATTGGATAACCCCCCTTGAGTCCCACCCTTACTTATGGGTACAAAATTTGCTACTCATTTCAGCTTTAATCAGCAGGACCACTCTGGGGTATGTGGTTTGATGAAGCTAAGTCTCATTGAAAGTAAATGGCAGTTAGTTTCCTAAGAATGTAAATTATTGTCAAAAAGTTAGGCTCCTTACTCATTTATGAGCTTTTTGGAAATTTTACCTATACGGTTTAAATTTTAAGAATTTTAATTTTCACAATACATTAATGTGCAACTACTATTTTTATTTATTTAAGATTTCTAGGCCTCCCCTTCCTGCTATTGCATCTCGGGGTGGTTTACAGCATAATAAAAAACATCAATAAAAACACAATTTAAATACCAAAATAATTTACAGAATAAATTAGTCCAATAAACTGTGGCAGAGTTAGAAAAAGCCTTCCCCTCCTCACCCACAGCCACCCCTCACCCATCTCCCTCGCCAAAAGCCCGGCAGAACAGCCAGGTCTTATGGTGCCTGCGGAAAGAGAACCAATAGGATATTGATTGTACGTAGCGCATCGATGGATCACTCAAGTAGCGTTGTAATGGGTCCATGCAGTTTATCGGTGTGATTTCCCTACATAAAGCTTTAACTTCGTTATTGCAGATGTTTTTGGTGGTAATCGTGTGTTTTTATCACTATCCAATAACCGACTTCCCGTGTCTAAATGGTATGTTCTCTCATCATTCGCTTATAACTGCCATGAAAAGTTACTTATTCCTAAAGGTGGTGGGATAAACCCAGGCAATAATTAACATCTTAATTTAACATTGAGTTGTGAATTATGAGAAATACGGACTGTGGATCAATACTATCTCAAGTAATCTCAGTGAGTCTACTTAGCTTCTGACAGGGCATTGAAATCTGTGAATATCTTGGGTCTCTGGAAGTCTCTGGGGTTAGTGGTCTGAACAAGAGATGAGGGTAAAGAAAATAAAAGAGGTTCTAGAGGATGAAGGCAGGTTAGCTATGAAAACAAAGGGTGATCACGAAGGCTATTTTTTACATGGGCCCCACAAGGGGTGTGTGTCCATGTTCGTGCTGGTGAATGTGAGGTGGGTAATGGAGAGTTTATACAAGTGCACACGCACCCCCCACCCATGAACTTACATGGAGCAGCCTCTGTTTTCGCCGATTGCTCTGTGCGTGTTCATAGGTGTGAGGGGGAGGGGGCGCGAGTGGGAATGCGTGTTCAGTGGGAGTGTGCATGCACACCCACTCACTGTGAGTGCACCTGCTGTGTCTGTCACACGGGACTCATGAACAGCCAGATTTCTCGGTGTTCACGAGGTGAGTGCATCTTGTGTAAAAAAAGACCTACAGGTGTTAACAAATGAGATGACAGACCACACCATATGGGTGTCCAGAAGTCTGTTTGTTAGGTGTTTGCCTCCACTGGCCATGTGACCACCACACACTGGACATGCAGCCCCTGCTTATGGTGGGGTCTCCGAGAATGTGGACTAATGTGCACCCATGTGTCCACATCTTGTCAGTTAGGTTGCGTGCAATGCTTCCACACGTACGGGTCTGCCAGAACCATAGTCGCAGGCAAAACTCCTAGAGCATATGAGGAATGACCACATCCTGCCCATCTCTCTGCTCTCATTCTTACCGGTGCTGCCAGTGGAGGGTGCTCATGAGTGCAGAAAATCGGCACAGTGGGCTGCCCATTTATTAGGCAGGAAGTGCTAAACATGTGAGTGGGAGCTGCAGACTGAATCTGAACTCCATAAGGCTATTGTTTTATTTGTTATATAGTAACGGAATCTGTTTTTATATTAATCATACGTTGTCTTGCCAAGAAGAAAGGAAAATAGAAGGGATCTAGGCTGGAAGACTACGAACTGCATTATGAAGATAGCCCGACTTTGTGACTCGGTGTTAAAACGGCACTAAGAACACTCTAAAGGAATGGAGGAGGAGAGGAGACCCCCCATGGATGCATTAGAGCTAAGAGGCCCAGAGAGCCTACATGAAAAGTCTAGAAGCTCGAAATTGCTGGCTGATGGATTTAAGATACTGGCTTGATTACTGTAATGCCCTCTATGTGGGGCTACCCAAGATGATGGTCCAGAGGTTGCAGCTGGTGCAGAATGCAGCGACCCATCTCCTGAGGTTACGGGCTGCTGAGAGCACAATACTGGTGCTCCATTCTCTGCACTGGCTGCCTGTTGCCTACTGGGCCCGATTCAAGGTGTTGATGTTGACCTTTTTAAAGCCCTATACAGCCTGGGCCCCACCTATCTGCAGAACTGCCTCACTCCCCGTGGTTCTGGAATGGCTGTTGCGGTCAGCCAGGGGTGCCTTTTTGGAGTTCCCTTGTGTTTGGGGGCCACATTAGAGAGGTTTTCTCGGTCACCGCACCTCAGTTGTGGAACTTCCTCCTGGCAGAGGTTCGTTTGGCCTGGGCCTTCCCTCCTTCAGGCGTCAATGTAAAACGTGGCTATTTTGCCAGGCATTTGGTGAGAGAGATAGGTAGGGGGAGGGATGGTATAGGGTTGGGGAATTGATGGTTTTATTGTTTATATTTTATGCCTTTATATTGTATGCTGCCCTTGACAGGAAGGGGCAGGATAAGAAATGCTTATAATACCTGAGCGCTCCAACAATAATATCTCTGGCCAAAACCACAAATAAACCATCAAGGGTGGGTCGACAAGATAACCCTGCTGCCCTGAAACCATCAACACTTGGTGAACAACCTGATACACCCAGTGTGTGTGTCTCTGATAGGAATTGATCCCCCAAGGCCAGGATGGACAGGGCGTTACAATAAGGTGGTGATGAGCTCACAACAATCCTTAACCATTGGAAAGACACCCTCTCTGAGAAAGAAGAGTGACCTTTGCCACAAACCCTTTCCTTTGAGCACACGAGAGGTGGTAACCATGACTTGGCCCCTCCCATTGACTTGCATTGCAGAAGAACTGTATATAAGGAAAGCCAAAATCAGCATGCTTTGGCTTAGAGCTTGGTTCCACTAGCTTTGCAGTGAGTGCCATGGCCTTTACCCCATCCATCTCCACGAACTCAAGGAAGAGCGCTGTCCTCTCTGGCATCACCTGGGCCCCTCTTCCAGCCTTTCCTGGACCAACAATTGCACGTACTCCAGCTCATGGCTCTGGACACGTACGAAACACTATTGTGTAGGATTACTTATGCTTACCTACCAAGACAAGTTTCTGGTTTCCTGGTGTTTTTTCTATTCTACATTAATAAACGTATACTGTTTTACTGAGCAGATGCCTTGCTAAGTAATTGAGAGTTATTGAAGTGGGGTTTAACTCAAAGGTGATCATTGATCCCACTTGGTGGTGAGCATACACAGTCACTGCTCATTGGGCTCATTATTGTGGTTGGACCTCCCCAGTCCATTGTGAACAATCTTTGAGTAAAACTACAGTTAACACCCTAAGTTCCATTTGATCATTGGGAATTCATATCTCACCAACATTTCCCTGTCCTTATAGCCAATAAGCTCTGCCACTCATGGAAAAAACTCCATCCCTCCTGCACTTACATGTATATGTGCATGCGCACACACCTCCCAACACTCCAAATTCTTAGAGGGACAGGAGCTCTCCTGTTTTTCATTCCACTTAGTTTCTTGCCATTCCATCATCTCACCATTGTCCTCTCAAGACTTCAAAATCCACATGTGCTTTTCCTAGGGAAAACTGGGAAAGAGGTGCCTGAAGCTCAAAATAATGGCCTTTTTGTCTTCCTCTCCTGAAGGAGGGACTTGAACCACTGATAAAGGATAGGGATGCGTGAACAGAACAAAGTTCGGAAATTTGGTTCAGTTCAAAAATTGAGTTCGTTTTGGTCGACTGAACTAGTCGCGTTTGGCTCGAACTCTGAACTTCCGAACTGTGTTCGCACATCCCTAATAAAGGAACAGTGGGATTCAACACCCAAAGAGTGACTGTCCCATCTTAATAGGTACTGTTGGGAGGTATGGGAATTCACGTTTGACTTCCGAGCACTGGCATAATTTTGGGCTAAATGTTGGGGGGGGGGGGGATGTCTTTAAGCCCCAGGAAACAATCCTTCATCCATTAAAGCTGACGGGAGCTCAGCCAACTTTGATGGATTTAGGGTTGTGCTCTCTGTCCTCTTGTTAATAAGGCAAACTTTCGCTTTGTTTCTCTCAGTAGAAAGACAGACCACAGGTCTTCCTTGGAGTAGGGCTGAACCCCAAGTAGAAGAAAAAGTATTCACAAATAATTCTAAGTAGCCAAGTACCAGACCTGAGTATTCAGGAGTTGCTTGGTAATGGTACCAGGTATTTGGTAGTATTGGTACACAATAAAATACTCAGTAAATTCCTGAGTATTTTATGGAGTCCCCAAGTGGCGGGCAGGAATGGTGGCAGGGACAGGCAGCAAAGCAAACTCACTGAAAGAATGCAGCACATGGAATCGAAGTGGAGCAAGCTCACCATCTGCTGCTGAGGCCCGCCCAGTGCTGCATGTCTCCCAGCTGCATCTTTTCTCTGGGAGGATTCTGGGAAATGTAGTCCAGCATGCTTCCAGAAAGCCAGCATGCTCTCTGGGAGCAAGCTGGACTACATTTCCCAGCATCCTCCCAGAGAAAATGACTCTCCAATCTCCCGGCCTGCAGCTGGGAGCTGTGCAGTGCTGGGGGACCTCACTTGGGTCGCAGCACTGGGGGTTGGGGGGGGTGAACCTCACCAACACTGGCAGCAGTGATAGGTAGCAAGCTGGCTCCACTTCAACTCCATGGGTCACGTCCTCTCAGTGAGTTTGCTTTGCTTCCCTACCTACCATGCCCCCCCCCCCCCNCCCCCCCCTCTACCTGATGTGCTGGATTGCTCGATTGAGGAGTTCATTGAGGAAATGGAGTACTGTGACCATTACTTTGTTCCTTGGTACTTAGTAAAATTGAGTTGAGCACTGCAACTCTCAGTAAAATCCCAGGGCGGGAAATGGCAGACGTTACTCTCGAGGTCAATGGATGGCACTGAAAAAATGTGCTGACTGCTGGGCAAGTCGTCCCACCCCCTACACAACCTGGGAAGCAGTAGGGCTGCAACAGATGTGCATGTGGGCAGCCATGCTCTGCGTGCAGAGTTCCCCCCCCCCCCCCTGCCATGATGTCTTGTCATGCCCCATCATGACAGGTAGCCATGGTGGTCCCCACCCTATGGCAGGGACGGCTGACCTGAACAGATGCATTGGACTGCTGTTGCCCGCATTGTCCTTCATGGGCAGCCCTTGGCCTGGAATGAGTGTCTGGGACCTTCTGGAGGACTCATTCTGGGCCAGCCACCTACCCATCCTGGGGGAGCAGTGGGCCCACATCTGGCAGTGGGGGAACAGATGTACAGGTGAGTTCCTGGCCCAGGGGGGCTATGGTGGACAATAGTGGACCCTCATGTCTATTTTCACCAAAAGTCTGGTCACAGCACTAGGACTGAAACAGTTATCCGCTGTATATGGTAGCAGGCTGGATCTGTGGAATCTGCTTTGCTCTGGCAAAGACCAGTTTCTGAGCATTATCTGTTTGTTGTTCAGCAGTTTAACCAGCTAACTATTTTGCTGATTTTTCCATGTTATCACATTATACAACTGTGGGTTTACTGCACTGCTATTTTCTGGTCCATTCCACAGTGACTGACTAGTTCGGTTTGCCCATAATTCCCTTCCTGTTGACACCCATCGACCTTATTTCTGACTAGTGCAACTAGTCGCTTTTCTATTGGCTACCAATTCAACAGCGTAAACAACTACTAAGCAGAAACTCCAGAAGTTAAAAAGGTAGCATGGTATTTCAGTAACATAGGGTATTTTAGATGTTACGAGATCACGCTCAACCACAGTCAATTCCCTGTGGTGGGGAATGGATCTGTAATGTCTGTTGGGGAACCAGAAGTTCCCCCCCCGATGTTACCCATGCTCAATCCCCGCCAGGAATCACATTCGCCACGTGATCGGATGAACCCGCGGGGCTGGCGCCGGTCGCATGGTGAATGGGATTCCTGGTGGGGATGAAGGGGCCCGTCATGTCTGGATGGCGATCACGGTCCGGAATCCCCACGGGATTCCAGGACGTGGTCATTTCGTGGCGCCCGCCCGTCTCCCCAGAGGGCGGGTGGTGGGGGAGTGTGGGGGGTGGGTGGGGCCGTGCAGCCGCACGTTGCGCCACACGGCCCCGTCCCTCCCCGATTCCTCGCCGGGATCCCCCAGCACGTCTGTTGGCCATGCCGGAGTGATCCCAGCGGGGAATCCAAGGGTTGTTTCCGTGACGGGGCGAATGCCTCCCCGTCATGTCTGAAAATACCCATAGTACCATGGTAACGGTAATACAGTAAACCAGTTAACTGTTATGGTATTATCCGGTAACTTGTCTTGTTGGTTAGCATTCACAGTAAGTGGTCAACAGCCAGAAAACTGCCAAACTGTCTAGAATGTATAGTAACCACAGATAGCAAATTTACTATGCGTTTCACCTGAACTGTCCATTGAACAAGACCTTCAGTTGGAGAGTGACCTTGAATTTCAGTGCTCCACATCCCAGTCCCCAGAACACGCTCATCTCCGCTAGTTTCTCCAGTTCATTAATACATGGAAACTTTGGGTTTATTTTTTAATTGATAACATTTCATTTCTTACAAGGGTTGAGTGCCAATTTCCTTTCCCTTTACTGCCTTCCCGCACACCAGGAATTAATGTGCTCTTCTCCATCCCTGTTCCACCAAGCTCCTTTAGTTTGTGCTGAATCTGTAGCCTAGAGTGATGGCCAGTCGTGCAGATTATTTCCTTGCTCTCAGCTATCCACTTCCCCTCAGTCTGTGTAGCATCGAAGCTGCTTTCTCAGAGTGACATTGGTGTGGGGTGGAGAAAGAAAAGCTTGATAGCCGTCTCCCAGATCATTTTAAAGCACATTTAATTGGACGTGCATGATAGACGTGTGTGATGGGGGGGATGAGGTAAATCACCTGATATACTCAACTTAATGGAAGTCAGTAGAAAGATCGGGGATGGTTTGGGTTGGAAGATTTCATTGATAAGTTGAGAAAACTAGTTTTCATTTTGGAGAGGATAACCTATTTATGCGATGGAGTAATTTGTCCCTTAAATCCATTTCCAAAAAAAAATAATTGTTGGGAGCAGAAGCCTAAGCTTTCTCTATTATCCATCCCTTTGCGACTGGAACGCCTCAGCCATTCCTCTATCCAGTTCAGTAACTTGGGTACTGAAAATACTACTTAACCAGAGGTGGGGAAGCTTTTCTTTCCCGCAGGCCACTTTGCAAATTAGTACAAGCTCCAAGGCCTACACTCCTGCTGGGTTGTGGAGTCGACCCTACTGCGGGGCGGCCAGGCCTTCGCCACCTACTCCCGTGCCAGATTATTAAACCAGCTCCACTGCCGGGTGGTCAGAACTTCACCACCACCCCGCAGTGGAGAAGACCCAGTGACCTGGCGGCAGAGTTGGCTCCTGCCACCACTTCAGCAGCAGAGGAGGCCCAGCTGGACCTGGTCACCGGCAGCAGGGCCTGCGGTCCCTCCTCAACCTCCTCCTCCTCCAGACCCAGACTGGTAAGTTCAGGGCCTGGGTGGGGTGTGGGTGAAGCCGGTCCCCAAGAGTGGGGGTGTTAGGGACTTGGATCCCCACCCCCATCCTCCAAGGCTGGGAGTGGGTCCTGGGGAATGGGGGTAGTGGGGACTAAGGACAGTTGGCCCAGGTTTCTTTCTGTTCCTGGGCCCTGTGTCTCAGTTCTCTGCCCTCTTTCCCATTGAAGTCAAGCGGAAAGAGAACTGACACCCAACACTGAGTCACTTACCAAAAATTAGGGATTCAAAATGGAAACCAAAATTAGGCCCCGTGTCCCACCCCTAGGATACATGCGTGGGGAGATAAGACTGATACCGTAGCACTTAATTTGGTTTCTTATGGGATCAATGAAATTGTTCACAGCTACTGCATGCTGTTGTGTTTTTACTTCATTCAGCTCTTGCTTCTCCTATCAGGTGTGGAAAACCCATGTTATAAAAGTAAAGGGCCTGATTTACCCTTGGACTTCTCTTTTGTATAGTTATTTATACAAGTGCAAAGTAAATATAAAATGCTAGCAGATCAGAAAAATGGCTAATTTACACTTACTCTTTCACTGATGTGAATGAGATAGTAAGTTCAAGAGAAACAAATTTAACAATGATCTTTATTTTTATAAAGCCCCCCCCGCCATAGCACTGTGCTGTACATATAACAATTTAACACAACTTTTAAAGTTTGTAGTTTTTAAGCAGGAATGAATTTTTGATTGCACGTAAAACCAATAATTCTACTGCAGAATGTTATAAAACATATCCTCCCCCTGCCCCCTCTCACTTGAGCATTTAAAAAGGAAGAAATCCAGCATCTTGACCTGTAATCCATTAGGATCAGTTTTATGATTCAGAACCTGGGGTACGTTGAAATGACAAATTCTTTTAAGCAAGGCACATTAGAGAAGATAGATTAGCACTGATAAATCTTCAAAGGTTTTGAAGGTCAATTTGGATAAATTGTGATCTGAAAGTGCTCCATTCTGGTGCATCAGAATCCAGAGATGGTCATGACCACATGTGTATAGGTTGTGTCTCTCTTTTGGCTTCTCCGTTGTGCGTATCACGTCTCCTATCACAACCACCACCATGGATAAAATTATAACTGGTTGGAAATAGTTTTGTGTGGTGAAAATAATCCATTTTGAGCCTGACATTTCAAATTCAGAAGCTGAAACTATTCTATGAAATCTTGTTTCCACAAACTGTTGTTCACTTTATAGGGGAACCCAGACTTCACACTTTGCCATGCTATGCGTGAAATTTTGATGAATTAAATCAAAATGGCATTTCTTGTTGAAATTCCCTCTTGCTATGAAAATTAGAACCAGCTGTAGGTAGAATAGGGTTTGAAAGTCAGTCCGTTCAGGAAAGGAGAGTGGAAGGAGGTGGGGTGGTTCTGGTTCAAAGACTGAAAACCACAGGATGAGAAGATGCAGGCTGATGGGAACTGTGGTAGAGTATAAAGCAGAGTCAAGTAGAATAATAATAATAATAACTTTAAATGAAATAAAAATGTATATGATTTTATTGTTTCAGGCTTCTAGTTTGGAGATTTCCAAACATCCCCTTTTAATTACACTCAAGCTCAAGATTAGCAATATACATTCATTTATTTTGTCTGCAGTTCCCATTTTGGGATATTTCAAAACTTTACTTCATCTTTTTTTTTTCTTTAAAAAAATCCATTTTGGTGTATTCTCTTTTCAAAAAGCCGATGCCTTTTAAAATGAGTTGGCAATTTCTGACTGCTTCCCCTTGAGGTATGCAAATAGCAGAAAGATACAAGTCTCTTTATTTTGCTCTTGATTCTTAAAGTCTCGTAAGCTTCATTGGGCATTTTTACAGGCACCTGTTCTTTCCCGGACTTCAAAGTCCGGGTTCAGTGAACTTGCACATAGGGAGTTTAGACACCCCACCCCCCCGCTCCAGAAGTCGTCCGGGTGCCATTGTAAACAGCTGTGCACAGTGATTCTGTGTTTCATGAGGCAGATTTCTGCTACCGGGGACTTACAAGTCCAGGTCACAAAACATGCAGAAGTTGCCAGTTGCAGCTGTTTACAATGTGTGTCTTTAAACACACATTTCTCCTGCATGTTTGCTGTTATATCCTGAACTTTGTGTGTCTAAATCACTCACCCAGATCTTAAACATCTGGCTCTTTGAACTTCTGCATGGAACGTCTCCCAGAACTTTTGTGTGTAAAAAGTTTTCCTGGAAAACTGCTTTGCTCTAGGTAGCTGTGGCCACTTGGTTTCCATGGCAGCCCCTCATGTCTACAGCTGCAGCTACTTCAGGCTGCCTCAGGGAAGTGTTTGTGTGAAGAATGTGTCCAGGAACTGCCTCGGGGCAGTGTGTGTGTGAAGAATTCATCCAGGAACTTACTTGTGGACTTGTAAACCCAGAAGATTGAAAGACCAGCACTTTAAGGTGTGTGTAAAAATGCCCACTGGCGCCTGGATGACTTTTGGGAGGAGGAGGAAGAGCGTCGGAACTCCCTGCGTGAAAGTTCACCGAACCCAGACTTTGAAGTCTGGAAAAAATCAGGTGCATGTAAAAACACCCAGTGGGGCCTACTCAGGATGCTGGATTTATCATATGTAAGCATGACTAGGCAACTTTTCAGTCTACTAGAGATGAATCACTGAGAAGGGCATATGATATAGATTTATAAAATGATGAGTGGAGTGGAACAAGTAGACAAAACCTGCCTATTTATCTTCTCCAATAGTACTGGAATTAAGGGACACTCTCTGTGAAAGTAACTAGCTGTACATAAGTACTAAGTAGTGCCATACTGGGTCCGACCAAAGGTCCATCAAACCCAACATCCTGTCTCTGACAGTAGCCAATCTCTTCTCCTGGAAGAAGAACCCAAGAAGTCACAATGGGCAACCCATTCCCTGTTCCAGCCCCCAACAGTAAGATATTACATCCCCAAAACCTACTTGGGTCCATTAATGATTAGCCATCTTCCAAGAACTTACCCAATCCCTTTTTTAAAAACTAGCTACACTAGAAGTCTTGACCATTTCCTCTGGAAGTAAATTCCACAAGCTAATTGTGTGCCGAGTAAAAAAAAAAAATACTTATTTGTTTTAAAAATAGTATAAATACTATAGTAAAAGGAGTATACTAGAACTAAGTAGATTTAAAACAAGGTGCCCCCCCCCCCCAATGCAACACACAATTGATGTGTGGAAGTTGTTGCCAGAGGATATGGTCAAGGCCAGTAACACAGCTGGGTTTAAAGTAGGACTGGATAAGTTCTTGGAGGATAGGACCATTAATGGGATACATTCTTTATTGAATTTGTTGTACTTTTTAATTTTGGGATATCCATCAGTACAGGACCTCCATATAGTTTTCTCTACTTATTTTTCTGTTGACTAAGGTAAGGTTTTTGTAATAACATAAATTATTGCTCCAATCCTTCAGAGCATTTATAAATCTTCTACAAGGAACACCTGGTATATTTCTCTCAATTTGTTGTAGAAGTATGTTCTTTGAATGATGTAATGGATATACATTGGGGTCAGATCCGGTATGTGTTTCTATCAAGCCCCGATAAAGACTTCAGTCAAAGAAGGTTGGCAATTTTAAAGCTGCTTGAAAATACTCCAGGACAGCTCCTGAGAATCCTATATGGTGCCTTTTGTATTAATTTCTCCTTTATCCTGTCATTATTATGATTGTAGGGTAATGATGTATAGCTTGCATTTTGTGTTCAAGATGTACACTAGNACAACACCGGCATCCCCCCCGCGTGTCTTTTCCCATGTGCTTCCACAACACCGGCATCCCCCCCCCCGCCCGCGCCTTTCCATTTGGCCTTGTGAAATCTAGTGCCTTACATGGTACACCTTTTGTCCCTCATCTTATACTTTGATTAGAAACTTGTTGGTGTTAGAAGCTGTCTTCTGTTTGGTTTACCCAGTGGGATCCCTGACCTGTTGGGGTTTTTAGGCATCACCTTAGCAAATATAGGCCATGATCCACACACCACTTAATCCAGAGTAGCCCCACTGAATCGCTGCTGCAGAGTAAGGGTATTTTCAGAAGTGACGCTGCCATGCTTAGATCCAATCTGGGTTACTGGCCCCAGGGCAGGCTGGTACACAGAACAAACATGATGGTGCACCTTACCATGTTTTGCCCCAATCATGAGACAATTACCACCGGTTGTTGCCTGCAGTTTTCTGAGATCATAACCGGTGGTAACTGCTGCCATGTTCTGGGGCAAAGCGTGGTGAACATCTGGCAGCCACCGAACAGAAACAATGGTTTTGGCCCCAGGGAGAGGGGGGGTGTAAGTGTGGCATTGTTACTTCTGAAAATACCCTAAGTGATTTGTGGATAACAACCGTAATCAATACAAACTTTAAAGCTTTACTTGGTTTATAAAGTATCCGGCTTGATTGCTTTTTTGCTACTCTTATTTACCACTTGGAGTTATGCAACTCAGAATATTATGGTTGAATGACAGAATCAATGGTTTGTTATATAGAGATCTGCTCTTCTGCAACTTTAAAGAATAATACTTAAGGACTTGATCCATCAAAGTCAATAAAAAGACATCACGCTAACTTCAAGTGGAAAAGTGGAGAACCCTGGCCATTCACAGGCCATTCCACTCTCGTCTACGCAAGTATTATTCTTGATGGATCTTAGAATCAGAGGATTACAAGGAACCTCAAGGGTCCTCTGGGGTATTTGGGCTGGGATGGGGGAAGGTGACTTGTGTGTTGTGTTTGTGAGGGAGTGGGAGTGGATGGAATTCTATGCCAGGAAAACATGTGGGTATTTTTTTATTTTTTTTAAATGGATGTGCACAGGGCCAAGTGATTGTATTTGTGTTTTGTATTTGTTGGTGTTCTTGTCTATGTGTGATACTTGGATACTTGCTGAGGTCACAGTCCAGGTTAGCCCCCAACACTCCCTGGGGCAATCCCAGGTCAACGTCTGGTGACACATGTTTACCCATGCCTGCTGGTCTTGGGCTACAGCATGGCAAGGTCACATCTGTTTTTACCCCATGTTGCAGGCTCAGGATTTAAATTAGGGTCGGTTGCTAGCTAGGCCAGAGATGACTATAACATAAACCCTGCTACATTCCTTGTCCCAAGAGTTTTGAGCTACTACTAATAAAATTCTCTAAGACAGTGCCAAATTTCATCTAGGTTAGAAATACCCTTCTCACAAAGCAGACAGCACAAGTAATTTCTTCTTTGGCTCAAAGTATTGGCAAAAATGTCAGGTTAGGTCACATTTGAGCCAATCCGGCTTGCCTAACCTTTAATCTATTATAAGGAACTAGTCACCAGAGCTGTCAGTTCTCTGCTTACTTAGTTTGACATGATTAATGTGTCAGTTTCACATTTAGGGGCTAGGTTTCTCCACTGCTGAAGCAGTCAATGGATTCTCTTTGTTGGGTTCCAGGGAAGAGTTCACTTGCTCAAATGTTATCCTTCTTAGTGCAGTGTCGCGTAAATGGGAAGAAGTCTTTTCTGTGTGATTTCTGCTACCAACGAAGAAAGCTATAATGCATCTTCCTGAAAGTATAATTCATTGAGAAGGAAAAAGCTGCCACGAGTCCTCCCTGAAAGCCTGCTTTTTATATGGAGCCACTGAGCAGTGAGTTCTCAGCAATGATTCTACCTTTGAACAGGTTAAGATTAAAGGAAATTCTGAGCCCACTTTGAAAAACTTACAAGAGAAAATGCTTCAAGATTACAGCAGAACCTCCCTTAGAGAATGAAACTCATTATACAATAGAAATATCATCACCAAATGTAGCAACCGTATCCTAGAGTCAGGGGAAGCAGGATCCAGCCCAAAGTTGGCAATTATGCTATGACATTGGTTGAAAGCAGTAGAGGAGCAGCTGATACTGGGTGAAATAGCAACAATGCTAATAATGAAAGTCGCACTTTGATATCTTGAAATGAAAGGCACAACAGAAGTGCAAAGTGCTTTTAAAAAATGGAAGGGCCATCATCTGCCCTCAAATAATACTCACACAAAACATCCACTGACTTCAAAAGGATGCATTTATACATAGCCAAGAGGATGGAATTTTGGGCTTAAAATAATCAGACCACTGTGCTGCAGTGGGGCTACATATATGGGGTTCATACATATAATGTATATGTACACCTATCCATTATAGAGCGGCTGGATTTGCTCTATAGTCAAGACCAGCTTGCATACAAATAGGAGTGTATGAACACACATGCTCTGTTTCCCCATTTCAACCTTCAAATCCCACTTAGGGAAACCCTGGCAGAAGAGGTAGGTTTTTTCTCCTCACCCCCATAGATTCCTTGTTTATACTTCTTGTACTGTCTGTAACTAAGCCTGGGCACCGGCAACTTCTCAGCTTCATGAATTTACCCCTTGTGCCTCTTCCCTGTGGCAGGTGATCTAAATGCTAGAACGGGGCAGCAACCTGTGGATCAATTAGATATGAATCTCTGATCTCGCAGGGAATCCTAAAACATTTTAAAGTACTTTGGAGGTCAGCTTTTCATTCTCTGCTTTGCCACACACGTTTTGGGTAGGTGTTGTACTTAGCCTCTCTCTGTGTGCCTCAGTTTGTCCTCTGTAAAATAGGAGATAATAGCACTTTCTTACTAGAGCTGAAATGAGAGCCCACAAAAATGGCTATATCTGTTGAATTTCTGGTACCTGAATCAACTCAAAAACTTCATGTACAAACTGGTACCCTAGTTCAACATGATGTCTGAATGTCCTGGAATATCGACTTCAGTATTTTAAAATTATTATTTTCTGTTCTGATCGTTCAGTTTTCCATCCTGATTTTTTTTTTCCAATTGGTAACTAGTAAATCAGTACCAGAAATGAATGAATTTTTACTTTGATTTTTTTTTTTTTTTTAAAGATTCCCCCCTCTCCCCCAAATGCCCCAAATGATACTTGAAAGTAGGTATTACCTATGGGTTACCAAATTAGGCACTCTACTCCTTACCTTTCTGACAGGCATGCTGTGTGAGTAAACACATTAAAGGCTGTGAGACACTCAGTTCATGGCAAGAGGAGCATACAACTACACTGAAGATACAGATAGGAGCTGAATTCCAGGTTTTATTTATTTATTTCAAGATATTTTTATCCTGCTCCCTCCTGCCAACATGACAGCTTGGGGTGCAACAGTTTTATTGGTCAGTTTCCTCTCATTTCAAATCTGAAGAGACGGGCATAAAAAAGATTTGAAATCCAGAATATTCATATTAAAATGGACCATAAGACATCCTCTTTCTGCACACTGATCAATTTGTTGCCCTTGATTGTATTGTCAGTCTGGTCACACCTCACTGTCCCCCTCTCTGGCATTCTCTCCATCACAAAGTTTATTCCTCTGCTTTTATGGCCGTTAACATGTAAATACATCTTATAAAGCCCAGAAACAAGCTCATGATTATAGCTTTTTCAGCTGTTAACATCGGTGGTGACTCCATTTCATTATAAACCTGGCCTTTTCACATTAATTGGTATCCATCTGACTGCTCCATACATTTCCTCACCAGCAGAGAGCTGGCTTATCAGAAGTCCATAATGATAAAGTTCAGTCAGTTAATCAAACAGTGGCTCTACTAGACTAGCTAAAATACTAGATCTAATTTTGGAAAATGGCATGCTAATAAACATTTCCAGGCATTTTTTTGGCGCTCATATTTAAAATGCCATCCTAGCAATCCAAGTGCCTCTCAGATAATTCACTGAGAAAAGAAACTGCTAGAACATGCTAGACCTGATTCCACAGACTTTGGATTAACCGTTACATACCTGTACTGCATGGTTATGACTTTCTATTGGATCAAAATGGTAGCAGCATTGTATATGCACTTTACGTACTCGTAGTGCAAGACAAAAGTGAGGAAGGTTTAGTCAGTAGTAGTTGTTAGGAGCAAACTGATGATTATAAGGGCTTGTAAGGCCTGATTGGGTCTGAATTAAGGTGATTTAGCATGAGCAATGCTAAGCTGAAAACAATGGGTTTTTATGGCCCAAGGACATCAGAAACAAGTAATTTTTAACTGGCACAAATTAGGGCTGATAGTTGCCTTTTGGATTCTCACTTTTCTTGGCAAGAACCAGGGTTCTTGGCTCATTCTTGAAAACAAAAATGAGCTGAGAATTGCCCTGATCTTGCCCAGAAATCAAGAAGCTTGCCTTCCCCCTGCCTGCAATTGTTTAATCCGCCCCCCCCCCCAAAACCACAACCCTCTTACTCACCTGGCTGCCTCTCTAAGTCCACAGCTGCTCTGGGACTTGTCTCCGTCCTCTCCACTTCCCTGTGTGGGGAGGCAAGTTTGCTGAGAAGCTGGCTGCCTCAAAGCGAACAAAACAATTAGCATATGCACAAAATGGCCACTGGGGCTGTTCTGCGCATGTGAAGCCCTTTCGCAAAATGGCGCTAGCAGCATTAGCACTTCTGGATAGGGATGGGCGAACAGAACGCTGTTCGGTTTGAAACCCAAGTTCGGGTTCGATGGTTCATTCAGCCGAGTTCGGTTTGGCCGAACTTGGCCAAATATTCAAAAATAGTGAAACCGAAACCTAATTTTCGGCCCCAGAAAGACGTTTTTCCTGCCCCTGAACTCGTCCAAACTCATCTGAACACGACCGAACTGTTCGGTCATTTGAGAGTTCAGTTCAGACATCCGAACAGACCGAGTTCGGTCCGAACGATGAACATCCGAACCGCATTCGCCCATCCCTACTTCTGGAAAAGAGAAGCCATTCTACATAGCATAGCCTATGCAGAATGGCTGTTCTTTTCTAAAATGGTGCTGATGCTGGCAGTGCCATTTTAGAAAAGGGCCACATATGCGCAGAGTTACCATGGTGGCCATTTTGCACATACACAACATTTCTGAATTTTCTTGAGATTCTCGCGGGATGTTGGAACTTTGCTCATACCTTGTCGATCTCAGTAATGTTCCTCAAAGTGGAATGCCTTCTTGATTCGGTCTTAGCACAACTCAATTTGAGGACAAGTTGCAGACCACAGAACCTGATAAAACTGGTTTTGGAGGTTTTTTCTTTTTCTTGCAAAGCACATCTAGTTGGATGAAATCAATGGGAAATCTTCCCACTGAAGTAAATTGGAAGGGAAATCAATCCGTAAACCCAAACCACCACCCTCACTCCCATTTCCTGAGTCTGTGGCATGTACTTACCGGCCTTGGAGGGTTTGATTGAAACTTGCTGGCCTGCTGCTGCAGCTGCTGCTGCGGGGGCTTTCCCATCAGGCTCCGTTACTGCGGTGCACTGCTGCGCTCCCTGCTCCACAGTGCACATGTTAGGGGTGTGCACCAGGGCCCCATGTTTTTTGTTTTTCGTTATTAAAATGTGCACTTTCACTAACAAAATGTTTTTTGTTTTCATTGTCATCGCTATCGGTACCAACTTCAATGAAGATTTTGTTTTTGGTATCTGTATTGGGATATACACCTAGTTTTATTTACGAGCGCGTGAGGTTAGGTTTACCTTAGATTCTGTATATATTATGTATACACATTATATAAATAACTAGGTGTGTATACCAATACTAGATAGTGTGGTCTCTTTATTTATTTTATATATTTATATATATATGAGGATTTTTAGTGCAAGCAGCAGCAGATTCTGCAAATGCACCTTGACAGAGCAATAGCTAACCCAGAACCAGAGTCAAATAGTCCAGCCCTGCAGTACAAAGGGTTGCAGTGCCCTTCCCCAGAGCCTCCCTGATTGGTTCTGCGAGGCAGAAGGCAGTGAGCAATCACAGGGTACCATTTAACTTCCTGGGACCTGCTTGTGCTGCTCATTGGCCAGCGCTTACATCCATCAGGTCCTTCCCCCTCCCATCACAGGCCCAGTTCAACACTGTTCTGACTACAAGTGGCTCCCTCCTCCCCTCACCACATTTCCCTTTTTTAAAAAAAACCCAAAGCAAAAAACACAAGTCTTCTAGGGAATAACAAAATCAGTAACTACTTTTGTTGTTTTTTGTCTTCGTTATTGCAATAGCGATAAGTCATTTTTGTTATCAATATAACAAAAATGACATGCACACCCCCACATGTGCAAAATGACTACAGGGGATTGGGTGTGGTGGTGTGGCTTTGTTTATGGTGATTTCCCTTCCCATTGACTTCAATGGAAAAAATCCAAAACCATAAAATGGTCTGGATTTTCAAAAGAACTGAACCAAAAAACCCCAAACAAATTTCCCCCCAGGGTTCTCAGCCCTATTATTGAGGCCAGGGGTGGACAAACCTTCCTAATCCCGGGAGCTGCATCAGTTTACCATAAGTGGGCCAAAGTGCCACGTGCAATTCTTCTAGAATCTCGGTTTGCCCACTTCTGATTTAGGCAATATTTTAAACTACTGTGCATGCAGAATTGCTCACAATGATGCAACTAAACTACTCAAATGACCAAAATAACTGAAAACTGAAAACCTGAAAAAACCCAAATTGTAATACCAGAAAAACTTGATATGTGAGTGCCCATTTTGGTCATGGGTACTTGAAGGTCTGTGTCAAAATAAACCCACTACCCATTTCAACACTACTATTCTCCATACCTGATTTTTCTTTATAGATCAGCCCTATTTTTTTCCCTGATGAGCCAGTGATGGGGATGTGTGAACAGAACCGAGTTCGGAAATTTGGTTTGGTTCAAAAATTGAGTTTGGTTCGGTTGACCTAGCTGTTCGGGTTCGTACCTTCTAAACTGGGTTCAGTCGACCGAACTATTTGAGTCCGGTCTGAACGCCGAACTTCCAAACCACGTTCGCACATCCCTAGCCAGTGAATCTAATCAATGCTGGAGTCATGAAACCCTATTATGACCATTGCAGAATCCTGGGCATCTTTTATGTTCCCCATCAGCAGGACATAGCAGGTGGTGACTCCCAAAATACCAAGTCTTGTAGAATCCAGAGGCCACTGAGCCTGGGGGATGGGTAAATGTGAATTTTCAACCTGGATCTGATTTTGTCGGAACCAGGTGCTTCATTGGGTTCAGTCAGAACTATAAATTTTTGGTGAAATCGAAATAGCTTTTTTGAACCAACCCTAGCCTGGGGCCACTCAGCACTGCTGTGTGTGTCCAGGGAGAGTCAGAGTTGGATCCAGGCCAATGCAGACTATATGCCTGCATGGAAGAAGCCAACATGGGTCTAATAAACTTGTAATGATGATGTGAGTATGAGAAACACTGGACTAATACATGGGCCCACAAAGCCTCAAACATGAGGAGCTCTGGCCTTTGGAAGGCCCATGGCGACTTAGGAGGAAGCCCCCAACAGATGAGTCCCATGCCCAACAAATGACTCTTCAGGGCCTGTGACATAACAAACCCAGCTCCTGAAAGGAAGAGTATGCGTAGCTGAATATTGAACATTAATTACAGTATCACTTTCCTTTTTTCTAATTGGTGAATCGGTGTGTCTGTCACACACTCCTGTTTTTAGGAGAGGCTATTTCCACCATTGCTCAACGGAGGCCCCAACCTCCCTGGATGTGCTGCAGAGGAGAGTGTTACAGCAGCTGAAACCAGTCATTCAAAAAACCCCAGATACATCTGTCAAATTTGCCCACTTCAGGCTTGCCTGGAGGAAGTGAATATGAACAACTATTCATTACCACTTTCTTTGTGTTGGTTATTTGTTCTGGGCACTTTGGCAGTGCTATTTCAGATATTTTGGTAAACCAAAATGGTAGAACAAACAGACTGAAATATCCAAAGAAACAAATATGCAAATTTATTTTGAATGAATACTTATTTGGGTATTTGGAGGGACATATGAATAATATTTCCAAATGTGAAATTTGCTCTTCATTTCAGCCCTTATGTGTGATCTATAGAAATAGTCAAGAGACCAAGTAATTAATATGTTGGCTTCCACTGACCCAACTTCCACTAGGGAGTGTTCACTAAAGGAAGATGGCTAAATGAATGGTATCCTTTTGACATTCTCTTGTCTCTCTCATTCTCGGGACCCAACAGGGCAACCACACACATGTGAAGAAACAGCTCATGATCATATTCCCCTCCCAATACCCATAGTTTCCAATGGGTTCTTGAGAGCATAAGAGATCTCTGCACAATCTTTTTTCCAGGCTCATGTCTTCCCAACTTAGACATCACCTCAGCAATTGTTCTTGGCTCTTCTTGCAATGATTCTTCATCCCTGGCACCATGAGAACATTATGTAATAATACAAGTGCAGTTCCCTTTATTTCATTGTGTCCTGAACCATTGTTCCTTTGATACGAGGTGGGGAAAAAATGCAGACCAGTGCAGTAAACAGTAGTCGTGTCCTTGGGCAGCCCACTAAATGTGTACCAATCTCCTGAGAAGCTATGCAACATGCATCTTCCGTCCAGGTCTTTGGCCCTTCAGCATCTTGGAAGTGGGCAGAGAATTCACTTGGACTGGTGCCCTGGGCATCTTAGTCCCATTCCGAGCGGTTTCATGAGTCACTCGCTGTTCCTCTCCTCACACAGAGAGCCCCACATTCTCCAGGCAGCAGTTCCATTTGCTCATGCCCATTTCCTGCCAAAGTAATCATTTCAGCAAGGGGGGGGGGGGAGGGAGAGAATATCCCAACGTTGAGAATCTTTCATGTGGAATAAATGTGAGAGTCTAAGGCTAATGAGCTAGAGCCTCAAAGATGGTGACCTCAAGACAAGCTCTTTACCTAACAACTTTAAGTATAATAAATTTGAGCTGGAGAGCACTATGCAAGTAAATCAATCAACCCTTGCAGGCGGGCTCATTAAAATTAGCAAAGTACAAACCTGTAAGGTCAACTTAGTGTGGGGATTAGCATTTTCCAGTTAGCCTTTGCCACTCACAGGTGCCAGTAGATAGTGTAGATCTCAAGATTTTCTATTGTCCCAGCGGTAACAGTTTGTAACCGAAACTAATAGGAGTGAAATGAGAGGGGTGGCCAGGCACTTTCCCTACTGCAGAAGTCTGTAAAGAAAAAGCAGGGCCATGGCAGGAAGTCAGCCCGAACTGGCCATGGTTGCCCCGATAACCAGAGGTAATGATGTGAAAAGCTGATGACGTGAG
Organism: Sphenodon punctatus; assembly: GCA_003113815.1. NCBI lineage: Eukaryota > Metazoa > Chordata > Lepidosauria > Sphenodontia > Sphenodontidae > Sphenodon > Sphenodon punctatus. The sequence continues at coordinate 2,596,277 of QEPC01014402.1, read as the reverse complement.
ACGTAACTTTTGCTAGGGGAGTAGTTTGGCACCAGCTGAAGCTCCTACCACAGTTCTAGGGCAGGAGCTTGAACAAGCAGCAACCACCTTCCCTCCCTCCCTCGCTATAGCACTGTGGCTATATGCAGTCACCAATTGAGGACAGGAAGGATTTTATGATGATCCCAGATCCGACAAAAAAGGATTCTTGATTTTTCACCTTCCTCCACAGTACGAGAGTAATTTGATTTAATTGGCTTTTTCTTAGGCCCTTTTTAAATGGACCGTGCCAGGGGGTGGGGTGGGGGGAGGTCTGCATGCGTGTGTGTGTGGGGGTGTACATGGGTGCATACTGGTGTACACCCATCCCCCATGCATCTCCATGCATGGAATAACCAGTGTTGTCGCTGTGTATAGGTGATGGATGGAGGTGGGTGGGTATGCTTGTTTTGTGGGAGCGCACACGCATGCTCGCCCACCCGCTGCTGTACAAAGCTCACCCATGCATGGGCACGCCTCATGTAAAAAGGGCCTGAGCATCCCAGGACGGGGTCTTGGAGTGTTCAAAGTTAAGAAATATTGTCTCACTCTAGCAGGGATCCAGTGCTATTATGTTTAAAATCAAGAAATAAGTAGCTTTGGACTCATCTCATTAAGAGAGGGGGAGACGACGCTTGGAGCAGAAGCAGGGCATGACGAGCATTGGGATGGCATTCTGGGAGGGGTGCTTCATGCTCTCTAAAAGGAGTGAGACGAGGGCGGGTTACCAGGCACTCTTCCTGCTGCAGCACTGTGGCAGGGAGGGGACAGGTACGGGTCTCGGCCTTCAGGCACACAACTTCATACTCCAGTCTGGAAAGTGCCTTGGCAAGTGGCCAGCGAAGGGGAGATGTTGCTGAAGAAATTGGGTCTGGTACTTGAGGCTACATCTAGGCCAGTCCCCTGACAGTTACTGTTTGACCTGTTATTGGTTTGTTCTACTGGACCTGAATTGCCTAAGGCAATTACCCCACCTAGCCTAATTCAATTTGAATCAAGCGTGTGGCTGTTAAAACCCCCACCAGTTGGTCCTGGTTTAATTCCTGATGCATCTACAACAAACCTTTATGGGTGTCTTTAGACATAACGCTGTTCAGTGTTCTGTAACAGTGTCCTACCATTACAGTGTTTAGACATATACCGTCAACAGTGTTCACCCCAAACACTGGAAATGAACTGCCAGGTCTTGACAGTTTCATCAGTGTTTGGGGTGAGCACTGTGTTGACGGTACGTCTAAACGCTGTAATGGTAGGACACTGTGTTACAGAACACTGAACAGCGTTATGACTCAAGACCTCCTCTTCTGAGACCACATCACCAAACATTTCTGGGTCCACTCTGAAGAATATTGCTGGGCTATGGGCCCATATGTCCCAGAACCATGTCTCCTCCTGTAATTACACTTCCAAAGCATGCAGACCCCATTGAGCAAGGGGAAGAGGCTGAATCATGAAGAGGAACAGCTGGAGACATCACACAAATAATGTCTTTGTTTTACCTCTCTCCCATGCTGAGTTCATACCGTGGCTGCTGCTCCTGTGATTACATCATCTAAACTCAACCTGCAGTGAAATAAATTCAGTCTCTATGCATGCCAACGTACAATATATAAATATACTGTACCCCCAGCAGTGAATTCCCCTTCTGACCACCCCAGATCCAGGGCAAGAGACGCAAGCCCCTTTTTATAACTCGGTGGGAGTGTCCTCCTTCTCCCAGATTGAGTTCACTCTAGTTAAATTCTGAAGGGTTCTCATTTTCACAGAGAACAGGAGGCTAATTGGATTGTATGGCAACATTTCCCTATTAACGGTATTGGCTTTTATCGATGGACTACAGGAGAAAAAACACAGAATCACAAGACCAGGGGTGGCCAAGTGACTCTTGCCTAGGGCTAATCCCAGGACCTTAATGGTCCGGCACCTTACTTCATTGGACCTAAGTCTCAGTAGCTGGATATAAGGAGCTACCTAACTGAGTCAGACCAATGGTTCACCGTAGCCCAGTATTGTCACAGCAGCAGGGTTTCGAATCTGGCTGTCCAAGGTCTCCAGCAGAGGCCTCATCCAGGCATGCTACTGGAGATCCTGAATCTGAGATACTGGGGACTGAACTTGGGACCTTTATGCATGCAAAGCATGCACTCTACCACCTGAGCCATGGCCCACTCATGGATCACAGCTGTTCATCAGAATCTCAGCAGCTAGGACCACTGAGCACTGGCTTTGCGAGCCAATCACAAAGCAGGAGAGGCAGGAAGGGGGTGAGGTTCAGCCTGGGAGATGCTTCAAAGTGTGTGTGTCTCTGTCTGTGGATGCATATTATAGCTGAAATGGGTAGCTCATATGCTGCTCACAGGTGTTGTCTGTAATTTTGGGTACTGTAGGGCCACCCGAGTCCTGATGAGGCACCCGATTACCTGAAAATACCCGGTATTAGTGTTACTGAGTTACTAACCTACTAATCGGCATATCGATAAAGTGGTAAAAGAATCAGCATGGTAAGTCAAAATGATGGTCCAATGGTCATTTCGTGCATGGGTTGTGGTTCTTTAAAATAAATAAATAAATAAATTAAAAACTGCACATGTGCAGAACAGTCCTGGTGGTCATTTTGGGGAAGAGTGCACATGCACCGAATGGTTCAGTGGTCATTTCACACAGGTACTGTGATTTTTTAAATTTTATTTATTTTTTAAAAGGTCATTTTGCACATGCACCATTCCCCCCCCCTTTTTGTAACTAAAATGGACTCCCCCCCCCCCCCCCCCCCCCTTTTTTTTTTAAAAAATTCCCCCCCCCCCCCCCCCCCCCCCCCTTCATTTTTATTCATTTTTGTTATCCTTGCCTATCGTTTTCATATTTTAATTACTAAAATGATCTGGGCTCCATTTTAGTAAATAACAAACCGAAAACGAATAGCACACCCCTATCCAAATGCACAAGGTGTGTGAATTATTCCTGGAGTGGACTTTGAAACATACTAAGCCAGCAGTGAATGCTTTACAGCTCCACGTTTAAGCCACCAGTCAGGGCTGTAGCAAGGATGAGTGGAGCCCAATTGGTTCCTTTAAGACCGTGTGTGGGGGGGGGAAGGATGTGGTTTCCAAGGTGGACAGCAGGGTGACAGCCCCCTGCTGACACTAGCGCTCTACCTCCAGTCACTCTGAAAATCTCCTTCCTGGTAGGTAGGGCTGAAACGGCATGCCGCCACGGTAGCTGTATCCGACAAAGCTCTTCCACAATGAGAAGCATGGTGCGATAGAGATGTTCATTCCGCTACTTTTGTCTGCGATCTTCTGCAATTTCCACTGGCACTTTCCGACATGCAGTCACTGTGCGAAAGTAGCGGAATAATGTTTCTTCTGACACTTTACGAGATTATTCGGACACTTCCAGAAATTATTTCTGACACTTTCCGACGTCGCAAAGCATGTGGAATTAGCTAATTGTCGAAGGAAAAAGCTGTGGAAAGTTGCAGGAAATTCCAAAATGTCAGAATGAAATATCTGTGTGGAAAAAGGAGTTTCTGCTTCAGCTCTATTGGTAGGACCTTTTTACAGAGGCCTGAATGCAACTAGGAAATTTTAAAAGTGGGTGGCAGATGGAGTTGGAGTTCTGGACCTGCTCTTGCTCTTTCCCCCTCTCACTCAGAAATTCGGAAAATTTTCTGGTGACGCTGAAGCTGCTTGCACAGGGCCCTTCCATGGAGTACGTAGCCTAGGTTCAAATGAGCTCCTTGCTCATTTGGTACACCTCTGCCAGCGCACACCACAAACTGAGGAGAGAATGCATCCTACTTAGCAGAAGCAGCAGGTCAGTTAGCACTTTGGGGGCTGGCTTCTCCCTGTTGAAAGAGATTTTATTGCCAGTTTTGTTCTAAAGGAAGAGTTTTCTTTCCCAGCACAGACATGCCATAGTTATGGTATGTCATTCTGCTACTGAAAATGCCATTCCCCAAGGGATGCTAGCAAAGACAGACTGCTGGGCTGTTAGTCTATATGCCCTCTGGCAGTGATTTCCTGAGGCCAGCTCATTCTTCACAGAGCATCTCAGTGATCATCCAGTTTCTCTTTACCACACAGCCCCATTAGTTCTGGGGCATCTACGTCACTTGTAGATGTTCCAGCAAATGGTTAAATTGCTTTAATAAGTCTCTACGCTAGGATTTCGGAATTGCTCATGTCATAAACAGAGTATTTTGGTGTAGAAGTCTTAAGTACGTACTCTTGAAAAATTAGGTATAGACATTCCTCTTTTAATTTTGAAATAACCTGTAATAGAGCTGAAATGCTTATCTAGACTGCTGCTTTCTGATAACCAAGTGGATCTGCCGTATCCACTCTGGCAAAGGCCAGTTACTGAGCAGTATGCATTTATTCCTTGGTGGTTTAATTGTATAACCAATTTACTGTAGTAGTAATACCATAGTGCACTGTTGACCTAAGACTCCAAAACTTTGAGTTCAATTTCCACTCTTGCACAAACATCACATGTGATTGAGGGCAAATTAGTGTTGAAACTCAGTATTCAAAATGACTTGGTTTTTACCAAGTATCTTGGTATTTGACTTGGTTTTACCGAGTACAGAGGAATTGGTCTGGTACTTGGTCCAGTACTTGATATTTGGGTAAATCCTCAGATGAGCAACATATGGGGCTTTTCCTGGTCCTATATAAGGGAACTTGGTACTCCAAGTACTCAGTACTCTGTTTTATTTTACCGAGTAGTGAGTATTTGGCAGAGTTACGGAGGACCGGCCAAACAGTGAGCCAATCGTCGGAAACTCAGACTTGTAAATTTTAAAAAAAATATTTGGTGCAGCCCTAGGGCAAATTTCTTAATCTCTTTATCCATTTGGTTCCCATCCATAAAATGAGGACAAGAATAATCTTCTACTGCACAGGGATGTTAGAAAGTGCTCAAATATTGTAGGACTAGGAGCCCATATACATATCCTAGATACAACTATTAATTAATGTGGTGTAAGTTATTTTACAACCAAATATTCAGAGTGAATATTACATATGACAATTTTGCCCATTTCAAATCTGATACAGTACAAACTAGGGGTGAACAGAAGGGACCAGCTTCATTTTCATTTTAGTTTTAGCTTTTGTTTGGAAAAAAAATGCATTCGTTTTGGGGTTTTGTTAAAAACTCTAATGTGCATAATTGTGTTAAAATGTGTTAAAATAAAAACGTTAACATTTTTTAAAATCACTGTGCGTAAGCAAAGTAGCCACTGTACCATTCTCCACGTGGACACGCTTTTCCAAAATGGCAGCGGCAGCATCACCATCTCTTTTGGAAAAGGGCAGCCATATGCAGTGGTCATTTTACACATGCAGACTGGCATTTCCAAAATGGCGGTGAAGCTTCTATTGCCTTTTTGGAAAAGAGCACATGTGTGCAGAACAGTCTGGTGGTCATTTTGTGCATTTTGCAGTTATTCATATTCATTTTTAAACAAATATGAAAACAAATGAATATTTGCTTGTTCATTTGTTTGGTTTTTTAGTTACTAAAGTTACTGTTCCGCCTGGCTTTTGGTGAAGGAGATGGGTAGAGTTGGGGTGGTGGTTGAGGGCTAAAGTTGTGTGTGTGTGTGTGTGTGTGTGTGTGTGTGTTAAATAAAACAAATGAAGCCCCATTTGATTTAGTAACAAAAAAACCAATTACAGACCCCTAGTACAAACCCTTATTCAGTTCCTGTTTAATTTCCAGAAATATATCCATTTTGGGTTTTTTATTTTCATCATTTTAGTCACGTTGTTTTGGTTTTGTTGTTGAGTCCGTTTTGGTAACTTCAGTATCAAAATGACTGAAATAACCAACCCGAAATGACTGAATGTGACTGGAATAAATATGCAAATATTATTTTGGTGGTGAATAATTTGGATATTTGTGTTGGACTGTCTGGAAACATTAACAACATTAGTAAATAAAAACATCTATTTGTCCTATAACTTAGAAGCCTTTCTTTTCTAATCCCAAACAATCCTCTGGGTCTCACATTCAGGCAAATCCTTCAGCTTTCATCTCTTGTAATCTTTTCCAGAAAGAAGATGTAGCATCAGTGTTAAGTTTAAGAACATAAATGAGACCAAGTAGTAAACCGACATCAGGGTTCTTGTATCTTGCTGATTGGAGTCATGCCAGCAGCTCAATATTGCTTTTGACTTTTAACACCAGGCAATCTGTTTCATTGAAGCTTTAAGACAATTCATCCCTGGTTTGATGGTCAATTTTTGTTGACTCCTTTTCAGAGAAATCTTTCTCCGCACACTGCAGAGTTTTGGGGCTCTGTGTGAACTGAATTGTGTATCCCCCTTACCACTGTCTGAATCTTTATATCTCCAGACTGATCACTTTGGCTGAAAGTATGTGGACCTCAGAAGAATAGGGGTGAGGAGACCTCATTCCATGGGCTAAATGGGGACTACAGCTGGTTTTTATTTGGCCCTGTTCCTGAATTTGGCCCACGGTCCCAATGCCTACTCACAAGTATGAAAAATAGGAGCTCAAGGGAAGGGAAAGGATATGAGGGGGCCTACACTTAAAGATAGGGGGTAAATCAGACATGGATCCATGATTTGAACTGGGTCTCCCTTTCCTATCCTAAGCGTCACCGTTTAAGTGCCTCAGCCTCCAATTCCTATGTGGCTAATGGAGCCTGCACTAATTTTCAAAGCAGGCAAAGATGAGGGCTGAAACAAGAATTAAAAAATAGGGATGGGCGAATGCGGTTCGGAAGTTCGGAGTTCGGCCCGAACTCCACCTGTTCGGATGACCGAACCGAACTTCTGAACGCGAACTGGCCGAACCGAACTCAATCCGAACGTCGAAATGACCAAACAGTTTGGTCAGTTCAGATCACATTCGGGTGAGTTCAGGTGGCAAAAAAAGGTTCACTGTAAGGTCAAACGTGACAGGGAGGGGTAGTACTAGTCACTGAGGAACAGACTTCCAGGCACCAGGGGTGGAGAGGCTTGCAAGAAATGAAACAATCTGCCTCCCCCCTTCCCAACACCTTCTGAGCTAGTCACTGTTCCTGAACAGCAGGCGTTGAGTAGGATTATTAGATTGCTTTAAGTTTCATTTCAGTTTTGTACTGAAAT
>QEPC01014402.1:2532230-2588356 GCA_003113815.1 Sphenodon punctatus | reverse complement strand
CCCCCCCCCCCCCCCCCCCCAAAATCCCTGCATGGAGAAGCAGAATGAGGGGAGAGAGAGACTCCGAAGTTGGAGCAGTCCTGGTGAGTCCATGCACTCTGCATTGCTTTTTGCAAACCCAGCCCATCTGTAAAATGGGAATATATGTGCTTCTGTCTTTCCCGGTCTTCCCCTCATCCTGGTCTATTTTAGATTGTAAGCCGACTGGGCAGGGACCAGTTTCCAAAATCGGTGACTGTAAGGCACTGCGTATGCATAGCAGTGGTATAGAAATGATAAAAGTAGCAGTAGCCGGGTTTGTAAACTACTGTCCCAGTCTTTTGCGGGAGATGGCTGTTTGCGAGACTCTCACTTTTCTCAGTGAGAATCCAGACAATTCTCTCATTCTCAAGAACGAGCCAAGAACCCAAGTTAGAATTGTGAAATTGAGTTTCAGCGCTAGCCAAATTCCCCATCTCCTAGACAATGTATCAAGAAGATCCATGTGGCTGATGAGGTGGGATCAGGTCACTCACTTGCACAGACACTCGCATACAGATCCAGAGACGCACTTTTAGAGACAGACGCATTTACTGGCGATGGAGGCAGCAACCCAGAGTCCGGCTGTGTTTCACAGGCCTTGCTCCAGTGTATGTCAGCAGGAAGCCGCATGGAGGGAGAAGGGAGGGCAACCGTTTTGCGTGCAGTCATCTCGGTCTCGCCCTGCTCACGTGCCACGCTGCCAAGAGTCCAGGCAGAACTTTTAAATAGTCCTGTCTGGCTTATAGCGGCAGCGTGGACAAGCAGCTCAGGGTGTGAATTTCCCACCCGAGGCTGCAATCCATCCTCGGAGGGTGCACAACGTGCAGAATTGCAAGCGTGCTCGGTGCTGTTCTGCTGAGCCACCTCTACACTCTCTGCCCTCTCCCCTGTCCCCTCCTTCAGATGGGAGTGGGGAGAGGACTGTGAGTGGTGTTGGCTAAGCAGAAGCAGGGCTGTGGCGGATGTAGACAGAGAGCATCTTGCAGCCGCCTTCCCCTGAGATGGAGGGAGGAAGGGAGGACCATGAGCTGCTCTTCCAACTTAGCCTCTGCCACTTTAGGTGCCACTGCCAGCACTCTGCATTGTGCTGCAAGCATGCACCTGGATCTCATTGCTGATGGACCTTTTGATTAGCCCCGAGACAGGATGTCTGGTCACAACGCATACAGCACAGTAGAGGAAGCTGATCCAGAAGTGGGTGAGCATCTACAAATGACATGCCCCTTTTTAGAACTATTAAGGCTGGTCAACCAGTTGTGTGGAGGAAGGTTCTTTTGAACTCCCCCCAAACCTTCTCCGCATATGGTCCTGGCGGTGGAGTTCTGAGAGGACCTGGTATGGCTATGCTCTAGTCTGCGTTAAAGCCAGTCAGGGTAAAAGAAGCCCTATAAACCAGGACACTGCAATTCTGCCTGCGTGCCACGAGGCACTAGATAAGCAATGGGAAAACAGTAAACAAAGGTGTCAGATTTTCTCCAAGGGCAGCCGCACACCTCTTCTGTCAAATTCTATTGGACATTTAATTTAAAACCCACGTAGTTTAACACTCAGGGCTGGCAATGGTGGGAGCATTCTGTTTGAACGTCCTCTGTTTGTTTTCATTTCCTCAGCACGATAGCCAAGATTATCTGGCACTTGGGATATATTTTTGTTGTTAGCTCGGCATTCACAGAGTGTCCTGTGCTGTGCTCAGACGACGCTACGGCTTCAGGTGGCCTTAATTAAGTAAAATAATGTAAGAGAACTGTTTTCGGTTCAAAAGCAGCCACGAGAAGTTGTGAACGTCAGTCAGAAATTCAGTCCTTGGCCTGGACCGATCCATTCAGCAGGTGTAAAGCTGAAATTTGAAGATCATTATGTGGGAGGAAGCAACAACATCAATTTGCCCATCAGGCTCATTTTTTTGCCTTTTGGCTGTTGTGCAGGAGTTAAGATCAGTTGGTAAAAACGTCTGTGGGTTCATTGCATGTCAATGCAGGTTTGTGAATGGTGAATAAGCACATTCGCTATGTGTGACGGGGCAATGATCATCCGCTGTGGGCTTGTCCTTATCTGCTCTTACAGAGCTTTACTTGAAAAGCCTTTTGCAAGGGAATATTTGATCAGGAAAGGTTTTTGTTGGTAGGGAAGGTGGAAGCCTCTTGTTTGTCTTATAAATGTTTTCACACTCCTGTCATTACTAGGGCACATGCCCAACATGGTGCTAATTAGCCTAATTGAGAGGAAAGTCAGATTAAGGAGGGGAAAGTTTGCCAGCTAAGACTTGTATAAAACAAGACTTATTTAACAGAGGTAACAAAGAAGGTATGGTGATTGTCTCTCAAGGGGATTATCTCTTTGTAGCAAGTAGCAGAGGTTGCTATAGGGTTGAAATCAAAATTCCGCCCAGTTTCCATTTTCGATTAAACTAGGCAGCTTGGAATTAAGATCGGATTAAATTCTGGTTGTAATTTTGATCAGACTGTTCTTTCATTTTGCACATGCGCAGAACTGGTACAGCCCCTTCGTGCATATGGAAATTGATTTGGAATTCTGTTCAAACAATTATGTCGATCAGAATCACGCTAGACACTTTGATTTTGTGGAGCGTTTCAAATGAAGCTATGAAGTTGGTAAACTTTTCTGCCTGCTTTTTATCTTCCTGTCTGGCAACTCAGAACAGATGAAATGTAATAACTTTAGATTGATTAATAAAAGAGAATGACATGAAACAAATATTTAAAAAGCAAAACTGAGGTGGAAATGGTTTCATTTCTGCTTTTCAGAAACCAATGCAAATTACACCTGCATCTGTGGCAGATAGCTGGTATCTATTTGAGTAGTATTTCCATTTTGGGGTAACAGCAAATGTTTGAACAAAATATTTGCAGTCAAACTGATTTGTGTGTTTCCTATTTTTGGAATTTTTGTTTTTGTTCACTAATTGGTTTTGCAATCTGCATTGATGCTTAGCTGGGTATCTTGTTCTTCCATATTTTACCACTCAGTGTTTAAATGGTCATTCCAAGATCTCACTATTAGCCTCCTCATGCCAGCTCTGCTGCTTTGCTAGTGCTGCTTTCCAGGGTCATGCTGTAACTTATCTTAATTAGGTAAGGAGAAGCTGGAGTCGCTTGCCAAAGAGAAATTATCCAAGCTGTTTAATTAACTCAGTGGAAAAAACTACAAAAACAAACCCAAATATGTGAGAACCATTTTCTTAAGGTCATAAAGCACAATCTGCAGCAGCTGGATTGATTACACCCTGCTCTCCCCAGCTGCCCCCCAAAGTAAAGTTTGTTTACATTTATTATCCCACCCTATCCCGAGGTCTCAGGGCAGGTTACAATATAAAAATTAATTAAAATCTCCCATCCCAAACCTCTGCAATACCCTATCCCTGTTGCCCAAATTCCTGGCCGAACAAAAGGGTCTTACACGGTCTCTCTAAGATGAGAGCTTGGGGTCAGATGAACCTCCAGGGTGAGGAATTCCCTAAATGAGGGGCAGACACCGAGAACATCTCTCTGAAGGCCCTTTCTGTGTGAACTTGACTGGCAGATGGTCTGCACAGGAGGGCACTATCCATAAGAGGGGCATGCCTGGGAGACTTCAGAGGGTGTGATGGGACATGAGGAAGGAGGTGGCCCTTCAAATGACACTAAAAAGCTCAGTTACAGAATAGCTCACTGCCTTGCAATCCCACATTTTTTTAAATTTAATTTTGTCTTCTCCTATAGCAATGCTTTCATACAATTTACTGATTTCCCTCCATTTCAGTGGCCTCTCCCTACTTCCTTATGGTATTTCCCAAAGGGCATGGAGGAAAGCATTTGTGATATCCCCGCATGTAATGTTCAAGAAGCATGGAATGACTGAAAGAGCCCTGTGCTAGGAGACTCTATAGTTTTCTACAGCCACTAGGAGGTAGGAAGTAACAAGCAAGAAAAGATGTGTTGTTGGAAGGGTTGCCAGGTCAATTTTAAAATAATAATAATTAAAAGGAATACTACAGAGTGGAGGGATTTGGAAGTAAGGGATGTCCTTCATGTTCCATGTGGGCTGTGGTGTTTAGAGTAAGAGATGCCTCTTGCGTAAATAAAGGATGCCCATGATGTTGTAGAGCTGGAGGGCTCTGAAATAAGGGTGAATCCCTTTAAATAAGGGACACCTGATAGCCCTATGTATAGCAGATTCATGCTTACATTGTGTTAATCAAATCATTCCAACAGCATTGCCACTTGATAAGTCGGATGCTTACAGGCACTCTGTTGTACTTGGTTGCAAAAAATCAGCTCATTCAAATTTTCTTCTTCCCTCTCTGTTACTAGGCCACTTCTACACATGAAAAAAATGGGTTCTTATAAGTGCTCGAGAAAATATTGGGTGTTTGATTTTTGTCATGTGTGAACGCACTATTCCCTTTTTAGGTAGCGAGATCTTGCAGCCTTGTAAGTCCCACCAGATGTATGTCTTACAAGGCTGTGAGATCTTGCTGCATAAAAGGGAACTAGTGCATTCACATGACAAAACATCAGCATCTATAACACCCGATATCTCAAGCACGTATAAGAACCCGTTTTTGTTGTGTATAAAAGTAGTCCTAGACTGAATATCAGCAGTCCTGGGCATTTACCAGCAGCACCAAAAAATGTAATGAAGCCCGAGTGCTAAGTTGCCAGTTATTTGTCATTTGTGGTAAAATGTTCTTTGCTTGTGTTTTGGATATTAGTCTGTCAACTGTAGTTGCCTGGGCCCTGGGGAAATCATACCGCATCCCTTGCAATAGCATATCATTTGCTAACCTTGAAGTGAGTGTGTTTTGACTTGAACATAAAAGTCATCAAGATAATTCTATTCCCCTAGTGTATAGATTCTATGGACATTGGCAGAAGAGCACTTGACACTACTTTCAAAAGTAAAAACACATGACCTTATAATGCTTGCTTGCCACAAAGGCATGAGACAGATGACTCTCAGAAACATACCACGTGCTCCCAGGTTATGGAAGAATGTATCTAGGACACGGTAGAATATCTTTCACTGGAAGCTTGTCAATGGAAACCGGATCACTGGCTTTAAGAAGAGACAATGGGTGTTATCACATGAGACGTGTGTGTCTCAGGCATGCAGTGGTGTAAGGGGTTGTAATGTGTGTGTATATTTCATTTCAGGGCTTACAACCTATTGTGCGTGCACATGTGCAAGTGTGCAGAAAAAGAACCTGAAAAAAATTGTAAACCTATCCAATTTCCCCTCCCAGAACTGGAAATGGTGATCAGTTCATATTCTGTCAGGTATCTGTTTTGGTTATTTCAGATTTTGTTGTTTGGGGGATTTTTTAATTTTTTTCAGTATTTGGATGATTTTGCAACTTCTACATCATTTGGGGAATGTTTTCATTATTGTGTTTTGCTATTGCCGAAAACAAAGTGATCAAAATGATTGAAAACCTGTAGTGATTGAAGCCTCAAAAAGCCCAAAATGGAATGCCTAAGAAAGTGGATATGCATGTACCAGTTTTGGTCAGATACTATTATAGGGGTGGGACCAAACTGAAAAAAATGGGTATCTGTTTTACTAGTTACCAGTTTCAAAAAAATCTGTTCTATTGGGAAAACCGGTTTATCGGTACCGTTTTTTTCCCAATTGATTTCAATGAAAGTGTCCCCATTGAAATCAATTAACCCCCTCCCACTCCCAGGCTGCTCAGGTGGAAGGGGGGACACCCCCACCCACCCTGCCAGTACCCAGCCTGAACATTTTTTTTTTAAACCGGTCCTCCGGACCTGTGGGCTCCGGGTTGCCGCCGCACTGTCGGCTGCCCAGCGGCAGCCAGGGCTATTGCTGAAGGAGGCAGTCCTCCTCCGGGAGCCCTCCTGATGATATCAGGCACTGACACTCTGGGTTTAAACCCCCTGATCGCCTTTTACCTGCGCTGTGGGTGGTGGCAGCGGCAGCAGCGTGGCGTGGGGCCAGCTTCAGCACTTCACTAGGCCTTCCGGGGAAACCCGGAAGTTCCCCGGAAGGCCTAGTGAAGCACTGAAGTCAGTGCTGTATCCCCGATACTGCCAAATACTGGCAGTTTCAGATATCAAGAGATCCGAACTTTCCACCCCTACTATTCAGGTACTAGAAGGGCTACCCAAAAAATGCAAGCAATACTGTGAATAAAAAAATCCACTATCCCTTTCATATCTAATACCTTCGTATTCACAAAAATAATTTGCATGTACACTTTTGCTAATGTATATTTGAATTCCTCACCATAGGAATTATTTTGATATTTAGTACTTCAGTTACTTTGTGGTGGTGGTCATTATACAGCACGTTCATGACTTTCTGCTGCATTACATCACTCATGGACCAACAATCCCTTTCACATTCAAAATTTCAAGAAGCCCCATCAAATAGTGCTGCTGACAACACAAAGGGTGTTGACAGAAGTGATGGCACTGCTGTCACCCCAACCAGGGGTGGGAAGGTCTACACCATATGGGTTATCTCTAGCCGTGGGAACACACCCCGTGGGAATGTACATCACCACGGCTGGATCTAGTTGGGGGGTGGGTGGGTAGAGTTGTGAGGCTGCCCCACCTTCAAGCTGCTACTGTTGCCCTGTCCCCTACCATGGCAACTCCCCACACCAGGTCAGGACGGGGCAAATGTTTCCACCTGCTATGACCCAGCTGGGTGCCTGGTGGGACCAGGCTGTGGGTGCACTTCATTCTGGCCCTCACTTTCAGCCTGGCTTCTACCTCTGCTGAGGTTTGAACCAGGCCCATATCTGGTGGGTCTGGGACAAACCTAATGCTGTGACACTGGCCCAGCCGTGCCAAAGTGGTCTGAACCAGGCCCTCATTATGTCTGTTAATGCCCAAGTAATGAATAGCAAAGTGTGAAATACCAAAATACTAAAGAGTAAATTAAAGCAACTAAAGACCTGGATTCTAGGCAGCCATTTTTGCATGCAGAGTGTTGTAAAAAATCCTTGATCTCACAAGAGTGATGTCAAGAACGGCTAATTCTCGGCTTGTTCTTGATCTCAAAAGTCTTGTCAAGCGCCTGATTCGCAACCAGATTCTTGAGAAAAGCGAGATCCCATTTCAGGCCTACCGAATACCAAAATGCTGAAGTACTGGAAGTGATCAAAATACCAAGCCAAGAACCGAAATGAAGGCTCAAAATGGAAAATGAAGATGGAAATAAATTCTGCTTTCCTATTTATTTCCTATAATGAATGTGAATAAATTGAATTCCTTGAACTTGGTATTCACTGTTTTTTTTAAATATTCTTTCTGGGCCTATATATAAATCATTCCAGAATGAAGCCCATTGCCCTTATAGGTGTTTTGACTTTCAAGGGTAGTTCATTTTGACTTTGGGGGGTGGGGGGAGATTGAATACCCATAGCAGCAGTGGTTTCTAGTGTTTCATGAAATCTTATACTTTAGCTGGATAGCACAAGAGATGGTGCTTCTCGTATTCCTCCAGAATCGGGTTTGCTTCCCAGAGCATTTCCTTTCCAGACACAGTGGGATAACTGTAGGTGGGTGGTGATTAGAAGTGACTGAGATTGTATTAATTGCACTGTGCTAGAGGGAGGATTTTCTGTAGCCTGCAGGAGGCTTTGAGGAGGTTTTGTATTGGGTGGTAATTATGCGGCACCTCTTGCCAATGCATCTCATTTACTCAATGCAAATAGGAGGCCTGATCCTCTGATATCCACACCTTTTGACAGACCTAAGGAACGTGCATTATTCAAGACGCACCCAGGAGGGCTTCACTCTGTGCTCATTGTTAGTCTGCATAACAAACCCAGATGCAGCCATCACAAGGTCTGCTGATTACTTCAGCCTTTCCAAACCCATTAGAATGAAAAAGTCATCATATCAGCTACCCATGTCTGAGCTTGTCAGACACACGGGGAGACAATAAAATGAAGCTGGTGCAATTAGCGATGTGCAATTTGCCCTCTGGTGAGGCATTGGCCTCCCCTGCCAGGCTAAGCTTCTGCTGCCAATGCATTTAGCACTAATAACACCAGTCTCTTTGCACTTTCCAAGTTAATGGGGCATAGAGAAGATGGAATCCTAGGGAGATGCCACAAGGCAATTATTCCCTCTCCCCTTTCTCAGAAGGATGCTCTGTACTGAGATAGGGACATTTGGGGAGGTGGACTGATTATTTGTTGTGAAGGAATTACTCTGCAAACATAGCTTATTTCGGCACATGAGTTGTGCTGACTTCAGTGAATACCTTCATTATCCATCATCAGCAATTTACTGGATAGTTTGGAATTGCAGTTTTTAGAGGCTGGATTACTGGGCTATAATTGAGACCTGCTCCTGGATCCCCACCTGCACCCCCTTCTGGTTCTCCATGCTTAGAGACTGCCTGCTGTCCAGGGATCCTTCCATTGTGCCTTAAGTCTGTGGGGCCTTTGCTGTGGCGGACCCCTCAGTGTGCAACTTGCTCTTTCTGGATTTTCATTTCAGTTCATCCCTCCTCGGACCTTGCCTTCAAGAAGCACTTGAAGACTTTTCTATTCTCCTGGTGTTTTTAGAGAATCCACTGCTGGTTCCTCTTAATGTAGTTTCCCTCCCTCTTTATCTTCCCTTTCTAAACTGTTTTAAATGGATTTTACATCTCTACTGGTACGAGCTAACAAAGATGGTAGAAGCTCATGCCAACAGCTCTAAAGTCTCCTCGTTCAATCCTTTCATCTGATGCACTGAATCAATGTGATTTGACCTGCTCTAAATTAGAAGTGAAATGGCTATCTGCATGGATATTGGTAACCATCAGATTCACGGTAACCAAAATGGTGGTGGTTAGCTACCAAGCACTAACTTTTTATTAACCAGTGGTTTAACCAAGTTACCATATTGCAATGCTATCTTCTTTCCCCCCGTTTGTTCTGCAGCTATTGGATAGTTCAGCTTCCCCATATTTCTTTTGTTTCTGTCCTGTATCCTGGTTTCAAGATTAACTCAGTTTGATTCAAATCTGCTGTATCAGCTTTGCAATTTGTCCAGAACTAAATTGGAATTAACAGAACACAAACACAGTTATGCCGTAGATCTATGTAGGATTGGTAAGACGGTATTCATCGGAATTTTGGTAAACTGATTAACCACCATGGCATGTGGTTACCGATCGGTTAGCCAATTATGGATACCCAGAATTTTGGTTAACCACAATTAGGTAATTATTAACTATGGCCCTTTTCAAACAGGCTGTGGTGCGGGATGGGTGGACGCCGCAGAGTGTGTGCAGTGGGCGCACACCCACATACAACAGGGATGGGGCAGTCATTGCATGGACACACACATACCTCCACGCATGGAGCAGTCACCGTTGTCACTGGTTGCTCTGTGTGTGGGCTATGGGTGGAGCACGGGAGCGTGCACGCACCCATACACCCACCAGCCCTGGCGGTCATATGTGTTCTCTCCTGCCCCCCCCGCCCATGCAGCACATCTGCGTGGGCATGGGGGGCATCTCTTGTGAAAAGGGCCTATTTGTCAGGAATCTTAGGTAGGGCATATGGGAAAATTCCAAATTGGGGTAGAAGATGTGAGCTCTGGAAAAGGCCTCCTATGGAGACCAAGCTCTGAGGCTGTGACCAGTGATCACCGGGGATAATGGAGTCAGAAGTATGGGTAGCAGGAAGCCTGGACGCAGGGTGCTAAGATGAGAATACAAGACAGAATGGGACCCAAGGGAGTGAGACCAGGAATGAACCACTAATCAGCAATGGCAAAAAGAGACGATAGAATTCACTGGAAGAGGTTCAGATGCACAGGACAGATAGGGGATCATAGAGGAGAAGAAGGTAGATATTCACGACTAAAAGGAGGATTAAGACTACACAAGAGGGAATAAGTGGAATGAATATGGGAAACATTCAGCATCACATGGGGAAATAGAGGCTAGGTGGGGCAGCTGGAGGCTGCTGGCCCTTTAAGATTCTGACATCAACCATAGCTGAGCCAGTGGACAGTGAGCAGCTGGGCTGGGTGAGGGTTTATAAGCCTGCAGCACGGAAGGGAGACAAAGGGCTACGTGTGGCTCTAGCGAAGGAGGGAAAGCAGAAGTGTAGCTGGAGACGCTGTAACAGCAGAAGCGCTAACCCTGATTATGGACAGGGAGCTGGGCTGAAGGGAAGCCCTAATGAATAGATCCCTCGCTCCCTCTAGGAGTGTGGGAGTGTTCTCATCATATGTACAGAGCCCAATGGGGCTGGGTTTATGTTGATAGAAGCCCAGAGAAGCTTAGTGGCCTTTCAGAGGAAAAGCCCAGGGGGCCCAGGTGTTTGTGGGAGAAACCCCTAGCAGGTGGGTTGGGCTGACTGTAGGGGAGGTCGAGTCCAGACTCAAAAGCACCTGGGAATTGACAGCATGGTTTGAAGGCAGCCTGAGTGAGACAGAGAGACCAGTGCTAATAGCCCACAGAAAGCTAGTGGAAGAGGGTCGAGTTGTTGCAATGCAATATCCAGAAGGGACAAGGAAGGTACTTTGGGGGAAGCAAAAAGCCCCACTATACAAATTACTTGGTCACAGAGAGGTTCGGGGAAACGTACAGAGGAAACTGAGGAGAACTCAGACACAGGAAGGATAAGGGACTAGATGCACAAGGAATTCACTACACAAAGCATTTGGATCCACAGGGAGAATTGGGGCAACGTACAACAGGGATGAGGGAGATACACGGAATCCTAGAGAGGATCATGGCCAGATACAAGGCAATTACTATACAAGACACCCAGGATTACAAGGTGGGTTGAGGCAACATATAGGAAGGGTGAGGAAGATACTTTGGGGGCAACAGGAAGGGTTAGGTTGAAAGACAACCCCCAGGCCTACAGAGCCCAGGGTCAGCAACTAAGGGCCAGGCAGAAAAGTAAGTAACCAAGGCAAAGGGAGGAGCAGGAGGTAGCAAGAGTACAAAACAGAGCAATACAGCCAGACCAGAAGTCAGTAGGAACACCAGAGAGAGAAGATGCTCCACCAGCCTCCTGTTGCTCCTAGCATGCTTTGATCCAAGCTGAGGGCCAATCAGGAAGCCAGATGGGTGGGGCTTAAAGGAGACAACCACAAAGTGTAGCACCAGAGGAGAGAACACAAAGCTAACTCAGGAACCAGGCCAAGGGGTGGTGCCAGAGGGAAAGCTGCCACTGCCAAGTCTCAGGGGTTTAGGGGCAGAACCAGACACTATCAGTTTCAGCTCTCCTCTAAATCACTGGAGGAAAGTCCATCTCTAAGTAATCCCAAGCAGGAATGGCAGAGTCTCCTCTTCAAGCGGAGCTCCTCACTTTCTTGAGCCACTTTTCCTAGGATATCTAACCCCCGGAATTTCTCCTTCCTGACTGGCGGCTGTAGAGCTATCTTCTCTTACGCAAACCTATGTTCGGGTCAGGTTAGAAATGTGAATCTTTTCCCCATGTCAATTTGCTGCATTGTCATAATGGGAAGATTAGCTTTTTCCTGCAGGAGTGAGCTGAAATGCAAGCATTCTCAGGAAAACTACAAATCTCTTGAATATTAGCAAGGGAACTAGCAGGAGTGACAGACCAAGCAAGCTGCTTGTGTACATGTGTTCTTTGTTAGATGATTTCCTCCCCATTTGCAAGACTGACCCGGTGTCAGATTTCCTCTTTACAATGTTTGGAAGGTCACCGAAGGCAGGTGAATAACAAGACAATAAAATCATATAGCACCTCCTCTTTCCCACACGCAGTAAAGGCAAACAATTGCTGTGTATGCAGTGAGGTTGAAATACAATGTTTTCTTCATTGTTTTGTATAAAGCAATGTATAAAATGAGCCACATTTTCACAGTGTACAGAGAGTTGCAGAGATGATATTATTCATACATGTAAAACACAATGGGCAAAATTTTTAGCTGGTACAAACTGACATAGCTCTATTGACTTTAGATGTTGATGTATACCAAAGCTGGAAATGGCAGTTTTGTAGTTATGAATTCTGTTTGAATATTTGGATATCTCAGAAAATACCCAAATTTGAATTTTGTGATCCCTTGTAAAGTTTGCAGAATTAGGATTTGGTATTTTGTAACTCTGGAAATTCATTGCATTGTTTCCTCTATGAAACACCGGCATTTTCATTGTACTCAGTTTGCTTTGTTCCCAGGATACAGTTCTTACCCCCACACACTGAAGACAGAAGGTGTTAACACACGAGACAATAGCCCGTTTGAGTCAAGGTTCAGTCTGTGGAGTCCTGATTCAGCTGTCACGCACATGAGTTTAGTGTGTCTAGCCTAAAAAACAGAGGTGGAAAAGTGCCGGAAAAAAAATCCTGGAAAGTCCCCAAAGGTTCCAGAAAGTCCCCCAATGTTCCAGAAATTCTTTCTCCTTCTGTTTTCCGCCTCCAGCGACAATCTGAGTATGGACCCCTTACTAGGGGATCTGATGCGTGTGAAGATGTACCTTTCAGGAGATACAGCTTCACTCACCAACGCCCTGTGTATGGCTCTACCCATTGAGAGGACAGTCTGGGTTAAGGAAAGAAGCACTGATTGGTGGGAGAACGTGCTGTCCTCCTGGGGAGAAGCAGAGTGGATCTCCAACCTAAGGATGTCTTGACGCATGCTGCCACCTCAAAATATCAGAGACCCTCAGGCCACAGCTGGAGAGAGTCCAAGGTGATGCGGGCACCCATCCCCATAGAAAACGCATGGCCACCACCATATGGAAACTCGTCTCCCTTGACTCCTGCCACTCCGTTGCCCAGCAATTTGGCGTTGGGACTAGGGGTATGCAGCAGGCACATCGTTCATTTTTATTTTAGTTTGCATTTCCCCAAACCCCTTCCTTTTGGGGGGATTTCGTAAAGGACTCGGTTTTCATTTATTTCTTTTGTTTTATTTTATTAAAACATTCTTCTAGAAGATGCTGTGAGAAGGGGCCGGGTGGCATCCCTGTGCCTGATGGGGGTGAATATGTGCTGGACACCTAAGAAAAAATGTGGTCCGATGTGGGCTATTGTTAGCTAATGTGGGTCTCGTTTGTTTTAACCCAGAGAAAAGGGATTGGAGATAGATCCATGATCTAGACCTTCATCTCCCTGACTGCACCCCTTAATTCCTGCTCCCAACTTCTATGCAGACCTTGGAACGTGTATTCATTTTCAAAGTGATCCCTGTGGTAAGAGAGCTTCCCTACTCGTCAGGCTATAAGATTTTATAAGTAAAATGTCCCATGTTTTTTCTCTTTCATGCACATGTGATCAGAGTATTTGTACATGTTCGTTAGATTGTGTGCTATTGTACGTGCAAGAGGGCTGTCTGAGTTTTGAAACTATGGAACACAGTTATGAAAGGTTAGAAATTGGGTTTTTATTGCTTGCAGATAGTTGGCTAGAAAATAAAGACAAAAGTCTCCGGGGGCCAGCTCTATTCACTGTGGGTCAGAGAGCCTGAACTGGTGTAAAAGGGTGTAGCTCCCTCCTCCATCAAATAAGTTCAGTTATGCTGATTTACACCAGCTGTGATTATAGTCCTGTATCCTACTAAACCTTTGCATGTTACCAAACCCAAGATACAAGCCTTCCAGTTTGTGATCTACTGGCAATATTGGGGGTGACCCCAAGCCCTGCGGATCCTGTGCACTGCCAGCCCCACACAAGCTTCACGGACCTTCATTGCAGACACATTGTGTACGTGGGATCCACAGGGCTGGAGATCACCCCCCTTATTTCTAAAATTAATATAAAAAGAGCTTTCTTTTTCCCAAATTGGAGACCGCTAAATTTAGGTAGTCACATCTGAAATCCATACTCTGCACGTGGCACAATTTTTGACGAGAAAGAAAATAAAACATGACTATTTGATCTCGAATCGGGTGTGCCATTTGTTTTGGGTTTTTTGTTACTAAAATGAATGGAGCCCCATTCGTGTTAGTAACTTCCGTTAGAAAAATGGATGTGTTGCAGGGGGGACTTCTCGAGGCCACTGGGGTCTCGCCAGGGAAATTAGCAAACCCTGCTGCCATGCCTATTCAATCCTCAGCCTGACTTTATCCTCCCTAAGAAGGGGGTGCACTACTGCAGGAAGCAACACTGCACCAGTCAATCGGGGATTCAAGTTCACAGTCCCTTTAGTCTCTATCCATACAGTTCCTTGTCCCTGGCCTGCTGGCTCATCCGCCTTCACCCTGCAGACCCAGCACTGGAACAACCCTAAATGTCCTGGGCCCCACCTACCTGCAGGATAGCCTCACCCTCTGGGTCCTGGATCCGCTCCTGCAGTTGACTGGGGGTGCCCTCCTTGATGTCTCCCGGGTGTCGACTGCGAGGAGGACGTTTTCTGTGACTGCGCCATGGCTGTGGAACTCCCTCCCACTGGAGGTCTGCTTGACTGTTGACCAACCCCCACCCCCCTTTCCGCCAGCAATGCAAGACCTGACTGTTCTGCTGGGCCTTTACTGAGGGAGATGGGTTGGGTCGGGTTAGGGAGGGTTTGAGTATGGATTGTTTTTAATTTGGGGGTTTTAGGTGGTTTTAATTGTATTTTGGTTGTCTATTTTAAAATGTTGTTAGCCACCCCGATATACTTTTAGCAGGAGGAGGCAGCATATACATTTGATTTAAATAAAGAAAACACTACGTCCCAAAGTCCATAGTAGCCAGGCTTCAGATCCCCAGGCTCTGGCTAAGCCTTCACCAGGCAGGAGGCACCTTTCTGGGCATAACTCTCTCCACTACCTGGCTCCATTCTGATCCACAGCCTTCAGCACCTTGGAAAGTGGAAGCAGACTTGTAGGCTTCTTCAGCTCCCAGGCAGAGACTGACCTTCTCTCTGCCTTCCAGCTTCTTATAAAGGCAGAGTGGGCGTGGCCAACTCTCCCGCTTTGTTACCCTTAAAGGGCCAGTGTCTAGCCCACTCCCTTTCTACTCCAGGCTTGTTTCCCGTTCAGCTCTCCAACATCACGCTGCCAGCCCAGCCGCTGCCCCTTGCTGCCCCCCCCCCCCCCCAATCTGCTGCTCAGAGTGGAGGGGGGGGAAGCGGCAAGACAGGGATCATTTTGTTTAGTTTTTAAATTTTTAATTGCCCATGCGTCCTGCCTCCAGGGAGGAGAGCAGGACACGTGGGCAATTAAAAAAAAAGAAAAGAAAAAAGTCCACCTCTCCCCCCTCCGCCCCCCCGCCTGCAGCCCGGGATGATGGGGACCATGCTGGAGCCAGCAGGTAAGATATCCCTCCCCTCTCACCCTCCGCACCCCCATAGACTTTTCCCCTCCCCCCATAGGCTTTTCCTCCCCCACTGCACCCCATTGGCTTTTTCCCTCCCCCCCATCCACACCCCACCCCCATAGGCTTTTCCTCCCCCCCCCCCGCACATGCGGGGGGGGGAGTTGGAATGTGGTTTTTGTTCACTTGATGTCATGATGTGGAGTATTAAATTCTGTAAATTTGATGCTTCTGATAAAAGTTAAATTTTGAAATCCTGAGATGTAACTGGAAGTCTGGCGATCTTCGGAAGTTAGGTGTGTTCACAATGCTGGAAATGGGGTGCTTTTGAGATCCCAAGATGTACCTGTGAATCTGGTGATTCATGGGCCTTGAAATTCTCCCCCCCCCCCCCAACACACACAGACACACAGCAGAGGGCAAAAATACTCCTCCAGAAGGGACTTCTGAAACAGGGATTGGGGTCCCTCCAACATACATGCAGCAAGTCCCTTCTTTCTGAAGCAGCGTTCTTAACCTCTGCCGTGTGTGTGTGTGTGTGTTCGCTAAAACTGCTTGTAAGTGAGGTTTAAGGTTGTCTTCCTGCTTTTAAACTTGCCTGATCTAACTGAAATTGCTTGATTAAGTAATGTAATGTCCATTCAACATTAACTCTTGGAACTCCTTGCTGCTGGATGGCTCCGCCCACCGTTGCCCTGGCTCCGCCCACCGTTGCCCTGGCTCCGCCCACTGGCTCACCGGCAGGCTGGTGGCTTTGCTGCCAGCAGGCCTTACTGCCCCTCCAACCTCAACACCCACCAGCCGTCCCTGGCCCAGGTTCATGTCCCAATTATGGGCCCCCCAAGTGCAACATCTTCCTAAGCATAAGCAGTGGCCCTCCCACTGTTATAGGCCAGTCTCCGCCTTCCCCTGCATAAGCTAAATCCTGGTTCACATTTAGGCCTCTGCAGTGGCACCCCAATCCACTCTGAAGATTTCCTCTGTAGTAAGGCCCTGTGCAAGTAGCCTTAGTGCCAGTAGAAAGCTTTCCGAGTGGATGGGGGAAGAACGCTAGCCCTGTTCCCTCTTACACCCATTCTGAACATTTCCTAGTGATGCTCAAGCCACTTGCAAAGGGCCCTCCTATAGACCAGCGCCCAGCCTCAGTTTGAGTCCTCTTGCTCTATGGTAGTTACAACTCATCACTGACTTCCCTTCTGAACTTGAGCGACACTAAATCTTTCTTTCTTGTTTTCCTGTTTGTTCGATGGCAGCAATACGTCCTGTACTCCACTCCACATTATCTCACAGGGGCATCTGGGAGCAGATAAATATTTGCAAGATACTCAAATCTAACAGCCACAGAAGTCCTCAGATAGATTAAACAGATCATTTAGGCTGCATTCCTAACAGTACTCTAGAATAGTTCCAATGAAATCAGTAGGATTACTCCAGAAAAAAAGAAGGGGGAAAACAAAGTTTGGAAGATCTCAGCTATACTAAAATCCAGATTTAAATGACAAAATTCGACAGACGACTGTAGACAGGGTTTGGTCTTAAAGGAGGATGCAACACTCGATTGGCCAGTAGTGTGTGTTCCACAGAGAAGATCAAGAAAACTCTAAGCTTTTTAATATTAGAGGTGTGCAGAAGGCACACTTTTCGTTTCTGTTTTTGTTTTCATTTCACAAAAACTATTCAATCTGGGGGGTGGGTTTTTTCCATTTTTTAAATATTAAAAAAAATAATAAAAAAATTAAAGAAATCACTGCATATGTGCAAAATGGCCAGCAGACCATTCTGTGCATATGCACCCTTTCCCAAAATGGCAATGAAAGTGCTGCTGCCATTTTAGAAAAGGGTTGCCGTCTGGACATTCACAAAACAGCCACTGCACATGTGAAGACCGGTGGTCTTTTTCCAAAATGGCAGCAATGCTGCTGGCTCAGTGGCTCCATTCTGGAAAAGTGCATGCATTGGCAGAATGGTTCACCAGAACATATGCAGTGATTTATTTATTTTTTGATTTTTTTAAATGGTGACCAGGACTGTTCATACGCGCATGCCCTTTTCCAAAATGGCAACAATGCTGCACACATGCACAGACTGGATTCCCGTTTCCAGAATTGTGGTGACACTGCCAGAGCCATTTTAGAAGAGGGCACACAAGTGCAGAATGGCCCCAGGGGCCATCTTGCTCATACACAGGCTTTGTTTTTTTGGTTTTTAAATTAAAATTAATGAAAGCAAATGAAAATCATTTTCTATTCAACCTGTAGCAGGGAGCAGTCCTCTGGGGCTGCTTCCCCTTTCAGAAGAGGGCTGCATGGGTCAGTCAGAGGGCTGAGCACACCCATGGGCATAACAGAGCCAGCCCCTAGGGAGAGATCAGCTGGAACGGGACACTGGCAGCCATGTTGAGCATGTGAGGCATGGAGTAGTGTACATGCGCGCTGGTCCCTGCCTCAGTTCCCCGACCCTAGGGATCTCGCCAGGGCTGTTTCAGCAAATGTCCTGGCGAGAGCTTTCCTTGCACCCATAGAGCTCAATGGAAAGGCTAGCCTCTCCCTCACAGCACGTCCTATACGTGCTATGGACTGAGGAGCTCAGTGCCCAAATCACATTTTCCATAGAAAACGTGGTTTGGGCTTAGCCTTTTTGTCCCTTGCGGGACCCACTCCTCAGGAGTGGATCCTGGAAGGGAGAACAACTGACAGCACTGGAGCTTCTGTCAGCACTGCAGCCACAGCAGCCTCTGACTTTGCTTCAGAGGCTGCTCTGCCTGGGCCGGAGCAGCCTCTGAAGCAAAGTCAGAGGCTGCTGCCTGCAGCGCTGTCAAAGCTGCAGCAGCAGCCAGCGGGAATTTTTAATTATTTTTTTAAAAAAGCAAGAAGTGGCGGCTGGCCCTTGGTGGCGCTTGGGGGGGCTCTGCCCCAAACGTCCTGGGTGGCCAGTCGCCACTGACCTGGGCCCACCATAGCTTTTCTAAGCCACTGGTCAGTGACACAGCTGGGAATTAGAAACCCAGATATCCAAAATCATAGGCCGCTTTTAGGTGAGCAGCCAGGGAAGCGTATTCTTCAATTCGCTGGCAGGAAAAGCCATGTGGGGTGAGTTTACATGCACTGGAAGTGATCGCCAGCCATAGGAATCGGTGGTGCGCACGACCTCCCTCAGCCTCTTCATTTACGCATTCTGGAAACCTTGATATCGGGGTTTCCAGAATGTGTCCTCAAAGAGGCCGCATGCACCGCCGATTCCTATGGCAGGGCGGCCATTTCCTATGTATGTAAACGCACCCCGCATGGCTTTTTCTACTGGTGTATTGAAGAATGCACTTCCCTGGCCGCTTGTCTAAAAGTGGCCTAGGTCTAGATCAGAAGTGGGCAAACAGGGTGCTTTCTGACGTGATGAAATGTGTACTTCCAAGTTTGGTTGATGGGATGTGTATGCAAATTAGGTGGGGCTTTGTCAGAAAGGCATCCTGTGCATGACTGATGCTTTTTGGAGCACTGACAAATGCGCTTTATTGAGCTGCAACATCCACTTTGATAAAGTGCATTCACCCATGCTCTGGACACCTTTCCGACATAACCAAAGGTGAGTCTAATTTGCATGTGCATCCCGCTACCTAAACTTGTAAATACACATTTGATCATGTTGGAAAGTGCCCACAGTGTCGCAAGAGCAACCATGCAACCCTTTGACCCCATTGTGGTAAATGGATGACCTTTTGGGGATTAGGAAGCTTTGCCCACCCCAATCTAGATCTTTAAGAACAATCCTTCTAATCCCCATCTCTCCTTCTAATCACTCAATTTTGACACAGCTTTTTCTGAATGTGTACCTTGCACAGGAGCCTAAACTCTATAATTTGGGTCAATATGTAAAGATTTGAACATACATGAAACAGAAGAATGCCAAATTAAAGAAAAGTGGAAGTCAATTAATTGTCCTTTCACAAGTTGCCTCTTTCTTTCTTATTAAGGGTACGGACTTCTGTCATAACCTGGAAAACAAACATAGACGAAAAACATACAACAGGGACAAGACAAGTAGCACAGAAACGTGTTAACCATTAAGTAAAATAAGTTAAAATCAAAGACAAATATAATAAAATACATTCTGAACACATGCACAAGTTGCCTAAAGAGTAGGGCTGAATCTCATTCTTGCCCTGGTTGGAAATCTCATTGACATTGACAATAGGCTTCTTGGACAAGATTTTCTAGGTCAAGAATCTTGTAAGAATCGGTAATCTTCCCGCCATTCGCACAGGATTCCCAAAAATGACTGCCAGGCTGTTGTGCATGTGCAGAATGACTACAACTGCCATTTTACACATGCACTGAGCATTGTGGGTTTTTGAGAATCTTGCGACATTTTAGAGAGACCTCAAAAAACACACTCTGCATATGAAAAATGGTTGCTGGGATCTGCGCTTGTGCAGAATGGCTGGAGCGGTCATTTGGAAGGAGCTTTTTTGAGGTTCTCGAGAATCTCTCCATATTCTCAAACTTTGGCAAGAATGTGCTGAGATCTTTCCGGGACTGCAAGCGTCTCATACGTTTTTGAGAGCATACTTTTTGCATTCTCGTTTCAGTCCTCCTAAAGAAAGCCCATTCTTCTGAACTAGGATCACAGCGGTAATCGCGTGTAGCTTGTAAAGATGCTTGAATGCAGTCCTATGTGGATGGAATGAGTTATGTCCAAATGCTTTTATTGAAAACTTCACTGTCCCAAATTGACACTTTCAGAACCATTATGGTTTCTAATGTCGATGCCTCCTTGAGTCTTCATGCTTGAACCATAATGACTTCAGACACGGCAGGAGACAGGTGCATACAGTCAATCTGCACTCCAGATTTCCTCGCTTTCATTAGCCTGTGTCACTCAGGTAAAAGCATTCAGCCCTCACCTGATGCCTGTCAAACTTCTTCCCCTCCCCCTGTTCTTTGGGAATTATCTTCCTTTCCTGCATGAAGATAAATGCTTTCTAACTGTGGATAGAAGTGTCAGGCAAATGGACTGAAAGTTCTTTCGTCAATATGACACCTGCAGTGTATGTTACGCTGTTAGATGCTGTTAACCAAATACTCCATAATCCAGAAGCCAGAAATCTTCATCCTCCTGTAACTGCCAGGTAACTACCAACACTGGATGTGTGTAAGTGGCACAAAGAAAATGGGGGATGATCTTTGTTGGGGATTTCTTCTCTCTTTGTTGAGAAAACATAGAGCCCCTCCCCTTCAAAGTGTTCTCACTTCCTCAGATGGAACCTCCCACCATGCCTTTCTCCAGCAAATTAGGTTTGGCTTTGCAGTCCCATCTCATAGGCCTAATTCTTTTACTCACCTGAAGCATAATAAGCTGATGCTTATAAAGTCCTATTACGGGTTGGATAAACTGTGGCTTGGGATCCTTATGCAGCTTTGGGGCAGCTCAAGTGACAGTCTTGACTAGGACGAGTCCTGGGCCTCATGCCATCCTAATGGTCCCGCATCTTACTCCATTACAAGCTCACTTGAATCTCAGCTGCTCCTCAGAATCTCAGCAGGTAAGACTGCAGAGCACCACCGCTAACTTCACTGTTCAGTTGGGAAACAGGAGAGGTTTGTGTGTGCAGATGTGTGTTCCTTGTGGCTCTCGGTCATATGAATATTTTCATATATGGCTCTTGGATCGCTTTACGCCCGGTGCCGGAAAAGCGCCTCCAAAGATACGCAGGGAGAGAAACCTGTGCGGGCGGTGTTTAGACGTCCGTCCCCCCCCATGCTACCGGAAGTGACATTGCTCCCACTCTAATACCGCACTCACATCTGACACCTGACATTGTTGCAGAGTGATAACTGATTCGCAATCAGTAAGAACAAATGCAGCTGAAGGTTTAAAAACAGAACTTTACTTAGACTTTCCAGGCACAGATCCTTAGTTGCATCTAACTAGTAGTAAGACAAAATGGAGACTGAGACAAAGAGAGAGAAGGGAAGGAGTGGTTACACAAAGGAAATTCAACTGCAGAACCCATCTCCCTTCCATGTACACACAAACTTAGCAGCGCCATCTGGTGGCTCTGTAGTCGATTACTGTTCTTAATACAGCAGGCATTAACGTATGGATGTTGCATATACCAACAGACATTACTAAAATGAAATGCATGCAAAGACACTGCAGTGAGGAGGAGCCTGATGCCAGCAGTAGAGCTGGTGTGAATGGGGATCTGCCATGACAGGGTGCAAAATCCAGCCCTGTAATGCATGAGCAAAGCGGTGGCAGAATCCCATTCACACCAGCGCTAATGCTGGCATCCGGCTCCTCCCCGCTGCTGTGTCTTTGCATGTGCGTCTGTTTAGTAATGCCAGGTGTAAATGGGGTATAAGTAGCGGCCTCTGAGAACAAACATAGGTTTGGGAAGCTGTGTTGTCAAACCCTCGAGAGGGGTTTTTTTACGACGCTGCATCTTCAAACCTACACTTGTTCTCAGCATTCACTGCTTAGAGTGGGAGCAACATCCCTTCTGGTAGCGCAGGGGGATGCCTAATTCCCACCATGCAGGTTTCTCTCCCCGTGTATCTTTGGAGGTGCTTTTTCAGCACCTTGTGTAAATGTGGTCTCTGCTTTGGTCACTTTGCCCATCCCTGTCTTACGATGAAAGTTGTTGCCTTCTATAAATGCAAAGCATTCTTATTTACACAGAACTGCCATCTCTTTTTCCATGGGGGGTAGCTATCATAGGGACAGGAAGAACGTTTGTCCTGGGGCCCAAGCTGGGGGTGGGGGGCACAAATTCTGTCCGATTGAGGCGCGTCTGGGCGGAGACTGAGCTGAATGGAAGTAGAAGTGCCTGAAGCACTGGGTGCATGTGGGACCCAGCTGGTGGGTGCCACAGGACAGAGCAAGTATGCTGACAGTGGCATGAGGCAGGCAGTACAGCTACAGCCTCCAGGCCTCAGGCACACCAAGTGGAGAGAGAAGAGCCATGGTGTCAGGGCTGTCTCTGTAGTCAGAGTAGCAGACTCACTATACTTACCGTGCAAGTGGATAGTTCTCTGCAATAAGGACACTGGAGAGAGGG
Source organism: Sphenodon punctatus (assembly GCA_003113815.1). Classification (NCBI taxonomy): domain Eukaryota; kingdom Metazoa; phylum Chordata; class Lepidosauria; order Sphenodontia; family Sphenodontidae; genus Sphenodon; species Sphenodon punctatus. The sequence continues at coordinate 2,566,085 of QEPC01014402.1, read as the reverse complement.
GGTGGGGACAGGGGAGAGCATGGCGATGAGGGAGGGGGGAGTTTAGTTCTTGCATCTGGGCCAATTCCAACCTAGCTATGTCCCCCCCCACCCCCTCTCAGCAGATCAAGTGTCAGTCAGTGCATTCCCAGACTAACAACGCCATACAGGGAAGTTGCACGTTCTACTAATTAGCAAACTGAGTGTAAAGAGGGAGCACACAAATTCGGCTACCAATGGATTACAGATCTCCTTCACTTTGGCAAGGGAAGCTGTCATGGCTGTCAGGGCCAAAGATCTGACCTTTACTTTTCTTGTATCTCTGTCTAAAAAAATCTGTGTGATCTGTTCCTGGGGGCTCATGGGGCTAGTCTCTCAAAGCAATGAACTCATTACCTTTGTCTCTCAAACACATCCATTTTTTAAAAAAAAAAACACCACCCTTGTACTCTCTAGACTCTGATAGCTGGCGCAGCAGTGTCCGTGCCCTTGGTGCTCAGCAGTGACTCTGCCAGTCAGATTCATAGCCTGTGTCAAGCTTAGCCTTATGTATGGGCCATCCATTTCCTAGAATCCAGTCCCAGGAAAGGGAAATGTCTCCGCATAAGAAGCAGGACTAAGTTTCAAGCTACAGTGAATTATAGAACACAGGTTTCTCTATCTCGTCTGATGTGGGAGGGAGTGAATGTGATATCTTGTTGGGCACAGCCTTGTTATAGATGTGCAAATAAAGCAGACTCACCCCCCGATCATTTCAGCTCTACAGGAGAAGTCAGCAACTGTTCAGTAACTGACAGTCATAAGGGAGAGTTCCTTAGAGGGCTGGCTTTAGGATTTGTGGGGCCCAAGGAAAAAAACCAAAATGTGGGGCCCCTGGTGGCCCCTCCCCCTTGGGGGCAATCTCTGTGGTTCCCTGAAGGTGATCATGTTTGGGGCCCCACTGAGAGGGTGTGGTACCTCCACAACCTGATCTGGTGAAAATAGAAACCACTGCTGGGCCTTCAGAAAGAGTGGGGCCTGGGGCGGCTGGCCGAGGTTGCCCTGTGGTAAGGCCAGTCCTGGTTTCTTACACATCTGGAGGCATTAGTGTGCCTGTGGAAGTCTTTCTTTCTCTGTGTAAGTGCATTGGCCTTGACTGTGACCTGCAGCTTGCCCTGAAATTGGGCTGTGCCCTATATTCTTTGGATATGAGGTATGTTCATCCCAATTAAAACAATAGGCAATGGATTGGTAGGGACGATGAAAAGGAGCAATTGTGTTACAGTGCTGGTGAGGGGTGGGATGTACAATCTCCAGGCCCGTTCATAGTGGAGATGGGTCCTTTCCAAGTAGGGGTGGTGGTGTATGGTATGTTCCACAACTAGTTTTTTTTTTTTCCTTTTTTTTTCTTATCTCTTGCAGCCTGGTATCTGACTTTTGTCCATGGATTTCTTTGCTTCTTGCAAACATAGAAAAGAAGTGCTAGGTTTGGGAATGATCCTGCTATGATGAATGGTAAATGGAGAGCCGCCAAGGCCAGGGAACCCAGAATAACGGATGTTCAATTCTGCAGAATTCACCAACTCCTAGTTTCATTTCTAATGAGTTAACGGCCAGTCTGCTGAAAAATGACTTCCCATTCCCAACCTATAATGAAAGTAAAACCGTGCAAAGACAGATGGGCTAGTGCTCTGAGTAATCCGTTAGGTAGCCGGGTGAGAAATAAACCAATTTGTGTCTCCCACTCGACTGGCTCTTCTTACATAAAATACGCGTGTAATTGTCTTAAACCCTGAATGGACTGTAGAGTCGAGAGAAGGGAGATCCTCAGATTCTTATGTTCCAGCTGGCTCACAGCTGCTCGCGGAGAGGGTGAATGAGTGAGTGCATTGAGAACCCATTTCTCATCGTCCTCTTCCTGCCTGTGGGTCACAGTAGCATCCAGCAGTACATTTGTTTGGCTAAAAGTGATTTTCTCTGCATAGTTCCCATTGAAGTTAATAGGACTTTCCATATGGCTAAGCCTGTAACTTAGTGTGCAGCTGTGATCCTGTACCTTGGGCAGGCATTCAAAAGAAGTGGTCCCAAGCTACTCATCTCAGAACTGGATCTTGGATCCCATAGTAATGGATACAGTGTAGGAACCAGAATAGAGCCGTCCGAACTGCTGTAGCATACTTAGGCAGGTTAGTCCCTGTGGCAGGAATAAGGCAGCTGGAAATCTTCTGGAAGGAATTCAGTGCTGTCGACCTCTACCTTGTGCTGAGTGTAAGGTACAGATCTTCAGAGGATGAAGCAATTTAATAGATGTCTGCCCAGACCCCAGTGTGGTAGAACTTGAAAAGGTGCAGAGAAGGGAAACAAGAATGACCAAGGGTTTGGAACGGCTTCCGTACCAAGAGAGGCTTGATAGGTTAGGGCTCTTCAGCTTGGAGAAGAGAAGACAGAGGGGATATAATAGAGGTTTATAAAATCTTGAGTGGAGTGGAACGAGTAGATGGGGAACATTTGTTTACCCACTCAAGTAGTACTAGAACTAGAGGACACTATGAAACTGGTGGTAGATTTAAAACCAATAAAAGGAAGTGTGTGTTTTTCTTTCAACACAGTTAAATTGTGGAACTTGTTGCCAGAGGAGGTTGTCAGAGACAGTAGTATAGCTGCATTTTAAAAAGGATACGATAAGTTCTTGGAGAATAGGTCCATTAATGGCTATTAACCAAGCAGATTACACGATGGGAACTTATTACTGTCGGGAGCAGGGAGCGATCAGCAGGAAATGGATTTCCCATTGTGACTGCTGACACTTCTCCCATGCGACCAAACTTGGCCACCGTCAGAGACAGGATGCTGGGCTTGATGGACCATCGGTCTGACTCCGTTTTGGCACTGAAGTTCTTAGCTGAAAGTCAGATTTTGGCCCAATAGTGACCAGATTTCCCACAGAACTGACTTGTCAGTATTCCATCCCGATTTACCAATTGGTAATCTGGAAGATGAAAAATAGATACCGGAAATTGCCAATGTTGGGGGGGGGGGATCTGGATATCTGATTGGTGATTAGATAACCCATTAAATGTCTGACACAGTATTCTAAAATACGGACATTATCCACAGATAATAAATTATGCCCCCATTTACGCTCTAAGCAGGACCCAAAGCCCTGACACCCCAGCTGATGTGGAAGCAGTGGTTGGGACCCATCTAACACCCAGCCAGGCCCCCACCCCTGGTACTCGCATATAAATGACACAGGCAAAAACATCGGCTCAAAGGGTTAATTCCCTACCATGCCCTTGCTCTGCCCAGGCACTTAGATGATCTCCCTCTCCTCCAGCAGTGGGAACTTGCTAGACTAATCAATGACAGGTAGGTATGGAACATTGTCTCACTAGCTGCAGCCAATGCTCAGCTCCGCCACCTTTTTTTCATGCCAGGGTTGAGCCTCAGCACCTCTTTCAGACTTTGTCACTGATGCTAGTCTGCAAGATCCCACCCGTTGCAAGATCCGCCAGCCTCCGAGGAAGTCTCTCCCATGACAGGACCTCCTGTGGATGGGCAAGCATGAAGTTGCTTCTGCCACCCATAAGCTCTATGGCTGGCAGATTGTTTTGCTGCTCAGAAGTGGTGGCACCGCCAGCCTCCAGAGAAATTGATCCAGCTCGGAGAAAGAGCTGGCAAAGAAGGCACAGGGGATGGTGGAATGCTGGGTCCTGACAGGACACCATCTGAGCCGGGGCAACTACTGCTATTCAGTATCCAGCCCAAACTCATGGTATACAACATGTTCTGTAGGAATGGGCGAACGCAGTTCGGAGTTCGGACTGAACTCGACCAGTTCAGTCAACCGAACCGAACTCTATTTTCCAACCGAATTTCCGAACTCAGTTCTGTTCGCCCATCCCTAATATTCTGAACAGGTCTGGATACCAAACAGTATCCATTTAGTATTCAGCGGATTATCCAGTTAACTGGATCACTGATTTACCAAGTTACTGCACTGTACTCTTTGCCCTGTTTTATTGCCTTTTTCTTAGTGCAGAAATGAGAGCAAATGTTCCTGTTCTGAAGGGAAATACCAACTTTTGGGGAGTGCTTGTGAGCGTCCATTTGGTGCTTCATCAGTTTCCAGTGATTCCACCATGTTTTCATAATTTTCGTAACTGTCCGGCACTTTTTCGTTACTTTTCAGGAATTTTACAGCACTTTTCTGGAAATTTCCAGTATTTCCCTGGTGCTTAGCCAGCATGTTTGTCTCCACAGCTCTTGGGGGTGCAATCAGGACCCACAAGGGCTTCGACGGGCTGGTAGCAGCTGTTTAACTTACAAAAAATGGCAAAAACTGTGGGGAATCCAGTAAGTTTCTGCATTGCACAAATCTTGGTGAATGCCCTGCTTCTGATGGAAATGGAACTCACTGCAATTTCTTGTTTCAGGCCTACTGTTTTACCATATTATTGTTTACCATTTGCCCATAACTGCTTTTCTATTTGCCCCACACACTCCTGGCCTTGGTTTTAGACTAGTAATGGTAACATTCAATTATGTGGTAACATGGTAATCCATTAACAGTAATGTGTTAAAACGGTTAACTTCTGCAGTATTATCTGGTAATTCGGCTCAGTGGTTAATTGCTACAATAATTAGTTTGTTACCAAACCACCACCAAGCTATCCAGAATGGTGAATATTAACTGTAGATAACTTTAAATAATATTGTTTTGACGCTGTTATGGCCTGTGGCTAAACAGCTTTAATAAAACAACTGTAGGTAATTACTTCATTATCGGTGCAGCTAGACTTTGAATATCCTCCATTTTTCTGGGGTGAAGGCGTGGGGATTCTGGGGCAGGCCTCAGCAACTCTCTTTTTTTTACCAAATTAAGCACTGGCTTCAGCTTGGCGCTGGTGTGTAAAACTCATTAGCAACCCATCTACTGCTATAAACTGTGCCTTCTCCTGCCATCCATAAATGGTGCCTATATGTTCCAAGCGCTTGGTGCCTTTTCAAGTGACTATAACAAAAGGAGTTGAGTAGAAAACTGCATTTTTATGGCCATCAATCCAGCAGCTTTTGCCAACCCTAAATTTCCTTTCCAAACAACATGATGTATTTTTAAGAGCATCCCTCTCCCAACAGGCTATCTTGGATGCTGTGCAAAAACAATTCAAAACACAGTTCCAGCCTGAACACGGCCAGCCCAGTGCGAAAGGGCCAATAAGATCGGACAAAGAAAAACAGATTTGAAGAATGAGCCACAGAGAAGAAGAGGCAGAAATGCCCATGGAAAAACACTTTTAAACCTCTCCATTGTTCCAACAGTGCTGTTCCTGAGTCCAGACTATACCAATACAATGCTTGATTTATTCTTTAGTTGAAAGGACATTGCAGCTGTTGAGAAAAATGGCCTCTGCCAAGAATCTGTTGTCTCTGGAGGTCTCTCAAATTATGACCTCCTGGCTATTGGACTAAGAATATTAGATTAGGGAGTTCGGAGTTTTTAAAACCGCATAGAACAAGAAAATTCTTATTCTCCCAGATATAAGGCATGTCTCAGTGTAACTGGTAAGCATGTCCCTGTTTCTCTGAACATACCTCAACAGTGGAAGAGTGAGTTAAGGTGTTTTAATGCCATCTTCCTGATAAGGAAACTACCAGCTCTTTGTAGTATAACCAGTGCTCACTGGGTGACCCTAATGGGGATTTGTACCATCCTGTTTGTTGTGACAACTGTTAGGTGATTGGGCAGACAGAATACTTTAAGTGTGTTTAGGAGCAGACTCATGGGGTGAGCATTGCAGAACTGGGACCAATGAAAGTGTTGTGTCCCAGTGTAATGGGTGCATCAGAGATGGACAAAACAACCATCTTAGATCAAAACAGGCAGGCAACTTTATCTCCAGGCTGCCGTCTATCTTAGTCCAATGCAAAATATGTGAATGGACTCGTCTGGTCTGGATGTGCTACCAACAAAAAGTATTCTTACATATTGCGTAGGATCATAGAGTGGATTTCTCATAAACATGACAGAGGTCACCATAGACAGGGAAGAGGGCCAAGCAGAATCGATGGTCAGGATTTGAAGTAACTTAAATCCCAAGAACCTGAGGATGGAGCCAGAACTAGGGAGCCCCATGAATGATCATTAATTCTCTCCAGGAAACACAGTAAAGTCAGAATCAGAGTCAGTTCAAGTAGGATGGGAGGTAGAGCAAGGCCAGGGTGCAAGCTTGGAGGCAGAGAAAGGGGCGGGCTGGGGTGCAAGCTGGAATCCACTGTTGCACAGCTCTGAATGTGGTAGAAGAGGGCAGGGCAATCTTAAATGCAGAGTATTAATGGTTTTCTGTATTGTCTTACAGAGGTAGATGTAAGGAAGTTAAATGCACAACCACTCTCCATAAACAGGGGACTTCTGAAGTTCCGATTTTGAGGAAACCGCTTGAACTAGATTGCTGAAAATTTATCCATGGCTACAATTTGGGAGGACCATCATACACACAAAGTTTGAAGAAGATCGATCCAGACAATAAAATGTTATGACTGCTTAAACATTAATTGGTTGTGGTCAAAATGCACACATCCTCACAATTTTGAATCCTCAATATCTCCTCCCCCTAGATGTGTTGAGCCCCCAGACATCACAGGAGTGGAGCATGAGGTCAATAACAAATGCTTCTGTAATATGATAGTGATTGGTGCAGCCTTAAAAAATCAGTTCTGCTGGCTTGCACATCCTGACTGGCAAAACACAGCATAAGGAAAGTTATGTGACTCTACTTTTTAAAATCACGTAACTTTATCAGAAGCCAGCTCTGTCACAAAGATTTTAAGCTCTAGTAAGTTTCATGTCAATTACCCACTTGCCTCAGGAAGACAGCAAGAGGAAGCTCTAGTCAGTTTCATGTCAATTACTACCCTGTCCTCAATCTCTACTTTTGACTCCCTATGAAAAGTCTGAAACTTTTCATACCGAGTGAAAAGTCTGCAAGTTTTTAAAAACCTGCAGACTTTTAACTCTGTATGAAAAGTCTGCAGCTTTTCATAGGAGTGAAAAGTATGGAGTGAGGCAGGAGGCGGCGGGGGGTGGGGTGGGGTGACACGAAACTGACTAGAGCTTCCTCTTGCTGGCTTTCTGAGGCAAGCGGGTAATTGACACGAAACTGACTAGAGCGTAAACTCTTTGTGACAGAGCTGGCTCCTCATACAGTTACATGATTTTAAAAAGCAGAGTCCTGTAACTTTCCTTATGCTGTTACACTGGGGCTCCTCCTTTCCCCGGGCCCCCTGGCAGGCTTGGCAGTTTATGGAGGGGGGGGGGATGGGGACACAGTTGAAGTGCCCCCATCACCCCCACATGACTCTGACATCACCCCGCCCCAGCCATGGCGCTCAGAGCGCGTGTGGGCACGCACAGGGGTTGGGCCTTCAGTATAGAAGCCAGCACTGCACAGAGGAACAGCACTGGTGATTGCAGAGAAATCGACCCTCGCCTAAGAGCTAAGTAGCATCTATTGCCTTTGACTTGTTGTTGCCTTTCCTGTGTGTGTGTGTGTGTGAACTTAAGCCCCAAGAGACTGACCCTTTGTGTGCTTGTGTTCCTGTGTTGTCTCCCTGAGCTTGTGTGAACTAGAGTGTTGCGTATTGATTGGTTCCTACCCTCCACCTGGGTCTCGCCCTTCCCCAAACCCCTCCTGTGTGCGCAAGCCCGTGCCCCCCTCCCCCGAACCTGGGGCACACATCCTCCTTCCCCACGACCCTCCCCCATGAGCCATCCCATCTTTCCTTCACCTGGTGTGTTTGGGCTGAGTGAACGAGTGGGGCACGGCTCGACGCTCCCTGAAGTACTCTGCGCCATATGATGATAGAGGCCTGATCTCAGAGAGATCACCTGGGCCACAATTCTATCCTGACGGGCACCTTGTTTCCATGTCTCGTGACCAAAGTTGGGGCTTGAGCCTTAGGGTGACTGTGGTTTCCCCCTTGTTGAGTGCACTCTCCCCCCACCCTGGTGACAATGCAGCCCTTGGCACATGTATTAATTCTCAGAGGTCCCCCCAGCATAGAAAGGGTTCCCCACCACTGAAGCAAATAAATAAATTAAATAACCTGCTGTGAATAGGACCATATTTCTTTTTCTCCGCATTGATACCGCAAAAGGATGGAGTGGATCAGCTGAAGCCTTTGGATCAAGTCATTCCAAAAGATACATCTTTTGTTCAAATAAAAATTGATGAGCTTGATGCAGGATTTGGTTGGTGTATTTATATTTCTTTGGTCTCTCTAGAAAGATCACACTAGATGACTCCATGTAGCCTCAAAACCTATGAGCTGTGGGGCTGATTTCCTTTGGTTTCTTACTAAAGTGGCATTCGTGTCTCAGCTTGGTTATTAGATCCCTAGATGGCAGTTACTGACAGATGGGTGGTAATAGTTCCAGCTTAGAAAAGGTCGAAACTCCATGGCCGAGAGTTAGATGGAAATTCAACAAAAGTTACATATAGGGCCAAGCTGGATCAGTTGATCCAAACAAGATTTCTCCCATTTCCTTGCATTGTGGTGAAGTTTGACTCCCAGAGTCCTCACTAAAGAGGAATGTTAGAAGTCATCAAATCGAACCCACTGCCCTGAGGCAGGAATATCACCCAAGTACTTGTTAATAGTGTCAAAGCTATGTTGTCAGATGTTAAAGGGGGTGTTAATTCTGAAGATGGGACAATCCTATGCTAAGGACGCTCATTGACATTTAAAAGGTTGGCAGAAGTTGGAAGGATAAACGTTAGTTTTATCAGATCATGCAGGGCTAAAATTTCTTTGAGAGCCTCTGGGTGTTTTTACATGGGGGAGCGTTCCCCCATATTTTTAAAGTTGAGGTTTGGGAAACCCCTGCAAGAGGTTTTTTTTTTTTTTTGGGGGGGGGGGGGGGTTGTTGCTAGACATTCTTCCCTGGACTGGAAGTTGCCCAGGTGCCTTTTGAAAACAGCAGTTCCAGGAGACTCCCAGATGTTTCAAGACACAGACCTCGTAAGACCCTGATAGCCGAGATGTTACAAGTCCGTGTTTCAAAACATCTGGGAGTCGCCAAGCGCCGCTGTTTCTAATGGTGCCCAGGCGACTTCTGGTCCAGGGAAGAGTGTCTAACGCCACATGTTTCCTCAACCCAGACTTTTAAAATATGGGGGAAAGCTCTCCCAGGTAAAAACTTCCTTTATTGACATTCCAAAGTGTCATCAGAGAATACTAGGACTTTCACTGTCAGATTTAAAGGCACTAGCAAAGCCTGAAGCAAACTAACGAGCTTGGAAATCCACTTCCTGCTTCTTGAAGACTTTTCCTGCTGGCCCCAAATCTATCTCCAATGTTATGGCGCTCTGGTGAAGAAATCAGGACCAGAAAGACATCGGGTTGATGTATTCCCCATATTTGTCACTTCTGCGCTGTTTATATTTTCTGATACTCATCAATGCTTCACCACCCCTTGGAATGCTGGAAACATTAATATCTTCCCCTTGACATTTAATAACAGAATGGAGAATGCTGCATCTATAATTTTGGTCCAGGTGAGACAATGGTCAGAGAATATTTTCTGTAGCTTCGGGAAGGCCTTCCAGCTTTGGCACAAGGACGAGATTATGATTTAAAAAGATGGGATTCTGTTATGCTGCAAAGCTTGTATAGGCATAAATTCAAGGAAAAATAATCACCCCATTAGTATGGACAGCTTTGCAGATATCAGCGAGGGGGCTTGTTCTACAGTAATGAGAAACTGGACCCATCTTTTTAATGATGGGGATATAAATTTAAAATAGCCCATTTTCAAAAAGCAATACCGTGTCTGTCTGTCAATCCAAAAAGAGCAAACCCATTTCCCATTTTCACAATTTTTGTTTGTTCGGTTCATTTTGTCTAGTTCGTTCAAGGATTGGTTGATTGGTTTTGGACATTTCCAGGTTTCACCATTTTGTTTTCCACCACTCATTTTAATAGTTCCTGTTGAAAATGAATGGAAAACTGGAAATGGATTAAATAAATGAACCAAGCAAACAGAACTGAAAACAACTAAAATGATGAAAAATCGGTTGCTTTTGTCTAGCAGCATTTGTGGCAATTCTGAATGTCTGTGGTCTGAGTGCGACTTCTCCCCACCCTCACCATGGTTGCAAAGTTTCTGAACATTCTGTGACATCACAGCAGCTGAACCAATTGCTTCAGTGGACTTGCAAGCAGGCAGGCAGACTGACTATACTTAGCCTATTATATAGAAAAAAGATGTTTCTGTAAGCTTCAGCGGGCTCTTCTTAAACTAAAGCATGAAGCAGAAGTTAGTAGTTGCCTATCGGTTCCTAAAGTGTACACTAGTAGAGAAACTATTTATAAGGAAGTAACTGTGTACAGTTACACAGATTAAGTATGAAAGGTACCTGCTGGATAAAAAGCTTTTGTGTTAGTTTAAAGGATGGAGAGAGATCAAAGGGGATTGGTAGACAGCAGTGCTTCTTGCATAGCTGGGCAGTTTTCTGGATAACTGTTCTTTTCCAGCCAGCCTTCAAAAATAACTTTCCTTGCACATAAATAAATAAAATGGCAGCAATAATTTGCAGGCAGAGATTCCTTGGCTTCTGCTTAGCCTTGGACGATACAGCTGAATTGGGCTGCCTCAGAAGGCTTGCATTAGGAACGTGTTTTGGGAGTTCTGAAGGCTTTGCTGTAATGGTGTCAAATTCTGAGATGTTAGGGAATGCTGTTAGATATTGCTTATGGAAGAGCAAGCTAAGTCGCAGCTGCCCTGTGTCCCCAGAGCACGTTTGGTAATGTTTAAATTGGCCTATTTATTATGCTAGTCATTTGGGTTAGGAATTGCCCAGAAGCGATTATCACGGCAAGGTTGTATTCTCTTTGCAGATTCATTAAGACTTACAGCAAATAGCCGGTGTGAACAAGAAAATAACTGGTTTTCAGAATGAGACTGTCTCCCTGCCTCATTGGGTGTTTTTAAAGGAGATTGGGGTGGGGGTGGGGGGGGGGTGCAGTCAGTAGGGATGGGCGAACAGAACGGAGTTCGGAAATTCGGTTCAGTTTGAAATTCAAGTTCGGTTCGGAAGTTCGATTCAGTCGACCGAACAGATCGAGTTTGGTCCGAACTTCCGAACCGCATTCGCCCATCTCTAGCAGGGAGTGTGTAGGTGGAGGTTCTCCTGTGTGGGAGGGAGCGCTTGAAATGAGCGGCCCCACATGTGGCCACCCCATCCACGCACCGTCCCCCCCCCCCCCTGCATGGGGCACTCCGGCTTTTTCCAGAGTCCCCCATGCATGGATGGGGTGGGCGTTGTGTAGGTCACAGGAGCATGCACCCCCCCCAAATTCACACAAGTGTGTCCACCCCTGCCACCGGACAGTGGGTGTACCTGCGTGGGGGCACCTTGTTTAAAAACACCCGTTGTTGCAGTGACTAGGATGAATGGAGACCTTCGCCCTGGAAAGATCAGTGAATGAAGCTTCCAAAGAGTGACACTCTGAAGTTAGTCCAGTAATCCGAGAGGATATTGGTAACTACTGTGATGGGTTCTGTGTTTGATAGTGAGAGGTGAACACTGAGGGTGATTTTTAGATGTGATGGGTGTGTGTGTCCATGATCGGTGCATGGGTGTGTGTGTGGGGGGGGGGGGAGGGGCGGAGTGCTTCACACAAGCTGCCCCATGCACAACTGCCCTGCCCATGCACTACTCACCTTGACTCTGCACGGACCACTCCAGCTTTTTGATGAAAGTCTTGTGTGTGTGTGGGGGGTGGGGGGTTGGGGGTGGGCAGAGATGCATGGGGAACGAGTGGGTGCGGGAGCATGCCCACGGCACGACATTTAAACGACACAGACCTGACACAGGGACAGGTGGCCCTTGCATCAGTCGTGTTTAAAAACACCCCTGACAGCGGCTCAAGGTTTGGTCATCCTGACAACCCAAGCCTGTGAGATTTGGTATTCCCTCCATTTTAGCAGGGGTGCAACAAATATTTGGTGCAAATTAGAGCTAAAATGAGTACCCACCAAAATGAGCAAACCCGCCTGTAGCAAGGCCCTACACTCGTGGGTTCTAGCTTGGGACCTGTGTGGCGGGTTAGGGGACGCATATGCCCCAGGAAGCCATGTGATCAGACAGTGACGGTGCACAGACCACCTGAGTCCCACATGGCTCGTTAGTCGGGCACGCAAGCCTCTTAAGTTATGGGCACGTAGGACCTCAGCCCTATATCCATCCTTGCCCTTCTAGGGGGCACAAGGCTGGACATGCCTGCACCCTGAGTGTCTCTGTCCCAAATGTCCCAATACCTATGCAGGGCTACTGTCAGAGTCCTAAACTGTTACTTGCCTTGTCCTTCTTCAGGGCTAGAGAGAGGCTAATCCTGGCCTCTGAATTATCACTTGGGCCAGCCTTCCAAGGCAACCCCTGTAGTGTCCTGGTCCTTCTGTGGGGCTCAGACCCAGACTGGTCTGGCCCCTGCACTGGATAGCCTTCACCTAACTCTGTTCTCCTCCCCTGGCCACGGGAGTACACTCGCAGTTCGGTAAGCTGTCTCAGCTTCTGGCTCCTGCAACCAGGTCTCCGTTTCCCCACTCTCTCCGGGGAACTCCTGCATGCCATTCATCTCCACTCCAAGTGCTCTCTGCCCAGCTTCCAGAATGCCACCAGAGTTCCAGTCTGCCTCTTCTCCTCTGTTCTGCCGGCCATCATTTGAAATAGACACCTTTGGGAGCTCTTTCAAATCGAGGCGGGCCATGCTGACTGTTCCTACTCCAGCCCCGCCCCTTAGTTACCAGGCGGCATTACTACCCCGCTGCAGGTCTTCTTTCCAAGCGGCTACAGCCGCTTGTCTTAAGTGGACGCTTCCAGAAGCCTTGCTGTGTCAATTTCCTGCCCGTGGCTCTCTGCACCGCATTTGCAGCAGCCAGGTGGCTCAGCTGCTTTTCCCTTTCAGCGCTGCCAGCTAAAGAGGTCTCCAGACGCCGGAGCGGTTTGGAGTAGGGCTGGCATCAGCCACCCTGCTACACCGCCAAATCAAAATGATCTGACCTGAAACAAACCAACCACTAGCGTATGCTACTTGGACGATTGCCTGACTTTGTCCTGTTTGTTCAGTTCATTCATTATTTTATAAAATTTCATTTGTTTTGTTCATTTCAGCCATTTCCAGTGTTTACCCCGCCAGTTTCCATTGTTCCTGGTGAAAAAAAATGAACCACATGTAACAAACTGAGAAATTGAAACAGCCCTTCTGTCTTTGAGGAATGTTTTTGCGTTTTTGAAATGTCGGTCGGAATTCTGCCGCAGACGGTGATATTCCGATCGAAGTTCCAAAGGAATGATTCTGCCTCCTCCTGTTTGGTGCATGCACACGATGGTAGCACCTCACACTGCGCTGCCATTTTGAGCCTGTACAGTACATCCACCGCCATTTTGTGCACGTGCAATAGGAGGCGGAATCAGTCCAATCATTCAGGCAGAATATAGTTTGGATTGTATTCTGGTCTGTGTTTTGCCAGACTGATTGGAATGTCTGGATGTGTCAAAAACAATCTACATTGCTGCAATGCAGAATCCCATGACTGTCCAGTTGTGATTTTTCTGCTCCTCAACCCTTGTTTTTGAAATATGGTCTCAGTCAAGTGGTTTCTTTATCCACTCAAGAAAGTGGGCATTCATGGTAAGATCGAATGGCTAAACATCTGTATTAGTGTACACAGCAATGTTAGAGAGGGTTCTGAAATTGCCCTGGGTTGTACAGGGCCAGTCCTACAGAAGGTGGGGCTAGGTACAGGGCCAGGGACAAGGACAAGGGGCTACTGGGATGAATAGGGGCTAGCCCTGCATAACTGGAAGCTGCAGGTTGCTTTCTCCCATCTCCTGGAAGTGTCCCATCCCCTCACTTTCCCCTCTCAAAGGTGCTCCCACCTCCTGAAAGTGCCACTTCCCCTCACTGTTCCCTCCTCTCCTAAAAAACCCCAAGTCAGAGCCATAGGAACACTGTGACGGGTCTCTGGGGAATGATACTTCTGAGCAAGGGCCCCGCTGTCCCCCTGGAGACCTGCTGTGGTGCTCTAAGGCTCTGGCCAGGGCTTCTGTGAGGGGAGGAGGCAGTTCCAGAAGGGGGGATGGGGCACAGCATGGTGTCATGCTGCAGGTGTTGTGTGTGGAGACCCTGTTCTGGGCCCCTTCCTGTCCCAGGACTCAGTCCCCTACTCAGGATATATTGTGGGGTCCTTTTCCCTGTGGGGCTCGGAATGGTTGTCTTGCCTGCCCCTCCCTAAGGTCAGGCTTGAGACTGTACTTAGAACTTCATGTCTTGTTGTCTGTCTTTGCAAGCTCATTGGAAAATTCCATCCGTTTTATCTGGAAAGATTGCTTACTGCTAATGGAGGCCTGAAGCCTATTTTTTTTTAATCTCCTATTTCTTCCAGATGTGTTATGATCTCCTCCTACTAATTTCCCTTAGAACTTGCCTACCATCAAGGTAAATCAATCTTTACTGTTCTATAAGTTCCTGATTACTCTCCTTAGCTTCTCATTTAAAGATTCCATGGGCATCTTTAGACACGACATAAGAATCGGGTGTCAAAACTTCTAAGGATGTGTTTGGTCATTGTGTGTAAGCACTAGGGGCGGGACCCGGTCCCATTACCGGTACACCGGATTTTACCGGTTACCGGTTTCACAAAAACCGGATTCCCGGATTAAATCCGGTATACCGGTACCGGATTTATTGCATTGGTTTCAATGGGGCGCTGTGTCCCCATTGAAACCAATGCAATAAATTAAAATTAATTCCCTCCCCCTCCCAGGCTGCGCGGGTGGAAGGGGGGACACCCCCCACCCACCCTGCCCAGCCTGGCTTTTTGTTGTAAAAGATAGAACAGCAACAGAGTGAGACCCCGAGGCGAGCCCCCCCCCCAGCACCAGCGGCCGCGGCGTCCCCGCAGCCGCAGGTAAGTATGACCCGATCCCTGGGGGGGGTGGGGGTGTTTAACACCCCCACCCCCCCAGGGATCACCCCTACAGCGCGCTTGCCGCTTACCTTGGGGAGCTCCGGCGGCGGCGGGCGGCCCGGCGGCTTCAGCGCCGGCTGTGGCTGCCGGCTTCAGGACGTTCTAGGCCTTCCGGTGAAACCCGGAAGTGCACCGGAAGGCCTACAGCGTCCTGACGCCGGCAGCCACAGCCGGCGCTGAAGCCGCCGGGCCGCCCGCCGCCGCCGGAGCTCCCCAAGGTAAGCGGCAAGCGCGCTGTAGGGGTGATCCCTGGGGGGGGTGGGGGTGTTAAACACCCCCACCCCCCCCAGGGATCGGGTCATACTTACCTGCGGCTGCGGGGACGCCGCAGCCGCTGGTGCTGGGGGGGGGGCTCGCCTCGGGGTCTCACTCTGTTGCTGTTCTATCTTTTACAACAAAAAGCCAGGCTGGGCAGGGTGGGTGGGGGGTGTCCCCCCTTCCACCCGCGCAGCCTGGACTCGGGGAGGGTTTTTTTTTTTTTAAACTGTTTGACTGGGGCTTTAAATTTTTTTACATTGCAGCCATTTAAAAATGGCTGCAATATAAAAAAACCGGCACACTGAAATCCAGTCCGGGGGCCGGATTACCGGGCCGAATCCGATAATGCCGGTACGCCCGATACCGGCATTATCGGATACCGGATTCTACCGGTTTCCCACCCCTAGTAAGCACCATAACAATCCCAACACTAATTTGGCCACTTGTTGAACACGCGATGTGAACACCATTGCATAACAAGGACAATTTGCTTGTTCTGGCTGAACATGTGGCCAACATTGTCTCGAATGATATTGCGTGGCATGTTAGCAGGTACAATACGGGGAATGAGGTGGCAGTGCTACATGCTGAGATCGGGTGGCGAGCAAAACACCGATTTGCCCCAAGATGGGCTGTATGTCTAAGCAACGCCACATGGTGAACACAAGGCCAAACCGGAGTTAATATCAAGGTCAAAACACACATTCAGACACCCGTTGACGTTATGCCTAAAGACACCCCAAGACTTTAAGAGGTCATGTTTGATTGGTAAACTGGAGCCCAGAGTTGATCAAAATTTTCCGATTTAGGAGGAGGAATTTCATGTTCACCTAAAAAAAAAAAGTGGACAATATCCAGTGCTGTCAAAATTTGTGAAATGTATAGCAGTAGTATAGCTAGGATTAAAAATGGATTGGACAAGTTTCTGGAGGATAGGTCCATTAGCAGCTATTAGCAGGGTAGGTTTTGGGGAATATAACCTCGTATTGTCAGGAGCTGGGAGTGAACAACAGGAAAGGGATTGCCCCACTTTACCTGTTGGGTACATCTCCACAAGTGACTGAGGTTGGCCACTGTCTGAGACAGGTGTTGGGCAAGATTGACCATTAGTCTGACCCAGTATGGCACTTCTTATGTTCTTAAAAATTTGAGCTATTGCTTTCTTGGCATTTTTTTTTTCCTCAGGGTTTTTTTGGTATTGTTTTTGGTAGCCCAAAGTAACTGAAAACAGAAATTAATCAAAGCCAAAAAGGATCCTGATCCAAGCTTGCATGTAATACATGCATAAAATGCACACAACACATGCCATGCACATACCTTGTACACATGTGCTGCATGCATGTGACCTTAGGTGAGCTCCCGTGTTGGTTTCTGAAATGGAAGTTTATCAAAATCTGAATAAGACTGAGATTTTGGAAACAAATTAAATTGTTCAAAGACATTGCAACATTTTGAAAAACAAAACACTTCAGTTTCAAAATCAGCATTACATATCTATATCTCTACATTGATATCAGTATCGATCTAGATATTGCAGTGTTTTTAGCAGTTCTACAAGCGACGTTCTACAAGTGACGTCCACAAATGGCCACTGTGTCTGACGAGGAGAGGTCCAACCGGAAAGGTAATGGAAGAAGGGGAGTATGGGGGTTTGATACCTGTCCAGGAGGGGTTGTGCCTAGTCAGGTGGGGCCTAAGAAAGACACCCCCTGAATCCTGGACTTGGAACTGTCTGCATGATGATGGTGAAGGATTGAGAGTAATGTTTAATAAAGACTCTTTGGCGCTGAAGATCCTGTGTAGTCTGGGTTCTTGTGGGACTGAAAACTGAAAAGATGCACCTCTAGGGGACCCCACTCCGTTACAGAGATGCTACGACCTGTGTTAGGATTATATGGGATGTAAGGCTATATAATCTTTCTTGGCCTTTGCTCAATTCATTAAAGCAATTGACATTTTAAATTTGCTTTTTAAATTTTTATTTTTAATTTTTACCGTTTTTATGTAACCATACAAACACATAACAAGATAAAATAGAAACATACTTGACAAAATTCAATGATAGTTATGTGAAAAATCTGGAAGAAAAAACAAGCAAATGTAGGAGGTTTTGTTCAAAGAGTTAAATACGTAAGTGAGAGCAGCATGAGAGCAGCACAGTGAATGGATAAAGAAGACCGATACAGAATTAATTTATTCATTAATTAGTATAATTAAATACATATTAAAATGTAATGGTTTGCCATACTTGCCTGGGTGATGCGACTTCCTCCTATGTTTTCAGGCACTCCTATTAGACAAGGTCATTTTTTCCCATTAATGCGTTGGTAGAGAACTCAATCAACCAATCTGGGGGAAATGCAGATTTCCACCTTCTCAGACTAACTCTTTTAGCCACCATCAGAACAGCCACTGCAATCCATTTCTGAACATCCATTGATAAAAGTATCTCATCAGTCACTCCTAGTTACGTTTTGGTTTTGAGATTTTCAATTCAAAAACAGTTGAGTCTCATCAACATTTCCTTTCCACTTAAATTTGGCTTCCTCCCACCCAGTTTCAGAAGAAAGAAACAAAAACAGAAAGCCAGCATATGAAATTGGGTTGTCACCATTTCAGTTTTTGTCTCCATTTGCGCATGTCAAATTCTGACAAAAGTTCAGACTGAACAAAATTTGGATGAAAAATTCAGTGCAACCAAAACCCTATTTTTAGTTGAAATGGATTTTCCATCAAATTCAGACTATATTTGAATACGAAGAGTTACTGCATTAGAAAACATTTATTTACACTTCTGTCTGCAGGAGATAAGCAATTAGACTTAATTAGCAGTAAGCAGATATACATGGGTCTAAATGATAAGACGGTTAGCTTGTGTATCCTGCATTTTGCATGAAAGCAGCCTGAGGTGGATCTGCAGAATGGCATCCATTCGAGATATACTAGAAGGTAATTTTTCTGGTTTTGGTCGTGTTTGTTAGAAGAAATCTAACTTGTATTGGGAGCCCTCCATGCTCCGAGGAGACTTTCATTTTTGCATTTGTCAGCTTTTGCAAATAATAGATGCCCTTGAGATTTGACCTTCTCCTCCCCAGTTCACTCAACACACTTGGTTTCTGTGAAACTCTATTATATGCTGGTGGTTATATCATGATTCTCCCCAGGGGACTGCCCATGATATCTCATTTAACTTCATAAATTTCAGTTTATATGTTTTTATTATTCCCCACTGGATACACAGATCCTCTATTAGCTATGGTTTAAACACAAGGAGCCTCCATGGTGAATTATTGGTCCAGAGGGTACAATGTTGAAACATGAAGGGAGTATAGTTTTTAATCCTGTAATCTACAAAATGACTATGTGGACATGGTGAAGGTCTCATTGCATGTTATTTCAGCTACATACCAGTCTTCCTTAGAAGAAAGGACCTGAAGTAAAAAACTAAAGTTCTAGAAACAGAAACTCCTATTTTTATAACTTGTAAAATTTTGCATCTCAGCTGAATGCTTTTTTTCATTAATTTTTTTGGACTTATACCTGTCCTTTCTCTATGGCTCAGGGCAGGTTACAAAACATAACCAAAACACAGTATATGTAATCCTCTCACCTTCAAATCACCACTCCTCTAATGCTTATCCCCATCCCCAAATGCCAGGCCAAATAGGAAAGTCTTACATTGTCTCTGGAAGATGCTGACGCTTGGGTTTTGGTGACTTTCTAAGAGAAGAGACTTCCAGAGCTGTAGGGCAGAAACTATGAAAGCCTCACTGCATGGCTTGGCTTAGGGTTGTGCGGACACGGTTTGGAAGTTCGGACCAAATTCGAATATTTCGGTCAATCGAACCGAACTCAAATTTGACCGAACAGTTCGGTTGAATCCGAACCAGTTCGGAAGGCCAAAAAAAATGGTTTTGAATGTACGAACTTGTTTTGGAAGTTTGGAATTCAACCGAACTCAAATAGTTCGGTCGACCAAACCGAGCTTTCGAACCAAACTCGATTTTTGAACTGAACTGAATTTCCAAATCAGTTCTGTTCATCCATCCCTAGCTGTACTCGGTGCCATGATGGAATAGGAAACTGCTCTTGCCTGACCTTAGGGAACATGATGGGACATAAAAGGGAAAGTGATTTTTCAGATAAAGATATGTTGGGCCTAATCCATTTAGGACTTTGTAGGTCAAAACCAGTAACTTGAATTGTGCCTGGAAAGCCATTGGATGCCAGTGCAGTCCAAAGCACAAATGTAACATGCTCCTGGCAACTCACCCACATCAGAAGATGGGCCCCCTCATTCTCACCAGCTGCAGCTTCACATCAGTCTTCAAAGGCAGCCCAGAGTGCATTGCAGAAGTACAGCCTTGAGGTTACAAAGGCAAGAATGATGGTGGCCAGGTTGTATTCTTCTAAATAGGGTTGCAGCCTTCTCATGAGGAGGAGTTGGTGAAAGGTGCTCCTAGCCACCACTGCAGCCTGATGGCCCAAATGCAGTGATGAATCCTGAAACGCCACCAAGTTGTGAACCTGAGTGATCAAAGGAGGCTGGCC
Source organism: Sphenodon punctatus (assembly GCA_003113815.1). NCBI lineage: Eukaryota > Metazoa > Chordata > Lepidosauria > Sphenodontia > Sphenodontidae > Sphenodon > Sphenodon punctatus. Next base: position 2,546,284 of record QEPC01014402.1, on the reverse strand, counting down.
TCCTTTGGCCCCAGGTCACGGGACTGACCAAAGATGATAATTTTGGTCATCAGTATTCAGTAGGGGTGAGAATATCAGTATTGGATAAAACCAATACATCCGATAATCAGGTATATCAGATTAATCCAATAATCACCGGTATTGGCATACCGAATTTTTAATATTGGCTGCTTTACCGTTTTTTTTTACATCGCGGTCATTGAAGTGAATGGTCGCAATGTAAAAAAACCGGTAAAGCGTCCAACGTTAAAAATACGGTATGCCGATACCGGGGAGATCCGATACCAGTAAATCCAGTATTTTCCCCGGTGTCCCATCCCTAGTATTCAGTGTCACTTGTCTTGCACACATCTCGTCTTCAGTGGCAGCAAGGCACTGAGTAACAACAGTCTACAGGACTGGATGAAAAAGGAAAGACAGAGTTGGGTGTCATCAGAATATGCATGGCACCTCCCTCTACACACAATGGCACCCAGCAGCCTCAGATACACATTGAGCAAAAGGGGAGATAAAATACAACAGTGTGGAACTCCACATTACTAGAATTCAAAAGCTTCTTCTTCCATGAAGGCAAACTGGTAGGGATGGGAGTTCCAGTTTAATCTGAACTTGCCTGAAAGACACCCCCCTCCCCCCCCCGTGTTCCTCCTTCCTTCAAACTAGAAGGGAAACTAGTAAATCTGGAAAGAACCCAAAACTTGGAAATTCACACTCCATCTGTGGGTGTAATAGGGCTTGGTTTGGGTTTCTGGTGAGGGTTGTTGGGGAGGGTGGGATGAATTTTATTGTGTTTTATGAATTGTAAGCTGCGCTGACCCATGTGGGAAGGGAGGCATATAAATTTGAATAAATAAATAAAATAAATAAATCCGCCTGCAATTAAGGAAATTTTTCCCACTGGCTTCAATGGGAAAGGAAATTGATCCGCCATCTCCACCACGTCCAGTGCCCTATTTCTTTCCTGGGGCCCTGGGATGTACTTACTCACCGTGGAGGACTTGATTGAAGCTTTGCTGACCCACCGCTGGGGGGCGGGGACTCCTGGTAGGCTCCCTTGCTGAAGAGCACCGATGAGCTCCCTGCTCCGCAGTGCGCATGTGCAAAATGGCCACCACCTTTAACCAAAAGGGTAGTGGCCAAAATGACATCACTGCCATTTTGGTTAAGGGTGGCCAGAGCCAATTTGTGTATATGAAAAATGGCCACCACCCTTAACCAAAATGGTAGTGATGTCTTTTTGACAGCTGCCAGTGTGGTTAAGGGCGGTGGCCATTTTGCACATGTGTAAAATGGCCCCAGTAGCCCTTTGCACATGTGCGCTGCTGAGCAGGGAGTTTGGCAGTGCGCTGTGGTAAGGCAGCCTACTGGGAGGCCTCCCACAGCAACAGTAGGCCAGAGGAACTTCAATCAAGTCCTCTGAGGCCAGTAAGTACAGCCCCGGGACTCCGGGAGTGGGGGGAGATCAGACCCACTGTCCTGAGGGATGAGGGTGGTGGAGTGGTTTTTTAATGGTTTGTTTTCCCTTCCCATTGACTTCAATGGGAAGATTTCCTATTGATTTAAAAGAGAAAAAATACCAAAAATCTGAAACCGTTACAAGACTGGGATTTACTACTGCAAACTAGTAAATCTGGAAAGAGCCCAAAATTCATTCTGTCTATGCATGTAATCACATGAGATGGGGCTCCCTTTGCCCTGGATGCACCTATTCATGTGAAGGGCGCTCATCAGACGTTTGTCCCAGGTTGGGCCAGGGCAGCTCCGCACGGCATCATCCCCAGAAACAAGGAGCACGTTGTGTGGATTAACTCAGCCCAATCTGCCTCCCTGTATAATGCCCCCAGAAGCCGTGCCGGCGCACAAATCTGCAAGCACCATGGACAAGGCCACAGTGCTGGCAAGGACTGGACCCCTGGACGAAGCAGCTGGCACCTGTTGGAGCGGCAGCGTGGGGGGGGGGGCATGTGCACACACCCCAGCCAGCCACCCATCAGCTGTTGGACTGGACCACGGAGAGGAGGAAAAGCAGTCATGGCAGCTGAGGGGATCCCAGGGAGTAGGAGCAGCCCCGGTGTCCCGGCTGCTAGCCTAGCACTGTAGCCTTGTACACAGTGCTTGCGGATCTATATGCGAGTGGGGCTGCTGGGGGACCTTTACATGGGAGGTGCTTCATGGAAGCCTTTTGCCCCACTCTAGCTTCCTCCTCCTCCTCCTCCCTGTGGTCCCCTTCGCTGACGTGACTGCTCTTCCTCCTACCTGGGGTCCACTCCAACAGTTGCTCGACTGGTGGTTGGGGCGTGCGCTCCCTGGCCGCCACTCCAACAGCTGACATGTGGCAGCGGTGGCTGCTTCCTCTGGAAGCTCAATCCTTTTGCCACAGAAACAGAGTCCTGGGGTTCTGCCCATGTGATCAGATTCCCATGCGGAACTGGGAGCTTGGGGAAGGGTGGCAGCTGGTCCCCCACCCATGAAAGCCACACATGGCCCAGGTCTGCCCATTTGAAGGGCTCCCTGTCATGACCCGGTGGGTGGCTGCTGCATGGGGCCTTATGGAGCAGCTCCGACCTCCTTGCCCATGTGAAAACATCCTGTATCTCTGTTCTGTTTTTCTAGTTACTCTCTAGGTTATTATTATTATTATTATTATTATAAACATTTATATAGCGCCAGTCGTGTGGCATGGTGCTGTACAGAACATAGAATTAGACGCGGTCCCTGCCTGTGGCTTACAATCTAAAAGACAAGGAGGGGGAGACAGGGAGAGGGGACAGTGGGAGAGACAGGGGAGAAGACAAACAAACATTCAGGCGGATGCGAAGTCTCAGGTGCGTGTGCTTGGCTTGGTTACAATCAGGTTGGTTGCAGCAGTCTGCAGAGGAGGGCAGACAGTAAGTATATGGGGAACGACTAGCAGGCATTGGGAAAGGCGGCGAGGAAAAAGTGGGTCTTGAGGAGGGATTTGAAGGAGCGGAGGGAGGGGGCAAGGCGGATGTGGGTAGGGAGGGAGTTCCAGGCATGGGGGGCAGCGAGGGAGAAGGGTCGAAGGTGGTTAGGTGAGCAGGAGAAACGAGGGAGAGTGAGGGAGGGGACAAAGGAAGAGCGGAGAGCGCGTGCAGGAGTGCGTAGGGAGATTAGGTCCGAGAGGTAAGGGGGAGCTTGGTTGTGGAGCGATTTGAACGTGAAAACCAGGAGTTTAAACAGGATATGTTCAGGAAGGGGGAGCCAGTGAAGGGAGAGGAGGAGAGGCTGCACATGGTCGAAGCGACGGGCAGAGTGAATGACCTTGGCAGCGGAGTTTTGGATTGCGATAAGGGGGGAGAGGTCAGAGCGAGGGAGGCCAGCGAGGAGGAGGTTGCAGTAGTCGAGGTGAGAGATAACCATGGCATGAACAAGGGTTTTGGCCGAGGAGGTAGAGAGAAAGGGGCGGATGCGAGCAATGTTGTGGAGAGCGAATCGGCAGGATTTGGGTGGGGGAAACCTCAGACTTAGGGCCCAAATGTGATCCATGGCTAGTTTTTAATCTGGCTTTTTTTCCATTTCCTGGATCTGGCTCCTGGATCCAGTTCCTATCCCCAAGCACTGAAAGACTGAGTTTGGGTTAAGAAAGGGCATGCACACAAGAAGAGGGAGCAGGTTCAGGGCACAAATCCATGATCTGGACTCTTTTTCTTCCCAAGTGCTTGTCTTTTTCACCTCATTCCCCAACTTCTGTGCAGCCCTTGGAGCCCATACTAATTTTCAAAGTGGCCCCTTGTGAGGGAAAAGATTCCTTACCCCTGCTTCAGATCAAGGTTTCCCAGTCTATATCATGACTCTGTTTTGGTCGCAAATGTTGTTCAGCTAGGACTAGCCAAAAATGTGAAGAATAATCACAAATATATCTCTATTGGTGTCTAAACGGATAGTGTTTGAGATCATGAAAGGAGATGGGGAATTGTTACTTAACTGTTTTTTATTTGTCATCTGACAAGAAATAGGGGGAATCCAGTAAAATTAACAGGAAGCAGGCTTAAAGTATTTTTCTTCCACATTATCGATCTACAGAATTCTATTGTTGTGGGATATTGGAAAGGCTAATAATAACCAGGTTCATATAAAGGATTAAACACATTTGTGGAGATGGTGTCATAAGCAGCTATAAGCCGGGATGATCAAAGAATACATCCTCTGGCGCAAGGTGTTTTTAAGATTGTCACAAGCTGAGAGTGACTGACAGGAAATCTATCAATCCATAATTGTTCTGTGGGTTCGCCAACATTTTCCTCTGCAGAATCTAGTGATGGTCCCCGTTGGAGGCAGAATACTGTTCTGGTTGGACTATTGGCCTGAGCCAGTAATGGTAGTTCATAGTGGGCCAATCCAGGATGTGCGTGCTATGTGCATGTTATGCATGTATTGAGTCTCGTGTGTGCATATGCTGAACTTAGTGAGTACGTGTTCTATGCTTGGTGTGCATGCGGAGCATGCTTGATGTACAGTTGCAGCTGGAACACATATGCAACCTGCACATGGTGTGTGCAATTTGGATTGAGACCAATGGGTGTGCACGTTCTGGTTGCCCCATCTCAAAAAAATATAGTTCAAATAGAAAGGGTACTTAGAAGGGCAAAAGAAATAAAGGGTATGGAGCGGCTTCCCTTCAAAGGAGATGCTGGATAGGTGGGGGCTCTTCAGCTTGGAGAAGAGATGACTGAGGGCCTTTTCACATGGGCGGCCCCCCACTGCACACGTGTGCTGGGGGGGGGGTGCCTGTGCAAATGCCACAACATGTGAGGGGGGGATGGGTGGGTGCCTGTAGGAATGGCGCCCGCGGTGTGTGGGTGTGCGTCTGCACTCCTCCACTCCACCCTCCTCCACCCATTACCCATCACCCATGCACAGAGCAATGGGCTTCATTGCCGGTCGCTCCATGCGTGGAGATGGGTGTGCACCCATAGGAACAGGTGCACACTCACCTCCACCCATCATGGGCACGCACCCATCCCCCCACTCACTGTGCCCTGTTTGAAAAGGGCCTGAGAGGGGATACGATAGAAGTTTATAAAATCATGGGTGGTGTGAGACACATTGGGTATTTTCAGACGTTACGAGATCACAGTGAACCACAGTGACTGAATACCCACCTGCGGCCGCCAGATGTTCGCCACGGTCAATACCCACATGGGGTCAATTTGAACCACGCTTCCCGGACTAGCTGGGGGAATGTCCCGGGAAGCGTGGTCAAAGAGATCCCCAGCGGGGACCAAAAAAAAGTAACGTCTGGCCGTGGCGAATCCGGCCCGATGCGGCGGCCGCATTGGCCCCGCTGCCCGCCTGTCTCCCCAGAGGGCGGGTGGCGGGAGCATGGAGGGGGCAGGGCCGTGTGGCCGCATGTTGCGCCGTGCGGCCCCGCCCCCTCCTAGATTCCCCGCCGGGATCCCCCCGGCACGTCAGTTGCGGCGTGACGGGGTGACCCCAGCGGGGAATGAATGGGTTGATTTCGGTACAAGGCCAATGGGCCCTGTAACGTCTGAAATCACCCATTAATAGAGAATGGTTATTTACCTCTCTAACAGTACTAGGACTAGGGGACACTCCGTGAAACTAATGGGTAGCAGACTTAAAACAAACAAAAGAAAGTATTTTTAGCCAGGTTGGTTTGGGAAATTTAACCTCCTAGACCATTTTTACATGGCGCCCCCCCCCTTGGTGTTCCGGTGGGTGTTGGGGGGCATGTCCATGTCCGGCAATGGGGGGGATGGGTGTGCACCTGTGTAAACACCACAGGCGGTGGGTATTCATGCGTGCGTGCTCCCAGAGCGCGCACACCTACACCCATCGCCCACCCACCTCTACCCATGGGACCTTCCAGAAAACTGGAGGAGGCCCTGTGAGTGGGTGTCTGTCACACACACACACACACTCACCTCCACCTACCGTGGCCAAACGTCTCATCCCCCCCTTCCCCCCCATCTGTCCATGTAAAAACAGCCTTACTGTCAGGAGCTGGGAGCGACCAACAGGGAATGGATTGCCCCATAGCCATAGTGACCTGTTGGGTACTTCTCCACGCGACTGAAACCCTTTTCGTGTGTGTGTGTGTGTGTGTGTGTGTGTGTGTGTGTGTGTGTTGAGGTGGTGCTGGGTGGGCGGCCTATCCTATGGATGTCCGCCCATTTCCACGCATGGAGCATCTGCTATTGGCGCCTGTTGCTCTATGGGTGGAGGTGGGTGTAGCACAGGGGCACACACGCATACTCCCCCATCTGCTGCAATGATTTCACAGATGCACAGAATTGGAAATTGGTAAATCCTTTGTCAGACCAAAATTGGATATTCATATGCAATGGACTACTGAACCTAAGGGTACATTCCCACAAAAGTCAGGGTTGTTAAGCACAGGTTTGCTAGCATGCTAGCTTCTGACAACAACGAATCCACGGGGACAACCAGCATGGGATCTGTTTTTTGTGGGATGTACCATCAACTACCGTATAATAATAAATACTTTAAAGTGACCTCCCTCCCCCAACCCACCACTCACCTGCCTGCACACACACACACGTGTGTGTGTGTGTGTGTCTGGGGGGGTGCATCTGTGCGAAAAGGGCCTGAGATTGGCCACTGTTGGAGACAGGTGCTAGGCTCGAAGGACCCTTGCTCTGACCCAGTATGGCACTTACGTTCTTAATCCACACCTCATGCAATGTGTGCAAACTCGAAGGTTGCACATGCATCGTGCAAGTGTTGTATGGAAGCGTGCACAGTACACACACAATGCAAGCACAACCCTTCCATGTGTGCCCTTTGCACACATTGCGTGTCATGGCATGGATTGAGCCCAGTGTTCATAAATGGAAGTTATGAGACTGCTACTGACCATTGCCAACTAGGAAGATGGGGAAGACCCTTCTCTTTCAACTAATACTATCTGGCTCTTGGTGACAAATTGAATGTTTCAGCTTCGCGGCACTGATCATTCATCTTGTTTGAGGAGGAATGCCATTTGCTACTTGTGGCTACGGTTCAGCTATCTATATTCATTAGGAGAGCTTTGATACCGACAGACCGGGGTAAATGGGGCCTGCTTATTTCAAAGACCCCACTATCGAAATTCCAGTTTATCTTGAAAGCCCAAAGTAATGTCCCCATTTCTTCATGTCTCCCTTAACTAGTGTTCAGGATGGACTTGTCTCACTGTGCTACCTCAGAGAATGGCTTGGGCTCATCCATCTGACACTTTCAGCTCTGCATCGAAGGCTAATACTGATACATGAGAATGAGGAAAAGGAATAATACTCTTTGTATATAGTTTCTTTATAAGCGAATCTAGCTGTGACCTCAATGGTTAACATGACAGGGCTTATAAAATGCTCTGCTTTCTGTCTTAAGCTAGTCTAGTGCTGAATAGTTTGAAGTCTAGCGTTGTGCAGTACTTATCTCTTTTGTTTTCATTTTAGTTTTCATTTTCTGGGTAAAAAAATCTATCCGTTTTCTGGTTTTTGTAAAAACACAAAAAAACAAAACCACAAAATAAAACCTAATGCATTCATTTATGTTCTTTATTTTTAAAATATAAAAAAATTAAAAATATCACTGCGCATTCACAAAATGACCACCAAACAGTCCTGCGGCTGTGCACCCTTTTCCAAAATGATGGCTGCAGCACTGCTGCCGTTTTGAAAAATGGCAGCCATTCCGCGCATGAGAAGTGGCCATTTTGCACATGCACAGACTTGCTGCCCTTTTCCAAAATGGCATGGATGCTCCCAGCGCCATTTTGGAAATGGGTTGTGCATGCACAAAACCGCTCCAGTGGCCATTTTGCACATATGCCGTTAGTTCTCTCTCTCTCCCTTTTTTTTTGAAAGATTTATTTTTATTTTTAAGCATAAACGAATTAAAGGAAACATATTGTTTGCTTATTCATTAGTTTTTGGGGCATTAGTTAGCATAACAAATTCAGAATGAGGTTTCATTAGTTTTAGTAACTAATAAAAATGAAACAAATTAAACACTCAATTTTGAACTGTGGTCGGAACTGAAATAGGTAGCAGGCTTATTGTTTGAGGGAATTATTTACATTTTAAGGGAGTCCTTTGAGAACCCAACTAACATCTGCAACCAAAACAAATATGTACTCATATATCCATTTTTTTTCTCTTGAGGGTATTCAGTTTTATATATTTGTTCATTACTTAGTTTGGTTTTTGGGGCATTTCGGTACTTCGTTTGCACATGCTCAATAACATTAGTAAGGCTGAAATGATGTAACCAGGGACCTGTGGTCACTGCGTTTTCTCTGTTTCTGCCAATGGGGGGAAAACAGTGGCCAGTGGCCCCAAACCCCGCTGCGTGGATTCTACGTGGCACAATGCATTCCAAGTGGACATGCCTGCTGATTGCATGCATGTGCACATGCATGGGTTGTGCATGGGAACTGCCGGGTATGGGATTGACCCACTGAATATGGGCCCCTGGGTAATTTCAGACGTTACGAAAATGCCTTTCACCACAGTGGATCACAGTGGATCCCCTGTGCTGGTGGTGTTCCCGTAAACGTCTATTTGACCCCCACCACATGTTCACCACAGTGAATCTCCTGATGGGGTTCAAAGCAAACCATGGCTCTCTACCTCCGGCTGGCCGGAGGTTGAGGACCGTAGTTAGCGTGGCTCCAGAACAGGGAAAAAGTAACATCTGTTATCACTCCCTGAACCATGGTACGGGATTGGACGCAGCGGCCTCATTGGCTGCTACGCCCACCCATCTCCCTGTGGGCGGGCAGCTGAGGGAGCATGCGGGGGGGGGGTGCTGTGCGGCTGCACGTTGCGCCGTGCAGCCCTCCCCCCTCCCCAGTTCTTCACAGTGATGGAGCCGGTGCATCGGAAGGATGGCTGGCTTCATCATGGACTGGAATCTGAGAGAGATCCCGGTCTGCGGTTCAGCGTGGCAGGCCTCCGGGTCCGTCATGTCTGAAAATGGCCTCTGACATAACTGAAACGATTGAACATTTGAACAATACCTCCAAGAAATGAACTGAAAAGAACAAAAACTGGAAAAGATGGAACAGAATAACCAAAACCGATAACCTAATGAAGAATACATGGATATTGGTTATTATCCAAACCATCATGCTTCTGTTTGGATATTGGTATATTTCACACTGGGTTCCCTATTTTCTTGACTAGTTTTAGTAGTGCAAGATGTATTTATTTAGCCAGGCATTCAACAGGCAGGGGTAGATCCTCAGCCACCCTGAGTGTTTGGGGACAGGGCGTGATAAAAAATCAAAATTAATTAAACAAATGAACAAAGAGCTCTACCCTGATGAACAGTGGTATAGTTCTAAATCTTGATGACCAGGAACTGCCGCCCAGCTTGGATTGGATGCCTGGTTTATTCTGCCCATCACCACCTTCTTCCATGAGCCAGTTTTCCCACCCAGCTCCAGACCTAACCTGGTTTGAACTGGTTTTTATTATTTACTTTTATTTTAACAAATTTTGTTACCCTGCCCCTCCTGCTCCAGGCAGCTTGGGGCAACTTTTATATAAAAACAATAAAACAACAAGCCAAAACACAATAAAAGAGACGGCAAAAAGAGTAGATCTCCCCCCCCAACCCACAACCCCCCACCCTAAACCTCATCTTCCCCACCAAACGCCTGGCGGAACAGCTAGGTCTTAGTCATACGCCGGAAGGAAGGGAGGTCCAGCGTCATCAGGGCCTACACTGGGACGGAATTCCAGAGCTGAGGTGCGGCCACTGAGAACGCCTTCTCCGTAGTGGTCCCCTGGCCCACGTGGGGGACCTCAAGGAGGGCGCTCCCAGCTGACCACAGGTGTTGCTCCAGAGCACGAAGAGTGATGTGATCCTATAGTTAAGTCGGGCCAAGATGATATAGGGCTTTATAATTCAACCCCTTGAATCCGGTCTGGAAGACTATAGGCAGCCAGTGCAGAGCCTGGAGCATCAGTGTAATGTGCTCATGGCAGCCCGACCCCATAAGGAGATGAGCTGTCGCATTCTGCACTAGCTGAATTCTCCGGACCATCACCATGGGTAGCCCCACCTAGAGTGCGTTACAATAGGAGAGGTAGAGTTGGGCGGCGTCAGCATATTGATGACACCGCACCCCATACCGTCTCATCACTTCCCCAAGCAGCTGCATATACACGTTGAACAGGAGAGGAACAGGAACCTTGCGGTACACCACATTTGGGGTTTTGGGGAGACAAAGAACAATCCCTGAGGCCCACTTGCTGAGTTCTCCCCGTTAGGAAAGAGCAGAACCATTCAAGAACAGAACCATTCAAGAGAAGAACCATTCAAGAACAATCCTGCGCACCTCGGCAGACGAGTCACCAACATCTCCTGGTCAACGGTATTAAAATCAGCCAACAGATCTAACAGAATTAGCAGGGTTGAACGACCCTGATCCAATTTGTGGCGGAAGTCGTTGACCAAAGCCACAAGTGCAGTCTCGGTGCCATAGCCCGGATGAAAGCCAGACTGCGAAGGATCCAGATAGCTGGTGTGGTCGAGATGCTCCTGCAGCTGCTGGGCCACAACCCGCTCAATAACCTTTCCTAAAAAGGTTTTGAACCTTCAAACAACTGATCTGTGATGACCCAAGAGTATCCTAGCCCACCTGTGTGCAGGGCCATCCTTAGCTTGCCAGTGATATTATGGAGTGGGAATAGGAACTGGAACAACATTCTGGTGAATCCTGAGGCAATTCTGGAAACTATAGACCAGTGAGACTGATGCCAGTGCTGGGCAAACTGATGGAAATGGTTAAGGACAAAATTACTGGTCATATTGATAAACATGGCATAACAGGGAAGAGTTCCCATTATGAGAACTAATCAAGGAAATCCTGTGCGGTTGCCCTAAGGCACTTTTAAATCCCCTGTTTGCTACATTGGAATATTCAAGGAAGTAATCAAGGAATACAGTGGAATAATCAAGGAAATCCTCAGCTGTTGCCATAAGGCACTTTTTAAATCCCCTAGTTGCTACAGCAGCACAAAGGGGATTTATAAGGTGCTATGAGGGTCAACACCCCAATACCCAGAATTACAAAGTAGACAGAAGCTGGAAAGGCTACCATTTAGCCTTTAGCAAAAAGGTTGTGCCTCACTAATATATATATATAGATAGATAGATTAGTGAGGCACAACTTCTTTTTGCTAAAGGCTAAATGGTAGCCTTTTCAGCTACCATATATATATCTTGATAAAGTCCCTCATGAGATATTCTTGAGGAAATTGAATAGTCTTGGGATAGGAGGAAGTGTCCTATCGTGGACTGGTAACTGGTTAAAGGATCGGAAATAAAAGGTAGAACTAAATGGTCAGTTTTCACAGTGGAGAGAAATAAATAATAGTGGAATGGCCCAGGGATCTGTACTGGGACTGGTGGTGTTTAAAATATTTATTAATGATGTGGAAACGGGAGTAAAAATAAGGAGATCAAGTTTTTAGATGATCAGTTATTCAAAGTGACTAAGATGAGCAGATGGTGAGGAGCTGCAGGAGGATCTTGTAAGACTGGGTGAGTGAGCATCTAAATAGTAGATAAAATTTAATGTTAAGTGCAAAGTGATGCACATGGGGGGGAAATAATCCAGACTTTATGTACCCAATGCTGTGTTCTAAATTGGAGATTACCACTCGGCAAAAAGGATCTCTGGGTCATTGTGGAAAATACATTGAAATCTTTATCTCAATGTCTGGCAGCAGCCAAAAAAGCAAACCGTATGTTAAGAATTATTTGGAAAGGGATAAAGAAGAAAATGGAAAATATCATAATGTCTCCATATAAATCTATGGTGCAACCACACCTTGAATATTGTGTGCCATTTTGGTCACCCCATCCCAAAAAAGATATAGTAGAATTAGAAAAGGTACAGAGAAGGACAACAAATATGATTAAGGGTATGAAACAGCTACGATACAAAGAGAGATGTGAGAGGTCAGGGCTCTCCAACTTGAAGAAGAGATGACAGAGGGGATACAATAGAAATATATAATATCAAGAGTGGTGTGGCATTAGTAAATATGGAATGGTTATTTCCCCTCTCTAACAGTACTAGAACTAGGTGGACACCCCATGAAACTAACTGGTAGCAGATTTAAAAGAAATAAAAGTAAGGATTTTTTTTCCACTCAACACAATTAACGTGTGGAATTTGTTACCAGAGGCTGTGGTCAAGGCTAGTAGTCTATCTGGGTTTAGAAAAGGATTTGATGGGATCTTGGAGAGTAGTTCCATTAACAGCTATTAGCCAAGTAGGTTTAGGGGACGTAACGTCTTACTGCAGTGAGCTGGGTGTGAACAAGAGGGAATGGATTGACCATTGGGGACCTGTTGGGTACTTTTCCCCAAGTGATTGAGATTGGCCACCGTCGGAGACAAGATGCTGGGCTTGATGAACCATGGGTCTGATCCAGTATAGCACACCCACCTCCACCCACGGAGCAATCTGACAAAACGGAGAAGGCTCCATGGGTAGAGATGGGCATGTGCCCATGGGAAAGGGAGCACATGCACCTCCACCCGCAGCCAGTGCACCCCCATCCCCTCACCCAGTGGTGTCGGGTGAAAACTGCCTTTGTCTGTGTCCTTGTCTGTCCGTGTGTTACACAGTTCATTGTCTGTGTAATAGGATTGTACTGAACTACAGGCCATCATAGGCTGTTTTCACATGGCGCCGCGCTGGGGGTGGGGCTGGCTGTGTGCCAGCGGTGGGTGGAGGTGGGTGTGCGCCCATGGGAAAGGGTGTACACCCATTTCCACCCACGGAGCAGCCTCTGTTCTATTGGATGGCTCCACGGGTGGATGATGGGTATGCTTCAGGAGCACACCATGCTGTTTCCACGGGCGGGCACCCATCCACCCACCCACTGCTGTGCCATGTGCATGGATGACACCACCCCCCCACTGCACATGTAACGGGGAGGGGGCATCCATGCAAAACCGGCCATAGTGTGTCTGCACAACACTACACGATCCACATACCTTGATGCTGAGTATGAGATGGCGAAGGGGAGTTGTGGGGAAAGAGCAAAGACAAGGGTAGGGGTGCCCTCAGACTGGGGAAGAGGGCATGGCTGAGGAAGTGATGTTGGTCCCCTTGGCAGCCCAGCCCCCCAGGAATAAGCTCATGGTATTTTTCCCAAGTCAGCAGCAGCAGCAGCAGCAGCAGCTCATGCTATCTGGGGAGGAGGCAGAAGCGTGAGTGATAGCTCTGCACCTGCGGAGCAGGCTCAGCCACAGTCTGGCAGTAGCAGCAGTGGTCCTGGAGTGGGGGAAAAGCGTAGAGTACAACACACCCTTTTCAAACCAGCAGCACCAACAGGCAGGCCTAACAGCAGTGATGCGGGTGCTACTGGGGAATTTATTTAATTACAGATCTGTACTATGGATGCGAATTTAAATCCAATAAAAAAACCCTGTAAAATAATAACTGTGCATGAACAAAATAGCCACCGGACAATTCTGTGCATGAGTGTCCTTTTCCAAAATGGTTGCGGCAACATCACTGCCATTTTGGAAAAGGACAGGTGGTCTCTTCATGTGCAGTGGCTGTTTTGAGTAACTGCCCTTTCCAAAAATGGCGGCGTTGCTGCCACCCACATTTCGGAAAAGAGGACACATTCTAGGGATGGGCAAACGCGGTTCAGAAGTTCGGAGTTCGGCCCGAACTCTGCCTGTTCGGATGACTGAACGCGAACCCGAACCTGAACATACCAAACAGAACTGAACAGCGAAATGGCTGAACAGTTCGGTCAGTTCGGATCACATTCGGGTGAGTTTGGGTGGCAAAAAAAGGTTCACTGTAAGGTGACAGGGAGGGGTAGTACTAGTCACTGAGGAACAGACTTCCAGGCACCAGGGGTGGAGAGGCTTGCAAGAAATGAAACAATCTGCCTCCCCCCTTCCCAACACCTTCTGTTCCTGAACAGCAGGTGTTGAGTAGGATTATTAGATTGCTTTAAGTTTCATTTCAGTTTTGTACTGAAATGAAACTTAAACCTTAAACTGAAACCTTGTGTTTGTGATTCCCC
>QEPC01014402.1:2490340-2522779 GCA_003113815.1 Sphenodon punctatus | reverse complement strand
CACAAGGTTTCAGTTTAAGGTTTAAGTTTCATTTCAGTACAAAACTGAAATGAAACTTAAAGCAATCTAATAATCCTACTCAACACCTGCTGTTCAGGAACAGTGACTAGCTCAGAAGGTGTTGGGAAGGGGGGAGGCAGATTGTTTCATTTCTTTCAAGCCTCTCCACCCCTGGTGCCTGGAAGTCTGTTCCTCAGTGACTAGTACTACCCCTCCCTGTCACCTTACAGTGAACCTTTTTTTGCCACCCGAACGCGATCCGAACTGACCGAACTTTTCAGCCATTTCGCCGTTCGGTGTTCTGTTTGGTATGTTTGTGTTCGGGTTCGCGTTCGGTTGTCCGAACAGGCCGAGTTTGGGCCGAACTCCGAACTTCCGAACCACGTTCGCCCATCCCTACTGCGAACATGGGTATAATTGTCAAAATTGCGGTACTCGACCTGATCTGGTAATATCTGTTACTAATCGATACCTCAGTAGTGTCTGATGGGATATCCCGTGTGTCAGTTTATTGTTGGGGTTTTTTGTCCCACTTCTCTGGCTTCTTTTGCCAATTTTCCAACTTCCAATACCATTTTTAAAATTTCCTGTCCTGATTTGGTAATACTACTGACTGAATCAGTATTCAGTACTTCATAGGTTTGTAATGTCTGCTTGTGACAGGCTTCTAGATGTTGGCTCAATCATTTAGGGTGGCTTTCCAGGACCTCAACTGGCCCAGGCCTTCCCAGGAGAGGTGTGTTGCTGCTGCCTCCTCCCACCATGCACCAGATAAGGTCTCCCGATACCCACCATCATCTGTCCCTTAGAAGGAAGTATATGTTCCTTCTAAGTATTTTCAGGTAATGAACTATTCTGTGAGTATTTAAGCATTAACAATCAGCAGGAAGGATACTTCATTTGCTATTTGGAACCCTGTGGGTCTGTCAAGATGTTGGAGCCTTCAGCCAAAGCAAGACAGAACTAAGGGACCAAATTAAGGAAGAAAAAGTTTTGTAGGGAAGGTCACACGCAGTGAGTATTTTGCTTATTGTTTGTACATAGGGGTCAACCTTATGGGTGGATTGACTTTCAGTATTATCTTTCCTTCCTTCTAAGTATGTCATGGTTATACTATAATAGGTGACCCCCATTCCCAAAGGAGACTGTTAAAACTGCCAAGAAGGGGGAGAGTTTTTATAGATCAGCAGGGTATGTTTATTCATTTGTGTTTGGGGAGTTGTTCAGTAAACCTTCTAAGGTTTGGGGTTGTATAAGGAGGGGTTTGAGGTTTACAGAATCATTTTTAGAAATTGGGATTAGGATTTGGTTGCTCTCAATTGGGTTGTACCTATATATTTTTTTTGGTTTAGACTTTGACATTTATTGTTAACTTCAGTAATGTTGGCTTTTTGGTATGTTATGAAAATATTATGTTGTTGTTTACAGTTTTTTCCACTGAGTTATCTTTTGTCCAGTGGGATACACTTACCTCTCATCCTTCACTTCCTGAAGAAGCATCTGCGAAACGTTGAGGAGAAGGACTGAAGAGAGGAATGTTTATTGCCTCTACTGCTCTTGGACGGTTTATCTTTGTTGTCTCCTAAGCGGTTTACATCTACAATGTCTAGGCCCAAGCTTTGTGATTAATTTTTTGCTTCATTCTACATCATCTACTATTGTATATTATAGATCCTGTTTTTTGTCTATTATAAATACATATATTGTATTATTGCTGGTCTTTTGTTGCTTTTGGTTACTTTTGTTTGTTGTTTTCTGCATTTGGTTAGTAACCTTCAGCCATTACGTTCTCGTATGCACTGCTCATTGGCCAGTACATACATCAGATACTGCTGAACTGCTCGCCCCTCCCAACCCAGGCACAGTTCAAGAGTTCAACCCTGTTGAGACTCGGATGTCTTCTCCCTCCTCCCCTCTCCACATTTTCCCTCCAAAACCCAACTGCCACAGCACTAATAATGAAAATGATAACGACATTGTTGTTTTCGTTTCTCATCATTTTTATTTTTGTTAGCGTTTTCCTTTTTGGTATTGTTGGTATCGGTATTCTCGGTTGTTTTCGTTATTGCCATCACAAAAAGGAAAATGACAATTTTTGTTATTATTGTAACAAAAATGACATGCACGCTCCTAAGCTCCCCCAGGAGTCCCCATTGGGATCCCGCCTATTAAGGGGCTCAACACATGGTTCCCCTAAGCAGTCTCACATTCTGCACTTGCCTGAATCCAGTCCTGACTGTAGGACTGCTACTGAGTCTACCACATGCAGGCTTAATCCCTAACATCACTCCTTTTGAGGTGCTTCAGTGCTTAGAGCTCTTTCCCTGACACTGCCAACAATGTGAAAAATTATAGACCGTTTCTATCCAAGTGCAAGAAGACAGAGCCCCCCCCCACCAGCTTCTACAGATGATGCATAAATCCTGATATTTCTTCATTTCCCCAAATTTGCCTTCATCCAGCTATATGGCAAGTCAGATAAACTCTTCTTTTTAACTCTGGCACCGAGCTAATTTAATTTCCATATTTCCATTATCTTCCTATTAGCTACTGGTGCTCAGCAACAAAGGAGTAATTTAAAATATATAAAGCTCCATCCATTTTGTGCAGCACACTCTCAGGGCTCCTGGATAGATTACACCCTCATAATGAAGAAGCAGGAGGAGAAGGGAGGTAACAATAGGTTTCTCGGCACCAAAATGAAATCTGTTTGATCTGATGCAACATGACTTGCCGGCGGCTCAGATAGAATATCAAATCATCCCAATGAAATTTAAAGCTTGCTTATAATCCCCCAGTTGCATCCATTGTTCAGCAAAAAACCTTGAAGACGGGACATAATTGTATGCAAATTGAGATTTAGTTGCTATATTTTATTTTTTTAGCCCCCTCGATTTAATTATGATCTTCGGCGTGCCATCTAATTTAGGCGTTATTTGATGTCACTATTCATTAGAAGTGTGGGGATAGACTGGAATGCATTTTAAAAAGCAGCTGGTTTGCTCTTTCACATACTGTATGAGTAAAGCAGTCCCGTTATGGGATCAATTTGGGGTTAACCCCATTAATTTGGTAACTGCCAGCAGGACTTTGCAAATGCGAGCTTTCTACGAAAAGAACAAGGTGAGGAAGCAAAAGCCCCGACTTCCAAGGACACAGAAGTTTCCAGCAGGCAAGATAATGTTGGAGCAGTTCTGTCAGGTGATTATCAACTGTAATAATTAGATGTGCAGAAAGAGATGCAAACAAAAAACAAACGCACCAAAACGTTGCCCCTGCAGCCTGACTTGAACTTCATACTAGAACTGAAATGAGAAGCGGTTTGATTCTCACAAGAATCTCGTGAGAATTGAGAACCTTTAGCGAGCTCTTGGGAAGATCTTGCCAACAGTACAAGATCTTGAAAAATATCTTGCCGCCAGCCCCCCCACCGCGCATGTGCAAAATGACCACTGGGGCCATTCTACATATAAGCAGCCCTTTTCTAAAATGGCACTGGCAGCGTTGCACAATTTTGGAAATTGTATGCACAGTCTGGGTGGTGTTGCAAACAAGAATGAGCCTTCCACTTCAATGGGAAAATTTCCCATGGACTTCAATGGGAAAAATCCAAATTAATATTTAAATACGGAAACCCTGAGGAAATGAAACAAACAAAATTTTCCCAGGCAGACCACCTGGAGCTATCTATGGTGATGGTTCAGAGACTGCAGCTAGTGCAGACTGCAGCGGCCCATTTCCTTACGGGGATGGATCACTGTGAAAACATTGCACTGGTGGTCAGGGCTCTGCACTGGCTGCCTAGAGTCTTCCAGGCCCGATTCAAGGTATTGGTTTTGACCTATAAAGCTCTGTATGGCCTTGGTCCATCTTACCTGCGGGACTGCCTCAATCTACACGCTCTGGAGCAGCCTCTGTGGTCTGCTGGAAGCGCCCTTCTTGAGGCCCTCTGGGCTACACGGGGGACCACTATAGAGAGGGCATTCTTGGTGGCTGCGGAACTCCTTCCAGGTGGAGGCCTGGGTAGTCCAGGATCTTCCCTCCTTCTGTCATATGTGTAAAACCTGGCTGTCCCGCCTGACCTTTGGTGAGGGAGATGGGATGTAGGGTGGGGAGGTGGGAGGGGGATGTTGGTTCTGTGCCTTCTCTTTTTCTCATATTGCTTTTACTGATTTTATGTGTGCTAACATTGTAAGCTGCCCCGGGCTGCTTGGAAAAGGAGGGGCCAGGTAGCAAATGATTTTATAAATAAATAAATAGTATTCTATTTTATTTATTTATTTATTTAACAAAATTTATACCCTGCTCTTCCTGCCACAGGCAGCCCAGAGTGGCTAACAACAATAAAAAAATATAAATATAATATAAAACAATTAAAAAAACACTTTAAAACATAATAATCATAACAGGGGAAAAAAAACCCACTCCACCCACCCTTACCCCTCTCCCTTGACAAATGCCTGACGGAACAGCCAGGTCTTACAGTTTCTACGGAAGGCTGTGAGGTCCGGGGCTGGACGGGCCCCACCGGGAGGGAATCCTAAAGGCGCGGCGTGGCCACCAAGAACACCCTATCCTGTGTTGCCCCCCAGGAAACCTAGGGGACCTCCAACATGGCATCCCCAGATGACCGCAGGGGCCAATCTAGAACCCAGGGAGTGACGCAGTCTTGCAAATAAGCAGGGCCCAGGCCATGTAAAGCTTTATAGGTTAAAACCAACACTTTGAATGTGGCCCGGAAGACTATTGGCAGTCAGTGCAGAGATTGGAGTACTGGTGTTATGTGCTCCCGGTGGCCCAGCCCCACCAGGAACCGGCCCGCTGCATTCTGCACCACCTGCAACTTCCGAGCTATCACCATAGGTAGCCCCATGTAGAACGTGTTACAGTAATCTAACCGAGAGGTAATAAAAGCATGGATGATCATGGCCAGGTCAGGAACCTAAACCAATGGCCAAAGCTGCCACACCAGATGTAACTGGCGGTAGGCACTCCTCGCCACAGCCTCCACTTGGAGATCCAGGTGGTGCTGCGCATCGAGGAGCACCCCCAGAGAGTTTTCTTGCATACTCTTACTAACAGAAGTAGGGTTAACAAAAGGAAACATGTTGAACTACTTTGTCTTCAGCTCTTGAGGGTACTGTAATCTTAGATTTTGAGAATACTGCCTTGACTTTTGCCACCAGAATAGAGGTGAAACAGATACCAGCCGCTATTCAATATCCATTCAGATTGGAGGTATCTGACACAATCTGGAAAGGTTCAGATACCGAGTTGTATCCATTTGTTGTTCAGTTGATTAACTGATTAATCATTTTGCTGATTTCTTGCATTATTGCATAATACTGTAGTGTACCATTTAACATATTGCTGTTTACTCTATTATCATTCACTACATCACCATTTACCATTTTCCTACAATTCCTTTCCCATTATGGAGCCACTACTGTGGCTCCATAGTTAAGGTGGAGCTATCTTTCTTCATTGAGAGGCCCATAGACTGCAATGTAAGTCCCAGGGGCAATTTCCTCTGGCTTGCAACCCACTGTTGACGGGGTTTTCTCGTTGATTTGCCATGAATAGTGAATGTGGTTTGCATAGAAGACTTGGGAAATGCTCAAAGTACATGCCACTGTTTAGGGCTGCTGCAGCAGTGATTCCATTCCGCCATTTCAGAATTGCCCGCGCCACACTGGCTTTTCTGCGGTCATTCCGCTAATTCCGCCGGCATTCTGCAAATTGCGGAAAAATTGCGGAAACTGTCAGAAAACTGCTGTTCCGCTAGTTTGTGGTGCTGGCAGAATGGCAGAAATAGCAAAAATGGCATGTTTCCGCTATTTTGCGAAGCCTGTGGAAGTAGCGGAATGAAATTAGTGGAACTGCAGAAGTAGCGGAATGAAACTAGCGGAATGAAAGCCTCTGCGAGGCCGTACCACTAATTGCGGAAACGCTGTTTCTGGCGGAAATAGCTACCGCTGCGGCATTCCGCAACAGCCCTACCACTGTTCACAGATTGTGCACTGGATAACTATAAGATGTTTAATTATGATTTTAAAGTACTGTCTGTATGCTTTAACTTATACTTACATCATACAGTCTTCCATACCTATTTGATTTGAGGACCCAAAACAAATGAGAGCTTGATGACCTAAAGGTAAGACTCTTGCTTATGAAGTAAGAGGTTCTGGGTTCAAATCCCCTGTACTACTGCTGTCATTGAATGGGAAAGAAAAATACTGTACCTTCAGGGATTTTTGTTGCTGCTGCTGCTGTTGGCCATCGAAGGTTCATGTCTAGTCTTGGCCATGGGGTTCTGATTCTGGAATCCAAGCAACCTCTGCATCTGAAGAGTGGTGCAGCATTGTGCCAGGCCCATAACCCAGAGATCAATGGGTAAAACCATTCTCCATATACTGCTGTTGAGGGCAAAAGGAAAGAACCGCATGACAGGACTTGTGAGAACACCCTTGACAGAACGTATACGATGAATGTTGATACGTGTGAAGAGTATAGAGTAAGTCCAATTGTGATGCCCAAAAAATCCAATCTACTCTGCTGGTATAGACTACTGTTTCGTTCGTGCCCAGGCACCTAGCACACAAGACCTCTGGATCCAGTGCATACTCCCACTCTTCTTTACCTTTACGGTCTAGAGGTAAGACTCTTGCTTAAGGAGAAAGAGGTTCTGGGTTCAAATCCCCTATAGTACTGCTGTTGTCAAGTGGGAGGGGAAAAGACCTATACCTTTAGGGAAAAAAATTATTATTAGGTGGATGGCCAGGAATTGTAGTGTTGCCTCCACCAGACACAGGTCAGGTGAGCTTGCCCGGTGGAGTGTTATTGTGTGGCCCCTGGAGCTTTGGTCATTCATGGAGCTCCGTAGGCAGATGTGGAGGGTGTGGCCCTGAAAGGAGATGTCCCTATGGCTTACCACCTTTACATCTGGGTCCCACTCAAACACTGCCGTCAGTTCGCCGACTCGGAATGCTCCGAAGAAGGCCAACTTGAAGGTCACACCAATTAGGGTGGCTTCAAACCCACTGAAACAAATCTGGGGGAGGGAGACTGACAGGGCTGTGAGGATCTCTGAGGTAATGGGAAATCTACTGTCTGCCCTGGGGCCCTGTTGTCACGCCCATGATTCTATTAATTTGCTGGAAAAGAAACCTTGGTCTGGGGTCGTGTGGCCTGCTAATATGCCGATAAACAAGACCGCCGCCAATTTGCCTGCTATAGTGGCTGGTGCGAGGTCGCTCATGTGCAGTGACATAGAAAACTGCAATACTTGTGGTTCCAGAATAGGATAACCCAGGGCCCAACCCTTGGCCGTTATGAATAGTTGGAACTGGGAGAATGCCCGTAAGTATGTCTCCCTGCTGCTGGGCGCTAGGGAACCTTGCACTACCTCGTACAGCTCTACTAACCAATGTTCCACATGTGGGGTGGCATGGCCTCAGGCTCCTCGCTGGTTTGTGGTGCCAGTTAGTGGAAATGGTCCATCTGGTGGCAAGAGAGTGCATCAGTTATGCCATTGTTTACTCCCGGGATGTGCTTAGATGTAAACAAAATGTTATTTAGGCACTGCAGCACAAATGCTCTGACCATCCCCATTACCCTGTTGGATTTGGATGACAGGTTGTTGAGGACGTGGACCACCCTTAGATTATTGCACCAGAACAGGATGGCTCTGTTGGTGAATTCCCCAGGCCACAAGTTCACCATGAACACTATAGGGTGGAGCTCGAGGAAAGTGAGGTCTCGGGTCACTCCCGACTCAAACCATGAGGGGGGGCAAGGGGCAGCGCACCACTTCCCCTGAAGTAAAGGCCGAAACCCAAGGACCCGGCTGCTTCGGACTAGACCTGTAACTCAGCCTCGAGCAGTAATTTCTGCCTCCAGAGGCTCACTCTGTTGAAAGCCGGCAAGAATCCGCTCCAGATCAGGAGATCCTCTTTCATCCATGCCGTCACCCGAATATTTATTTTTTTTATTTTATTTCTTGGCATTTCTATGCCGCCCCCTCATGCCCACGGAATCTCGGGGTGGCGAACAATACAATAAAACAATAAAATACATTAAACCAATATCAGTTTAAAAAAAATTTAAAAAACCCAACCCTAACCCTACCCTCCAATTCCCCCAAATTCCCCACCCCACCAATCTCCCCCATTTACCCCTCCCTCCCCTCCAAAGGCCTGGGTGAATACGGTAGTGAGGGGCAAGTTACCCGATATCTTAGCGAAGAGCCAGGACAAGAAGGCCTGGCCTGGTGCCACCACTCTGGAGACAAAGTTCAGGCTAGGGATTGGCGAACAGAAGAGAGCTCAGAAATTCGGTTCTGTTTGGTTTGAAATTTGAGTTTGGGAATTCGGTTCGGTTTGAAATTCGAGTTCGGTTTGGAAGTTTGGTTCGGTCAACCGAACAGACCGAGTTCAGTCCAAACTCCGAACTTCTGAACCGCGTTCACCCATCAATAGTTCAGGCTACCCACTGGGCCCTGCAGTTGTCACACTGTGACTTTGGCATGAGCTAGGTAGTCTTTGATCACCCCGAGGAGGGGCACCAGTTTATCCTGGGGGAGGCATGACTCCTCTTTAACAGTGTCTAATTCGATCCCCAGGAAGGTAAGAATGGTGACTGGCCCTACTATTTATTCAGGAGTGAGGGGGACTCTAAGCTTGTCGGGTATAGCCTGGAATGTGTGGAGTAGCCTGCCGCAGTCATCTGTGCCCGCCCAGCCCAAAACCAGGAAGTCATCGATATAATGGATGACATACCTGGACTGCACTTGATGGCGGACCAACTCATCGAGAAGCTGACTAAAGCATTTGAAAGCCGAGCAGGAGATGGAACACCCCATTGGTATGGCTTTGTCAAAGTAAAAACTTCCTTAAAATTGGAAGCCCCTCTGGATGGACCGGTAGTAGTCAGAAGGTCGACTTCATGTCGCACTTCACCAAAAGCGCCCCAGGGCCACAGGCCCTGGCCATCTTGACAGCCGCATCGAAGGACGCATAGCTGACAGTACAAAGTTCCTCGGGGATGGCATCATTGACCAACTCCCCCTTGGGGTAGGAGAGATGGTGAATGATTCGGTACTCTCCAGGGGTCTTTTTTGGGACTATTCCTAGTGGTGAGATGTGCAGTGAGGCCATGGGTGGGGACTCAAAGGGTCCAGTGACCCTGCACTCAGCTATTTCTTTTGGAGCTTGGCATGCACCAAGTTCTCCATGCCTCTCATGGATTTCAGGTTTCTTACCCATTTTTGAGCCTTTATCTGGCCTGTGGGGATCCTGAAGCCCTCTGAAACCTTCCATTATGTATTGCACCTCCCCCCCACCCCCCGGGCAGTCACATAAGACCCTCTCCAATGCCCTATGCTGTACTGGGGTTGGAGCCCTTGCTTCCACTAGAACCCTGACCCCCTTGCGGGTATTTGGTTGGTGGCTTGTTCCTGGGTTGGGATTGTACCTTGTTACAATGGCATGCTGCGTGGTTGCCTGTGCAGTGGGAACAGACATGCCTAAAATGGCAGGGGGAGCGGGTGCAGCTCCAAGCCCCATTATATTCCCAGCATGTCACCCCTTTGGGGTGGGGGCAGCACCTGTCTGATCAAAAGGGGTCATTGATGGAGGCCACCCCACCTCTAACCAAGACATGGCCGCTGTCGGTGAGGGCTCGCACGGTGGCCTTGAGTGACTCCATCCTCCTGACAAAGTCCTGCAGTTGTTCCAGGATCACGCGCGATGGATCATTCCATGTCTCGTCACTTTGGCTGTCAGGAGACAAATCGCGCTGCCGATCTTCCCCCCCCCCCCCTGTTGCCTGGGTGCCAGGAGTGGGCTAGTGTCCTGCCTCGGAGGTGGTGGGAGGTTGTCCCTATACCGGGCAGGAGGCCTGGAGGTCCTGTATGCCCACCTGGGGGTGGCTAGAGGGTTATCCCACCATTGCATGGCCAGCTCCCTGCTTGTGGGTGGGGTGGAGGTCCTGTGACCCAGCTCTACTGGGGAAGGCGTCCCCACCCGAGAGGGTGGGAAATGGTGTAGCCCCCCTCCATGTGGGTGGTGTGCTGGTCGGCTGGAGGGGGCTCCCGTGTGGACTGGCATACAGCCAAGTCCCTCAGGACCTCCTCTCAGCCCCCCATCCTATCCTGTAGGGAGACCAGAATTGTCTCAGCCTGCCACTGCCTTTGTGCCCTCCCTTTGGTTGGGGGTGCTTAGCCTTGCCCTGTCCCTTACCTCTTCTGCCCATGGTGGGTGGTGGGGCTGGGCTGATGCCCAAAGTCCAGTGGGTAGGTCCCCATGGCGAGGCTGCTGTTAACGTTGAGGGAAGGAGGTTCCCTGTGGGGTGTGTGAGTGATCTGTATTCGACCTCTTCCCCCGCTGCCGCTTGTGGGGGCCGTTTGCCTCTCTCCCTTGTCCTCGCTGCTTTTGGGGGATGTGGGGGGGGAGAGGCCTGTCACCACTGTGTAGACCCAGTGGGGGGAGAGCCAGAGCTGTTGCTCTGTGCTTCCTTCTTTTAAGTCCTCTTCAGCGTGACTGGCTGGACCCAGCCACGCCTCAAAATGGCACCCACCAAGTTCTGCTTTGTGAGACTTGGCTTCGCACCTATATTCCAGCTGTGGTGCCACCCGCCAAGGAGCGGGGAAAACCCAGCTCCCTTGTGTGCCGCCCCACCCCCAAGTATGGGGGGGTCGGTTGCGGGGAATGGCAGTTGCGAATGTTTTCTTTCTTGACTGCTGCTGCACACTGGGTTGAGGATTTCAGTGTATTGTCCACAGTCACTCCCAGATCCTTTTCCTGAGTGGTAAATCCTAGCTTAGTAAGTACCCAGCATTGAATGTGTACGCATAGTTTGGATTATTTTCCCCTACGTGCATCACTTTACACTTGTCCACATTAAATCTCATCTGCCATTTAGATGCCCAGGCATCCAGTCTCATAAGATCCTGTTGCAGTTCTTCACAGTCTGCTCATGTTTTAACTACCTTGAATAACTTGGTGTCATCTGTAAATTTGATCACTTCATTCTTAACTTCCTTTTCCATATCATTAATGAATACATTAAACAGCACTGGTCCTAATACAGATCCCTGTGGCACACCACTTTTTACATCTCTCCATTGTGAAAACTGACCATTCAGTCCTACTCTTTGCTTCCTATCATTTAACCAGTTACTAATCCACAGTAAGACGCTATCTCCTATCCCATAACTTTTTAATTTTCTCAAGAGTCTTTTATGTGGGACTATATCACATTCAGGCAGGGTCTACTTATGTTTACATTCTGCACAACAGATACCATTCATTTGTGTGTGTGTGTTGTGGAGAGTTTGGGAGGCTTCTGAAGTATTAGGTGTCAACGAAGCAGTAGCTCACAGCAATTTCAATTAAAACCCATCCATTTTTAATATGAAAAATGTGATGTGTGCCACTATTTTTCAAGGAAAATGGTGGATTGCTTGCTATAAATACCAATTAAATCAACCCTTCCAGTGACATGCAAATATTTGATTTCTTACTTCCTAAAAGACAGCACATACCACAGTGATATTTCCTAGTAAATTATCTCACTGACATGTAGTCTCCAGGGCAAAAGAGGGAGATTTGCTAACAAAAAGGACATTACCCAAATCTTCCCTACTTGGGTCTGGGCCTCTCATTTGCTTATAAGGACTTAATATTAGAACATCGCCTTTCACAAGAGTGATTACTGCTCATAGGGGAAATTGATTGTCAAATGCATTTACATATCAATCTTGAGAGCCTTATACATATTGAAGCTCACAAGCCAAAACCTCCAAATGCAATTAACTGTTTTAATGCTAATCCTAGTTGGTGGACTGTTTTTCATGGAGACCAAATTTAATTTCATCCTTTGCAATATTTGAGTGAAATTTCATTGACGTTTGGCACATTTTCAAAACTTGTGAAAAATTCGGAAACGTTAAAAGCGTTGACCTCTTGCAATTCCGCTTTTAATGCCTTAATATTAGTAGGTAAGTTGATAGAGATGACGGCCCCCTCAGTTGAGGGGGTTTGTCCTCCACTGACTTCTCATTTTTATTGTTGTTTTTGTTATGAGTTTTTATATGTTTTATTGTATTTTATTGATTGACTTTGTTAGCCGCCCTGGGCTGTCTGTGACAGGAGGGGCAGGGTATAAACATTTTAAATAAATAAATAAATAAAAAATAAATAAATTGATGATTGGTGTTGATGATGTCAAAAGGATTCATAACAATGAAATTTCTGCAAACATTTTGAAGCTGTCATTTTTTATTTTAAAAGCAACCATGAAGCATTTTGTGAGAAATTACTGCTCTTTTCAGCTGACTCAACGGCTAATAGGGGAAAAGTCTGACTTTGTCTCAGTGTGGAATAGGGAAATATTGGCGATGTCTGATTGGTTCATCTGTCTCAATATAAACCAGTCCAGATCCTCTCCTCAAGCTGTAGAAATTTGTCCAACAGTGCAGACTGAGGTGATACAAACTGTCTACAATGTAAGTTGTGTTGGGTTTGAGGGAATAAGACAATGGTTCCTAAACATTTGTGTATGTGTCTTGTTTGGAAATTGCTTCCGTACCCCTAAATGGGTGCAACATCAGGGCCAGCCTTAGAATCACTGGGGCCCAGGGTGAAGAAATGCCATCTGTGGGGCCCTAAAGATGGTCAGTTTGGGATCCTACTGGGAGGGAGTGGCCCCCTATACACATCCCTGGTGAAAATAGGACCACTGAGGGGGCCCTGGAAAGAGTGGGCCCAAGGTGGTCACCCTAGGTTGCCCTGTGGTAAGGCTGCTCCTATGCAACATTCACCTTGGGTCCTTCTGAAGGATGCTGTGATCACTGCTGTTAATTAGAGCAGAAATGAGTACCCACCAAAATGAGCAAACCGTTGAATCCTAACAATCCGACCTGAAAGGAATGAACCGAGTAACACACACAATCTGTCATCGATTATCTGGTTTTGTATTTTTGGTTTGTTCATTTCATTGGGATAGTTTGGTTTTATCACATTTTCCACCATTCTTTTTCATTGATCCTGGTTAGGACTGAAATGGCAAGCCGCAGTGGTAGCTGTTTCTAATGGAAAGAGTTCTTCCGCAATTAGTGGCACAGCGCAATAGAGACGTTCATTCCGCTACTTTCATTCTGCTACTTCCGCTGGTACTTTCTGACATGCGGTCACGGTGCGAAAGTAGCGGAACAATGTTTCTTCCAACACTTTCTGAGATTATTCTAATGCTTTCCAATAATTTGGATAATTCCAATGTCGCAAAGGAAAGGAATGCCAGTGGGAATGCTTCGGAAAGTAACAGGCAATTCTGAAATGGCGGAATGAAATATCGGTGTGGAAAAAGGAGTTGTTGTTTCAGCCCTAATCCTGGTGAAAGTGAATGTAAAATCAGAATCTGATGAAATAAATGTTCAAATGGAGTGAACTTAACAAACCAAAATTGTGAAAAATCAGTTGCTCAGATGTTTTGGTGAATGTCATTCGGATTGACCACATCCTGCTTGAATCTCGATCTCGTGGGAGAAGAACCAATAGTCACAATGGACAATCCATTCCCCATTGTTCACTCCCAGCTCCCAACAGTAAGAAGTTCATCCCGTAAGCTACTTGGCTAATAGACCTACTCTCCAAGAACTTATCAAGTCCTTTTTAAAACCCAGCTATAGTTTTTGCCTTGACAACGTCTTCTGGTAACAAATTCCATAAATTATGTGTTGAGTGAAAAAGTATTTCCTTTTATTTGTTTAAATCTGCTGGCAGCTAGTTTCATGGAGTGTCCTCTAGTTCTAGTACCATTTGTGGGGGGTAAACAACCATTCCCTATCTACTTGTTCCACACCACTCAAGATTTTATAAACCTCTGTCAGATCATAAACATCTGCAAATCCATTGTTGTGTGGTCAAACGAATGAGATTTCCTGACTGCGTAGCCTGTTGTACAGAATTAATGCATGTTTGAGAGGCCACCTCTTCCAAGCAAGCAGCTTTTGTCCAGAATCTCTGCTTTGGTGTAACACACCTGGTTTGCCCACATTGCATTTTGGGATGCTTGTGGGATGTGCAATGCATCTTAGACATGACTGCTCTTAGCTCCCTGAGTTTTGTTTTATTTGTTTATTTACTTATCCCACCATATCTCAAGGGCCCAGGGAAGGTGACAATGTATAACATATATTTAAAAATAAACGAATAAAAAAAGCTAATTGAAATCTCTGCCCTAATGTAAATTTTCCCGTCTGTGCCAGGCAAAATGGTGGAAACCATAATTAAGGACAGAATTACAGGGCATGTTGACAAACATAGTTTTAATGGGGAAGAGTCAACACGGATTTAGTAAAGGTACGTCATGCCTCACTAAACTGTTGGAGTTCTTTGAGGGTGTAATTAAGCATGTGGACAAGGGACACCCAGTAGATATAGTGCACCTGGATTTCCAGAAAACATTTGATAAGGTCCCTCATGAGAGATGCTTGAGAAAATTAAAAAGTCATGGGATAGGAGATAGTGTTTTACTGTGGATCAGAAACTGGTTAAAAGATAGAAAGCAAAGGGTTAGACTAAATGGCCAGTTTTCATAATGGAGAGTGGTGTGCCTCAGGGCTCTGTATTGGGACCGGTGCTCTTTAATGTATTCATTCATGATTTGGAAAAGGGTGTTAAGAGCGAGGTGATAAAATTTGCAGATGACACCAAGCTATTCAAGGTAATTAAAACACAAGCAGAGTGTGAGGAACTGCAACGGGCTCTTACAACACTGGGTGCCTGGGCATCTAAATGGGAAGTGAGATTTAATGTGGACAAGTGAAAAGTGATGCATGTAGGGAAAAATAATCCAAAGTATGTGTACACAATGCTGGGTACTAATGTAGGAATTACCACTCAGGAAAAGGATCTGGGGGTGGTTGTGTACAATGCAATGAAATCCACAGCGCAGTGTGCAACAGGAGTCAAAAAAGCAAACAATGTTAGGAATTAGTTTGAAGAGGATCGAGAATAAAACTGAGGATGTCCTAATGCCTCTATACAAATCAATGGTGCGACCGCACCTCAAATATTGTGTGCAATTCTGGTCACCCCATCTCAAAAAATACATAGCTGAACTAGAAAAGGTAAAGAGAAGGGCAACAAAAATGGTCAGAAATGTGTAACAGCCTACTGTCAAGAGAGATTGGAGCCAAGCTATATGCCAGGACTTGGGCACTAATCCTATTGGTTTGTACCACGCTCTTGTTTTATCAATATATAATGGACTGTTCACTGAGATATATACACAATAAAGACTAATAATTAAAAAGATAATGATCAAGGGCATGGATGGACTCCCGTATGAGGAGAGGCATGGTAGGTTGGGGCTCTTCAGTTTGGAGAAGAGATGACTGAAAGGAGATATGATAGAGGTCTATAAAATCATGAGTGGGGTGGAACTAATAAACAAGGGGCAGTTATTTACCCTCTCAGTTAGTACTAGAATTAGGGAACACTCCATGGAACTCATGGGTGGCAAGTTTAAAACAAATAAAACAAAATATTTTTTCACTCAGCGTATAATTGGGTTGTGGAATCTAATGCCAGAGGCTGTGGTAAGGGCCAGTATTATAGTTGAGTTTAAAAGAGGTTTGGACAAGTTTCTGGAAGATAGGTCCATTAGCAGCTATTAGCCAGACAGGATCAGGGAACATGATGGGAACTGGGAGAAAAGGAGGAATGTGTGGCTCTCCTGCCAGCAAGCTCCCGCATCGGACAGGGTAGGATTTCACTACCCTATCTAATACGCGAGTTTGCCTGCGGACGAGCCGCACTTTCCTCCTTTCCCACGAGACGTGATCTGTGCTACATTTCAATAGCGCATATTCCTGCGGCGCCAAAGGCTGTGCAAGAAGCCTCGTGGGAAAGCAGTTTTATTTGTTGACTTTTCCTACTTCAATCCGGTTTCAACAAAGTGAACAATAACCACTATTTGATTTCTGCTTTGTTGGATATTTGGGTTATCTATTTGTACATTTGTTACTTTGGGTTTTGAAGCCACTTCTAACAAGCAGCGAGATGCAGTGCGTTCGACAACGTGCTTCCTGAAAAGCCCCGCGGGGTGGGTTTAGGCACATCGGAAGTAGCTGGCTGCCATAGGAATTGTGGCTCTGTCTTGCAGTCTTTTCAAAGGCACATTTTTGAAGCCTCGATATTGGGGTTTCCGAAATCACCTTCAAAAATACCGCACGAGCTGCGATTACTATGGTGGCCGGCTACTTCTGGTGTGTCTAAACGCACCCAGCTGGGCTTTTCAGGAAACGCATTGAAGAATGCGCTGCATCTGACCGCGTGTATAAAAGCAGCCTCAGTATTTTGGTTATTGGGTATTTCAGTTACTTCATGATGGCACTCTTCCACATGTTTAGTACTAGTATCTGAAACAATGGGTGAAACTAAATGAGACAATAGTCTACATTAACACCCACCAGGTGGGTGTTCATCTGCCCATCTATTCGGTGTTTGCCAGATGTTAGCCCCCACCCCATGCAGTCCCCACTTGCACTTCACTCAGTGTCATCCAATGACATCACTGGCCGATTGTATGGGTCAGCATGTGCTAATACATGCCCACATGGCAGTGTCTCGTTAACGAAGTTGTGTACAGCCTCGCTCACTTCCAAGTTAACCGGCACCATAGAGTTATGCCTAGCACACTCTCTCAAATGAGAGGCAGCTGCTAGAGGAAAGAGTGAGTCAGAGGTTGCAGGAAGGACCTTTTCCAGAGGATCTGTGCCCGCACTCCTCTCTCTGTTTTGGAAAGGAACTGAGGGGAGCAAGGAAGGGGTGAGGTTCTTCTAGAAGATCCACGGAACTCCTGCACTCCCCTTGGTTCCTTTCCTAAAGATAGAGGAGTGCAGGTGCAGATCATCTGGAAAAGGTCTTTCCTGCAGTGCCTGCCTTGCTCTCTCCTCTCATATCCACCTCTTAGCTGAGAGAGTGTGATCACTCTCCTATAGCAGATGCTTCTCATTTGGGATAGCACACTACTGCTGCTTCTGATGGAAAGGGGAGGTGGGTCACAGCCAGGGAAAGGCTTCTTCCCTGGCCATGATCCCCCTTTCCATCAGACCCAGGGGCCTGGGAGAGGGAAAGCACGGAGTTGGTGCCACCAGCACATGAAATATGCACAGGGAGCTGACCGTTTATTAGCTCTACATGCTAAAAAGTGAGTAGGGGCTGCATGGACTGAACATGGACTCCAGAGGGCTATCGTCTTGTATAAACACCCTGGGCGTCTTTAGACGTAAAGCTTTAGGGCGGCTGAAATGGTGGTGTGGCCGTGGCAGGACACCGGTTTGTGTCCAGTATTCTTCTGTTACTATACTTAGATGTTCAGGCAATTCTATTGATCTTTGGTGTTTTTCAGATCTCCCCACCATTCCGGAGTCAAAGCACACGTGCAGCCTCCTAATAGTACCCGGATGGGTATCCCATGATGTTTTGTGGCCTCCTCGTGTCAAAACATGCTGTGGGTGTATTCAAGGCTGATTGACGCACACTCTGTGCAATCGGAGCCTAACTGTCAGTGAAGTTACTTCAGGCGGACATTTCGGAGATTACTCCATTCTGTCATCCCATCTTGGTTTCTCCTTGCGTGTGTGTGAGAGCCGACTACTGACAGTTTGTTGTTGCTTTTTTGTTTTTTGTGTGTGTATGTTTTATTTACATGACAGGAAGTTGACAGTAGCAAAGTCACAACCGCTCTTGCAGGACTCTGTGGTCACACAGCAGGAAGTGACAATGAACATGCCACAGAACACCGGAGAGGTCTTTAGACGTAATGGCCAAGGAGTGTTCAACAACAACACCGAAAAACAAATTAGGACCTCGCCGTATTCACTTGGCAGGGAGAAAGGGTGTTCAATGGGTGTTCAGCTCAGTGTTTGCAGTGTTACGGTGCTTAGAAGTCCCAGTTAAACACTCTGTGAATCAACTAAACACCTGACCAGTGTTACGTCTAAAGACTCCCCCTATATAACCACTAACCAAAATAGCTGGAGCTGAAATGGGTAGTGTGGGTATATTGTTCACAGGGTATTATTTGTGGGGTGGTATTTGATATTTTGCACAGCCCTTTGAGCACCCGAACAACAGCTGCCACCAAAGTGAATGCTGTGCTCATATATTTGGGTTTTATTGGGTGTTCATATCTATTTTTCTTCCGTTTTTCACTCATTTCAACATTTCCCACTGTCCCCCCTCCTCTTCCCCTTCTCTGCGCCCCTTCCGTGACCTTCAAGCTATTGATCCCCTGGACTTTGCCTCCTCTCTCTCTCCCCTTCTTCCTACAGTCTTCTCTTCCTCCTCCCCTGACTCCGCTGTCTCTGCTCTCAACGCCTCTCTCTCCTCCACACTTGACTCCCATGCCCCTCTCTCTTCCCGCCCTGCCTTCTCCCACAACCCCCGTCCTTGGCTCACCCCTAGTATCCGCCACCTCCGTTCTTGCACTCGTGCTGCTGAACGACTCTGGCGCAAATCCCATTCTCACGCTGACTTCCTTCACTTCAAATTCTGTCTCTCCACCCTTACTTCTGCTATCTCCCTTGCTAGACAACACTACTATGCCTCCCGCATTGAGTCCTGTTCTCGGGACCCTCGCCGCCTGTTCTCTACCTTTGACTCCCTCCTCAAGCCTCCCTGTCCTCCCCCTCCTTCTTCCCTTTCTGCTCAGGATCTTGCCTCCTTCTTCACCTCCAAGATAGACAAGATCCGCCTCGACATCGCTTCCCACTCCTCTCTTCCCACTCCCACCCCTCTCCCTCCTCCCCCTCCTTCTCTCATGTCCTCCTTCTCCCCTGCCTCCCTTAAGGAAATCTCCTCTCTGCTCTCCTCCTCCAACCCTTCCACTTGCCCCCTTGATCCCATTCCTTCCCGCCTCCTCACCTCCATTACTCCCACTGTCGCCCCTTCCTTCCTGCACATCATCAACCTCTCCCTCTCTACTGGCTCTTTCCCTTCTGCCTTCAAACATGCCACAGTCTCTCCTATTCTCAAAAAGTCCACTCTTGACCCCTCTGACCCTTCTAGCTATCGTCCTGTCTCACTCCTTCCTTTTGCTTCCAAGCTGCTTGAACGTGTTGTCTACTCCCGCTGCCTTGACTTCCTATCCTCCAACTCCTCCCTTGACCCCCTCCAATCTGGCTTCCGCCCCCTTCATTCTACTGAAACTGCTCTCGCTAAGATCACCAACGATCTTCTGGTGGCTAAATCTAAACGTCTCTATTCCATTCTTGTCCTCCTTGATCTCTCTGCTGCCTTCGATACTGTTGACCACTCACTCTTGCTGGATTCCCTTCACTCCCTTGGCTTTTGTGGCTCTGTCCATAACTGGTTCTCCTCCTACCTCTCTGACCGCTCCTTTAATGTGTCTCTCTCCAACTCCACCTCCTCCTCCTTCCCCCTCTCAGTTGGTGTTCCTCAAGGCTCTGTTCTTGGCCCTCTCCTCTTCTCGATCTATACCTCATCCTTAGGCAAACTCATTGCCTCCCATGGCTTCCAATACCACCTCTATGCTGATGACACTCAACTCTATCTCTCTACTCCCTCTCTCTCTCCCTCTGTTCAAGCTCGTCTCATCAACTGTCTCTCTGACATCTCTACCTGGATGTCTCAACGTCAACTCAAACTCAACATGGCTAAAACTGAACTCCTTATCTTCCCCCCTCATCCTTCCTCTCCTTCCTCACTGTCAATAACTATTGATGGAGTCACCATCCTGCCTGTCCCCCAAGCCCGTAGCCTAGGCTTCATCTTTGACTCACCCCTTTCTTTTAAACCCTACATTGACTCTGTTGCTAAATCCTGTCGCTTCTCCCTCCATAACATTGCTAAGATTCGCCCTTTTCTCTCTGTCTCGTCTGCCAAAACTCTTGTTCATGCTCTGGTCATCTCTCGCCTCGATTACTGTAACCTCCTTCTCACTGGCCTTCCCCGGTCTCACCTTTCTCCCCTCATCTCTGTCCAAAACTCTGCTGCCAGGGTCATCTACCTCGCCAGTCGCTTCGACCATGTGCAGCCCCTCCTCTCTTCGCTTCACTGGCTTCCCCTTCCTGAACGAATCCTGCACAAGCTCCTAGTCTTCACCTATAAAGCTCTTCACAACCTTGCTCCCCCCTACCTCTCTGCACTTATCGCCCTCCATACTCCAGCCCGTGCACTTCGCTCCTCCTCTGTCCCTTCTCTCACCCTTCCACGCCTTCCCTGCTCCCCTAAGCGCCTTCGTCCCTTCTCACTTGCTGCCCCCCATGCCTGGAACTCCCTCCCTGTCCACATCCGCCTTGCCCCCTCCCTTCATACCTTCAAATCTCTCCTTAAAACTCACCTCTTTCGCTCTGCTCTGTCTGACTCTTTATCCTGCTGAGCCACTATTCCTATACCTACGATCTGTTTACCCTTATCCTTGCCACATGGACCTGCCTGCTGTCATTCTCATCGTAACCAAGCCAAGTACGTGCACTTGAGACCTCGCATCTTCATGAATGTTAGACCCCTTGTCTCTCCCTCTGTTCCCCTTCCTATGTCTCTCCCCCAGCTCCTGTCGCTCAGATTGTAAGCCCTAGGGGCAGGGACCGTGTCTATTTTATTACTTTGTAAAGTGCCGTGTACACTGCTGGTGCTATATAAATGTTTGTTAATAATAATAATAATAATAATAAAAACATTTCAGTTATGTCATTTTGGCAAAACAATGTAACTGAAATGACTAAATAACTGAACCCCAGGGGAACCAAAATAGAATAACTGAAATGGATACCCAATAGAGTAGAAACGGATATCTGTTCACTTAGGGCATATTGATGGGTTTCTTCATTTTGGGGCCTACTTGTTTTAGCTCTAGAAATAACAAAACTAACTGAATAACCAAAATACCAAATAACCAAGATACTGAACACAGTCAAATAAGTAAATAGTATGGAAATATCTGTTTCTGCTGTGCATATTACTAGGATATATGAATAGCTATCAGAAAATGTGAAATATATCTGTGAATACAAAATTCACTATTTTTTCCATCTGTGTTAGTTATACATATTGGATGCTAGAGCCTTAGGGCATGTGTCCTCTTTTGCCCTGCCTTCACCCCAAAATGGCCTGGAAAAGTGAAATAGCGAAGTCCATTTTTGTAAAGAAAGGGTAAAAAGACAGACAAGGAAAATGCAGTTCAGTGAACTTAACATTTGCTGTAGGGGAATGGACACCTGCCAAAGCTCAGTTTCAGGTTGTTGAAGCTAATGTATATTCAGGCAGGGATAGCCATACTTAAGTAACCTGCTGGAGTTCTTTGAAGATATTGCTAACATGATAAGGGGGAATCCAGAGGAGGGGGTGGATGCTGTGTACTTAGAAATTTCTAAAGCAGTGGGACCAGCCTAAAGCTACACAACCCTGAGGGGCCACATCAGAGATTAATAGCAAAAGAAAAGACTCCT
This sequence comes from Sphenodon punctatus, assembly GCA_003113815.1. Classification (NCBI taxonomy): domain Eukaryota; kingdom Metazoa; phylum Chordata; class Lepidosauria; order Sphenodontia; family Sphenodontidae; genus Sphenodon; species Sphenodon punctatus. The sequence continues at coordinate 2,501,301 of QEPC01014402.1, read as the reverse complement.
GGAAAGCGAGATGGGAACGCAGCTGGAGAGAGGACTTGCTTAACAGCAGGAGATTAAGAGCATGCAGCAAAGTAATGTTGTAATTTTAGGAAAGGTTTATCATGAATGGAGTCCGTTGAGGGATAAGCTTTTGGACTAGAATTGCTTACTTTGGGCCAAATCCTCAGTTGGGTAAATCAGCATATCTCCAATAAAGTCAATAGCGTTGCGCTAGGCCTAGGATCTGATCCTCTCTTTAGAGGAAGGTTCAGAATAAATCTATAAGACTGCAGTTCTTACTCGGGAGTAGGGTTGGGCAAACAAAACCGAGTTTGGAAATCCGGTTTGATTCGAAAATCGAGTTCGGTTCAGTTGACCCAACTATTTGAGTTTGGTCCAAACAGAGTTCGGAAATTCAAACCCCATTGAACTAAATGGAATATTATCTTATAGGGATGGGCAAACAGAACCGAGTTTGGAAATTCGATTCTGGATGGATCCTGTCACTTTCAAAGGCTGCTTTTCTCCCCAGAACACCCCTTAGCTGAGAGGGACTTGAGGGGGGGGAGGGAAAGTGCTGACCAGCTTTTGAAAGTGACAGGCCCTGGCTGGGGCCACAGTGGCCCGGGCGAGGGCTTGCCACTTTCAAAGACCGCCCCCCCTTCGCAAGCACCTCTCAGCTGGCTTTTGAAAGTGATAGGCCCCAGCTGGAGCCTGCCAGTTTCAAAGGCCTCTTCCCTTCCTAGAGCATCTCTCAGCTGCGAGACGCTCTAGGTGTGAAGCACCAACCAACCTTTGAAAGTGACAATCCTCGGTTGGGTCCACTGGGCAGGTCAGTTTCTCCAGGTAACGCTCACGTTTTGGGGCATCAGGCACCAGACTGGTCCTCGGGTATCCCATCCGATGCCTGATAGGGTGTCCAAAAATGTGGTTATTACCCGCATGTACTAATTTTAGTACCTGACGCAGCACTAATTGCAACATCAATTTGGAGAAGAGACGCACATGGGAAGTCAAGTAAATACAGAGGTTGAGCATGAATCATTAAAGAAATTGGTAGTGTTAAATCAAATGGCTGTTCTGCTAATTAGTGGCTAATCCAAGAGATATCTGATAGTCACAGCTATCTGGTACCTGTTGTATTAATCGCAGTGATTCACAGGGATATAGTCCTGTACAAGGCATCCTGTGCACATGTGCACGGACACCTGGAAGTTGCCCTGGGTGACCTCTTGTTCACTTCTGGGGGTTTGTGAGCATGTGCCTGGGGTCGGTGGTCTGTGCCCCACCAGGCCCACGACCCAGGTCAACTCTGGGAGACCCCACCTGCTTCCCTCTTACTCAGTAAAGGAAATGGATTGGTCATATTGCATCCCCACCTTCATCCCCCTCCTGACTTGGATATTTATTTATATTTATTAATTATTTATCCACATGGATGTAACTTGGAGGGGTTTCCACCTGCACTAGGACTGAAACGAGATCTCTAAAAAGTGACAATCTCATTGAAGTACTGGATCTCGGTTCATCCGACACGCAGACACGCAGACACACACGCACACACGCAAAAATATATAATATATTGAATGTGCGCAAATGGTCGCCCCCTCCCCTTAACCAAAATGGTGGTGATGCTATTTCCATCATTTTAGCTAAGGGCGGTGGCTGTTTTGAGCATGAGCAAGCAGTTCAGCAACCTTTTTATGCATGCACAACGATTTTTAAAAATGTATTTTATTTTCTTGCCCGAGAACTGATCTCAGTTCTGGTTCTCGAAATAATGAGTTTTCTCACAAGAATTCCCCCACCCCCCTCATTCATCACTAATTTCCACAGGTTCAAGGTGTTGGTACTGGCCTATAAAGCCCTACACGGTCTTGGCCCTTCATACCTCAGGGATCACCTCATCCTCCGTGCCCCAGAGCGACCCCTTTGGTCCACCGGGGGCACCTTCTTGGAGGTCCCACGTGGTAAATGAGGGGGGGCACAATGGAGAGGGCATTCTTGGTGGCCATGCCACGACTATGCAACTCCCTCCCAGAGGAAGTCCATCTGGCCCAAGTCTGTTGGCCTTCCACGGGGCCTGCAAAGCAGGGCTGTTCTCCAAGTCCTTCAGGGGTGGGGAGGGGGGGTTGGGATACATTTTTTGTGGAGTGGCTGTATTTAAGAAGGTTTTTCAGATGTTTTAAATCCTTGTGTTTTATTGCTGTTTTAAATTATTATTTTTTATGTTGTAAGCCACCCTGAGATGCCATGGGCATGAGGGGGTGGCTAAGAAATATAAATACATAAATAAATAACTGTTTCAGCTCTAGAAACTGGGCCACTGGGCAGCAAGTGCTGATAGTTCTGTATAGACAAATGTTATAACTGATTTGGAAGCAAGGACCCAATAATGAAGTGCTAACTTGAAGAAGAACCCTTATCCTTGCCACATGGACCTGCCTACTGTCATTCTCATTGTAACCAAGCCAAGTACGTGCACTTGAGACCTCGCATCTTCATGAATGTTAGACCCCTTGTCTCTCCCTCTGTTCCCCTTCCTATGTTTCTCCCCCAGCTCCTGTCGCTCAGATTGTAAGCCCTAGGGGCAGGGACCGTGTCTATTTTATTACTTTGTAAAGTGCCATGTACACTGCTGGCGCTATATAAATGTTTGTTAATAATAATAATAATAATAAAGAATGCAGTGCTCTCAACGAGATAAGCAATTGGCGACTTTGGCAGGAAAGCATTGCATTAGTCTACAGAAAATGCCGCCACATGCGCACACACACAAACACGTTATCTTTCTTATAAACTTTTAAAGATCTTAACCCTGGGTCTCGGGACAGATTACATCCTATAAAAATATATAAAATAGAAATACATAAATGAAACCATTTTAAAATCCCCTACCCTTGACCTCCCAAAGTGCAACCCCCACCTGACAAACACTTGGCCAAATGGGAAAGTCTTGCATTGCCTCTGGAAAATGATTAGGCTCAGGCTTTGGTTTAACCTGCAGGAAAAGGAATTCCATAAGTGTGTGAGGAGCAGCGACTGAGAGTGTTTTTATACATGACAACGTCATGCACCACCAGGCTTTAATTCTGCTCGAGGTGAAGGTTCTCACCCTGGGCAAGATCCGACCTGGATGCCGAACAGACATGCTGGTGGCCCAGGCTGAGGAGGGGCCAGGAAGAGGGTGGTGTGATGTACGGATATGGTCTGCAAGGCCCTGCCCTCCCCCCCACTGATGAGTGCAGACCGCCCTTCTCCCTGATGACTGGAAAAGCTCTGGCCCCGGACCAGAATTAGGTAGTGCAGGCCATCATACCGAGGTCCAGGGATGGTTTCCCCAGACTGTGGTACAGCACAGGTTAAATCCTGCCATTGTCCGGGGAGAGCCCTGATCCCGCCCGCAGGAACACCTGGCAGGGGGGATCAAATGGAGCCCTCTGGGGGGGCATCCCAGGGGTCGAGGGGTTGTTTGATTAGAAGGGGTTACTAGGTGTTGGTGGTTGGGAGGTAGGAGACAATTGGGGGGTTGGGAAATGGCTCCGGGAGCTGGGTTTTCAACCCCTAAGGGAAATGGGAATTGGGTTAGGGAGAGGGGTGGGTCCTGGACTGGGCTCCTCGTTGTGAGGGGGGGTTGGTCCTGGAAGGGACCACTTGGTGGCAGCACATGGTGGGGACTGAGGGGATGGCTCTCTGGGGGTTGGGGAGGGAGGAGGAAGGGTCTCTCCTGGGGTCCGGACACAGCAGCCTATAGCTGGGATGTGGGTTGGAGTGAATTGGGGTGAGGGGGGGAGACAGCCATAGGGGTGGTTGTAGGGCAGGGGGGGGAGATGGTCCTGGGGGAAAATTGAATGGTGTGGCCCAGGGACTGAGGAGTTTGGTGCCTGTCCCCAGGGCTGCCCCCCACCCCCCCAGGTGGGGGAATGGATCACGGTCTAAGGGCCCTTGGGTCAGTGCTGCTGTTGAATGCGAGGTCTCTTGTGAATAAAACATCAGTGATACAGGATATGATCCTGAATCAGACTGCAGACCTCGTGTGTTTCATGGAGACCTGGCTGGACGGTGAGGCAGGTCTGATTTTGGTGGACCTTGTTCCGGCGGGGTACTCCGTGCAACATCAATCCCGGCTAGGGGGACGGGGCAGTGTATCGATGGTTTTTAAGGAATCTTGGACTGCTAGGAGGTATCCGGTGCAGTTAATCCCAGGGGTCGAGGCCCTTCACCTTGTGTTTGAGTTGGCAAGGAACAGAATTGGGGTGCTGCTGGTGTATCATGCTCCATTTTGCCCAGAAGCATCCCTTTCCGCTCTAGCGGAGCTGGTGTCAAAGGTGGTGTTGCACTCCCTGAGGACTGTGGTCCTGGGGGATCTCAACGTTCACACCGGCACTGGCCTTGTCGGGGCAGAGCATGAGTTCATGGCCACCCTGGCAATCTTGGGCCTGTCCCAGATGGTTAGCAGCCCCACACACGAGGGGAGGCATATACTCGACCTGTTCTGCTCCGACCTTGAGGCAGGTGATCCGGTAGTGGAGGAAGTTAGTTCTATGCACTTGTCATGGACGGATCATTACCTCCTGCAGACCATGTTTCTAGTGCATGAGAGCCCCCAGAAAGGAGTGGGACCTATTAGGTTGATCCACCCCCCGGAGGCTGATGGAACTGCAGCAGTTCCAGGAAACTCTGGGGTAGGTGTCCTTAGACCTTGAAGGTCGCTCGGTTGATGATCTTGTTCAAGCTTGGAAGATCTTGCTGGGTTGGGTCACTGATCGAGTGACTTCCAGGCGTCTGTTCCTGCCACTTCATCACCTTAGAGCTCCTTGGTTTACTGAGGAGCTGTGGTGTTTGAAGTGGGAAGGGCAGCAGTTAGAGCACCGCTGGCGCCACTCTTATACTGAATTCGATTGGTTGCAGCATCGGACCCATTTGCAGTCCGATGCTGTGGCCATGAGGACAGCAAAGAAGGAATTCTTTGCCACCTTTATAGCTGCTGCGAAGTTGTGTTCAGCGGAGCTTTTCCGGGTGGTAAGGGGGCTGGTCAGTCTGGGCTCCCTCCATCTGGAGGGGGAGGTTTCCCAAGCTGCTGTGAAGAGTTTGTAAACTACACCGCAGATAAGATCGCTTGAATCCAGCACGATTTCAGGGGCGGGATTTATTTATTTATTTTTAATCAATTTATACCCTGCCCCTCCTGTAAAAACAGCTCGGGGCGGCTAACAATTTTAAGAGTAAAAAATACAATAATTATAAATATAAAACAATAATAATAATATAAACAATTTAAAACAGGGTTAGGATAACTAAAAATAAATAAATAAGGGTAGGGTAGAGCTAAAAACCTTAACCCCCCTGCCCCCCCTCCCCAAAGGCCTGGGCGAACAGCCAGGTTTTACAAGCCCGTCAGAATGTTAAAAGGCTTGGGGTCAAGCGAGCTTCCTCCGGGGGGGAGTTCCAAAGATGCGGCCCGGCCACCGAGAATGCCCTCTCCATTGTGGCCCCCTGCTTAACACAGGGGACCTCCAAGAAGGCACCCCTGGCAGACCGAAGGAGCCGCTCTGGGGCATGGATTGATGCATTTTTGTGGGATCAGTTTCAGGAAGTGATGTCGGCCGATGCTGAGGGGTCTCTGGGGTCTGTTAGGGCTACCTTTTGTGAACTAGATACATGTCCATCCTGGTTGGTGAAAGCCTCCAGGGAAACTTTGGGTCTGGTGCTGGCGGGAGTGATCAATGCCCCCTTTCGGGAGGGCAGAGTGCCAGACTGCCTCAAGGAGGCAGTGGTGCGGCCCCTGCTCAAAAAAACATAATTGGACGTTGATTCCCCCGCCATCTACCAACCTGTCTCTATGGGTGGTGGCCCAGCAGCTCCAGGGCCATCTGGAGAGCATCGGTTTTCTGGATCCTTTTTAATCAGGTTTTCATCCAGGATATGGCATCAAGACTGCATTGGTGGCCTTGGTAGACAACACTCTTGGTCCTACTAGATCTCTCAGAAGCGATTGATACGGTGGACCATGGGTTGCTTTTGAGATGGTTGTGGACCCTGGGGTGGGTGAATGGGACTGTCTTAGGATGGCTCCGGTCATTCCTCTCAGGAAGAAGCCAGCAGGAAGAGCTGGAGGAAGAAACCTCTATCCCCCAGGATCTTGTTTGTAGCATACCGCAAGGTTTGATTCTGTCTCCACTTTTATTTAATATCTATATGCAACCTCTGGGTGAGGTCGTGAGATGGTTTGGTGTGCGCTGCCACCAGTACGCTGATGACACCCAGCTTTACCTTTCTTTTTCGACAAACCCAGGTCCTGCAGTCTCGGTGCTTTCCCAGTGCTTGCTAGCAGTGGGTGACTGGATGAGGCTGAGCAGACTGAAGCTGAATCCTGATAAGATGGAGGTGATGGCTCCCCTTGTGGAGGGGATCCCCCCCGCTAGCCCTGAAGGTGCGGAGTTTGGGGGTTCTCTTGGACCCTGGCCTCCACCTGAATTGTCAGGTGGAGGCGGTGGCAAAGGGAGCCTTCCGCCAATTACATCTTGTGCAGAGGATCTGACCTGGCCACCCTCATCCATGCGTTCATCACCTCAAGCTGGATTACTGCAACGCGCTCTACATGGGGCTGCCCTTGTGACAACTCGGAGGCTGCAGCTAGTGCAGAACGTGGCAACCCGTCTCCTGATGGGGATGGGTTGCAGGGAGTACATTACACCAGTGCTTCAGGCTCTGCACTGGCTGCCTATAGCGTTCTGGGCCTGATTCAAGGTGCTGGTTTTGACCTTTAAAGCCCTACACTGTCTGGGCCCCTCCTGTCTGAGAGACTGTTTCACTCCCTGGGCCATGGGGTGACCTCTACAGTCTGCCAGGGGTGCCTTCCTGGAGGTCCCCTGGGTGAACCGCGGGACCATGATGGAGAGGGCTTTCTTGGTGGCTGCACCACAGCGGTGGAACTCCCTCCCAGAGGAAGTTTACCTTGCTCCCAGCCTGTTGGCCTTTCGGCAGGCCTGTAAGACCTGGCTGTTCATCCAGGCCTTTGGGCAAAGGGGGGAGTGAGGGTGGGGGTGGGTTGTTTTTGTTTTTTGCCAGTGGTTTTACCTCTTTTTACTGTTTTTATTGTTTTAGTAACTCCTTCCTGTATTTTTAATTGTTTTAAAATGTTTTTTAAGCCACCCTGGGCTGCCATAATGCTGGAGGGAGCGGGGTAGAAGTCTTTAAATAAATAAATAAATAAATAAATAATAAATAAATAAAATGTGACTGCACTGCCAGTGGCCACATGGATTAAAGCATAGCCACCCATGGTGGTGTCACATTTAAAAACACCCTGCCTCTCTGTGCACCTTTACCATATGAGTGTGATATATTAATGGTATATAAGATTGAAATGTGTATCATCAAAATTGGACAATAGGGATGTGCGAATGCAGTTCGGATGTTCGGAGTTCGGACTGAACTGGGTCCGTTCAGACGTCCGAACCAAACGTCCGAATTGAACTCGAAAATGGCTGAACACTTCAGCCATGTTCGGTTGAGTTTGGATGAGTTCGGGATGGGAAAAAACGTGACTGGAAGGGGGAGGCAGTTGAGGAGCAGACTTCCTGGCACCAGGAGTGGAGACCAGGGGTCGTTTCAGAGTCAAATGATACCGATACCAGGAAAAAACGTTCGAATTCGGTATTGGTATCCATAGCGCTATTTTCGAATGTTTGGCCAAGTTCGGCCAAACTGAACTCTGCCAAATCGAACAACCAAATCCGAACTCGGGTTTCGAATTGAACGACCGAGCATCCAAACTGCGTTCTGTTCGCACTTCCCTAGTGTACAAACCTGTCGAATCTGGATGATCTGACCCAAAATGAATGAACCGAGTAGTGCGAACACTATTTGGTTGAGCACCCACTTTTCACCACTTTTGGTATTCTGTTTGGATTTGATTTTTTCATTAATTTCACTTTTTGTTTATTTTTTGAGATTTTTTGCAAATGGGGTTTCTTCCCTTGGATCACCCTAGTTATTAGTTATTCTGCTTTTTACTGTCTCTTGTCCATCCTAAATAGGAAACTCCTTGGAGCAGAGTTGTCTTTAATCACAACTGTTTCACTCCAGTTGTATGAATAACAAGAATTTCCATTTTTCCATTTCCATTTTAATTTATACCCTGCCTCTCTCCCATAGGACTCGAGGCGGCTTACACAGCAAAAAGATGTCCTGGATTTTCCATGCAGGGGCCCAAAGAACAATTACAAGAAAAATCTAACATGATATACAATTTAAGCATAATAAAACAAAACAGTTTTCATAATAACATTCCCTTAACTCAGCCAGTGTTCCACTCTATGACCTCCCCCATAAAAATGGGGTAGGTCCCACCAACAACCAGATCATCCCCTGCTGCCACCAAGGGGAACCTGACCACCTCCACCCCCCTCTCACCAGGGGGAGGTGGCCCCACCACCACAACATCAGCGATCATAAATAGCTCCTCTCCCTCCTCCCAATCTCTTATCTTCTTCCCCAAGCCCACCCAAGACACACCACCAACACACAACTCCCCCCTACCCTCTTTCATAGAGATCCGTACAGGACAACAAGCCCGTGAACAATTTCCCTCCCCCAGCCTCACGTACTACCCCCCCGACATCTCTCTATCCTGACAAGGGTTTCCCCCCTCCACACCCTGAAGGGCCCCAAAGGGCCGCACCCTTTGGCCGTGGACCTTCGGCTCGCAGATTCTGGCTGGCGGCCTGCGGCGCAGACGCCGGTCTGTCCTTTAAGTGCCCCCGGCACTTCCGGTGGCCAGCGCAAGGAGGGAAGGGCAGGGGGAGTAAAAAGATTGTCCAGTTCCCCCTCATCTGTTCCCCTTCTCTCCATAGGCACCTGGCAAGAGCCCCCCAGCAACGGGAGTGGTGGCAGGAACAGCAGTGGCAGCGAGGGAGCACACCCCAGATGGTAAGTTCAGTGCAGCCGCCGGTCTGTCCTTTAAGTGCCCCCTGGCACTTCCGGTGCCCAGCACAAGGGGGGAAGGGCAGGGGGGGGAAAAGATTGTCCAGTTCCCCCATACCTGCTCCCCTTCTCTCCATAGGCACCCGGCAAGACTCCCTAGCAACAGGAGCGGTGGCAGGAACAGCAGCGGCAGCGAGGGAGCACGCCCCAGATGGTAAGTTCAATAATAACAAGAATCCAATCAAATTCTAGGAACTGCACCATGTGACTTAAGTAGCCAATCAAACTCACTAATAATAATGAATTATCCAAGGGAGTTAATTGAGGCTAAACCATAAGCTAAAAATTCATTGACACTCGTTTATGTTCATGAAGATATTCACCAAAATTGGGAGGAGTTTGCAAATGTCCAGCAGAAACAGTATGAATGGGATTTCTAAGGAACATTATTCATCAAGAAATGCTTGACCAGCCTCCCATATAATCTCTGAGCTAATATTTGCACTTCATCCAAACCAATATGCAAACAGTTTGTAGAAGAATTACTTTGAGTTGCTGGACCTTTCTCAAGAGACTTGAGTCAGTGCCTCCTAAGAGCTTTGTGTAAAGTTGGTTGTTAAAGCTTTGAAGACTTAATGATGCTAAAGAAATGACTTATTTCCACAGGGAAGGAAGTGCTGAAGTGGGATTAGCCTGTTGTTTTTAGTTCAGGAAGAATCTTAATCAGAGGAGAGAAGAGAGAAAAGAAATGCCTTGACAGTTTGAATGGTCTCCCCACAGCAATACCAGACTCTTGTTAGCAAAGATGATTGATTGGAAAATGAGCCAAAGCTTTTAGTCTTTGAAAATGAATAACTTACTTGCTCCCAAAGATAGTGGAGGGGTTCCTCATCTCATCAAGGTCCCAGCACAAATTAAAAAGTTCCTAACGACTCAGACAAGACTGTTAGCTTTTACTTAACTTCTACAGATGAAGACTGTCTCTATTTCTTACATTTGGGACAAAGACAACAACACAGGGCCTATTTTTGGTTTTGGGATTCTCTGATTTTGGATTCCTGATCTTTGGTAGGTACTTGCAGTTTTGTTTGCTTTATCACTTACCATTGAGTTTTGGTTTTCAGTAAATTTGAAGTAGGGAGCTCCAGCAGCACATCCTGGGAAGGAGGCCTGTGCTGGGACAGCAGGCCTTCCACACCCATGGTGGCTACGGTGCACCTTTCTGGCAGCAGAGGTGGCTCCACTGCCTGGCAGCAGAGGAGGACGGGCTGCCCGGCAGCAGAGAGCTCCAGAGGAGGCCCGGCCACCTAGCGGTGGAGATGGCAGCTCCTCAGTCCACCTCACCCCCATCCTCTGAGGCCCAGACCAGTAAGTACATGCCAGCTGGCAGGCCCCTGGGATGTGGGGGTAAAGACAAGTCCAGGAATTGGGGGTGGAAATGTTAGGGATGTGGATCCCCACCCCCACCCTTCGAGGCTGGTAGTGGGTCCCAGGGAATGGGGTTAGAGTAGTTGGACCCTGGTTCCCCTTTCCATTAAATTCAATGGGAACATTTTCCTTTGACTTCAATGGGAAAAATACAGAACCGAAGTAATGGCTTGATTTTTGGACGTTTCAGTTTTAAACTGAAACAGCTATTTTGGGGCTGTTTTAGTTTAAACCAAAACTGAAATTCCAACCCCCAACAATCTCTCCCCTCTCTTAACCGTTGTTAGGGCTGTGCGAACAGATTACGGTTCGGGTTTGGTCGTTCGGTTTGGTCTGGTTCGGTAGTTCCGTTCGGTTTGGTCGCCGAGTTCGGGTTCAGGCGTTTGGTTCAGTCATGATGGGTTCAGTTCGGGCATTCGGAAAAAGGTATTGCGAGATCCCGTGATCATGTCGGAAACTGGAAATTCGAGTACGTGCGGAGCTATGTAGTGAGAGAGTTATGTTTGGCTGGCTGGTTCATGTGGTTTGGCTGTTTGTGTTTGGTTTGGCTGGTTGGTGAGTGTTGGTGGGTGACTGTTCTTGGTCTGTTGTAGTGTGTGTGTTTTTTTTTTTTTGTTTTTTTTTTT
>QEPC01014402.1:2474708-2488869 GCA_003113815.1 Sphenodon punctatus | reverse complement strand
GAACAACAACTGCTCCACCAACTTGGCCCCCAGTCTCAGGTGGTGTGGGGAGCAAATGTTTCCCACTACAGAGAACACCCGCTCGCTGGGGACACTGGTTGGTGGGCAGGACAGGATACCCTTGGCCACTTTCGACAGGGCCAGCCACACATTGGCCTTGCTGGCCCAGTAGGCCAAAGGATCGCTGCTGTGATCAATGCATGGTTCCTCCTCCAGGTAGGTCTCCACTGCTGCTGAGGCACCATCATACTCCCTCTGGTAGCTGTGGGTGGGCACCACCTGCCCCACTGCCCTCAGCCACACTGTTTGCCCTTTTGTGCTGGGCCCCATGTTCCCAAGAATGGCCTGCACACAGGAGGAGCTGCTGACAATAGGGGTCCTGAAGATGCTGCTCATCCTGCTGCTGTTGCTATCGCTAGGGCTGGGAGCAGGGATAGACCCAGATGGCTGGAAGGGGTCTCTGCTTCCACTCCTGCCATCCACAGGGGTGTCCTGCTGCATAGTCCGCTCTGCCTGCCAGACCTTCTGCATCAGCGCACCCTTCCGGAGGCCATAGACCGCTGTCTCACGTGCCATGCTGCCCTTGATCCTGGGGTCCAGCATGGCTGCCAGGACATATTCCTCCCGGCGCCGGAACTCGTCAAAGCGCACACTCAGTCCTGCCTTCAGCTTCCACGCCAGGTCAACCGCTTCATCAGACATCTTTCTGCCCACAGGGCCACAATCCTGCCCCCCCGAGAATCTCGTCCAGGCTCCTGTGGAGACTATGGACCAGCAGGGTCACCTGGCTGAGGGTCATGGTGGAGCTGCTCATGGTCTCCATCACGGCCAGGAACGGTCTCAGGACAAAGACCATGTGAGCAGATAGATAAAAGATTTATTACGTAGCCAATGGCCATAGCTCGACAGACAATACAGAAATGCAAAAAATACACACATCATTATACATCAATTCTTGCCGGGATTCTCAAGGGATCAAAGTTATTGCAAAGAGTCTTATCTAAGCAATTCAAAACACCATCCGTCCCCTCTGGTGCCCTCGTCTACTAACTACAAATTCCACTATCATCGGGGCAGCCTACCCTGGGTCTGTCACCCAATTTACTGACTAATGCTAATTTTGCAAATCCAATACCAGCCCCTGTATAGTCGATCAGTATATTCAGGCTTTAAGAGTGATGGGAGAATTCCAAGAAAGCCTTTCTGATATAAAGGGCCTGTAGTAAGTAAGCCGCAACACTCTTTATGACATCGACATCCGGGTTGTTAAGTAATAATGATAACAAAAATTGGCTGTCCCTACCAGGGTATTTCTGAGTAATTGGGACCACCAATTCCTGTCGGAGCCTATCGTAAAGGTGGCATTCCAGGATTATATGACTGACTGATTCCACATGTGTGTTGTCGAATGGGCAGAGGCGCTCTGAGTAAGGTATCCCCTGCTTCCGGCCCTCAAAGAAACTGGATGGCCAAGCATTAAAGCACACCCAAGCATACAGCTGCTTTGCCCTGCTTGAGATAGGCACCCGTAAATAATCTGAAATCTGACCCACCTCAGGGACCCACACTAAAAAATCTCTCATATGAGAGACTTTGGATAAACGCGCTACCTCTACCTGTCTCCCGATGTCACCTGCCCGACCAAGAACCTCCTTTTTCCAAGTTTCTGGGGGCTTGTGGGCAAGATACTCAGGAGAGAGTCCCATCTCCTGAAGATGATTCANGTTCCCACAGGGGGAGCCGTGTAGGGCAGAGAGGAAGGGCTGAATGTGGTCAAAGCGACGGGCAAGGTGGATGATATCGGCAGCAGAGTGTTGAACAGAGATGAGGGCGAGATCAGAGCGGGGGAGGCCAGTAAGGAGGAAGTTACAGTAGTCAAGGTGAGAGATTACTAGAGTGTGGACTAGGGTTTTTCCAGTGGCAACAGTAAGGCAGGACCGGATTGGAGCAATATTATACAGAGAGCAAAGTGGCAGGACTTGGCAACAGCCTGGATCTGAGGCATAAAGGAGAGGGAAGAGTCAAAGATGAATCCCAGGCTACTCAGTCATCATCTACTCAACGTATTGTACCATTGACATCACTGCTGGCCTTGGCCCAGAGACTTTCAAGAGAGCTACCCCCATTTACACCTGCTTTGAATTTGTCCCTTGCTACTGTCTCTCCCCTTTGCCCCAATCATCGTGAAACATATGGCAGCCAGTGGGGCGACTGGCTGTCCCAGCCAATCAGAAAGAGTAAAGCAGATACTCCCATCAGCCTGCCTCTCTCCCGAGACCTGGTAAGTGCATCTGTGAGATGCTGAAGGCTAGGAACTCTCGTGTCCACCAATCCTCATCTTTCCCAGGTCAAAGGGAGTTGTCACTTGATAATCATCCCCATCCCCAACTAGTCTCCTGGGACTGTACCATCACCTCCTTGTCCAGGGGCAGCTTGGGGAATCCCAGCAGCGGAAGGTTCACCTTTAGGAACAACAACTGCTCCACCAACTTGGCCCCCAGTCTCAGGTGGTGTGGGGAGCAAATGTTTCCCACTACAGAGAACACCCGCTCGCTGGGGACACTGGTTGGTGGGCAGGACAGGATACCCTTGGCCACTTTCGACAGGGCCAGCCACACATTGGCCTTGCTGGCCCAGTAGGCCAAAGGATCGCTGCTGTGATCAATGCATGGTTCCTCCTCCAGGTAGGTCTCCACTGCTGCTGAGGCACCATCATACTCCCTCTGGTAGCTGTGGGTGGGCACCACCTGCCCCACTGCCCTCAGCCACACTGTTTGCCCTTTTGTGCTGGGCCCCATGTTCCCAAGAATGGCCTGCACACAGGAGGAGCTGCTGACAATAGGGGTCCTGAAGATGCTGCTCATCCTGCTGCTGTTGCTATCGCTAGGGCTGGGAGCAGGGATAGACCCAGATGGCTGGAAGGGGTCTCTGCTTCCACTCCTGCCATCCACAGGGGTGTCCTGCTGCATAGTCCGCTCTGCCTGCCAGACCTTCTGCATCAGCGCACCCTTCCGGAGGCCATAGACCGCTGTCTCACGTGCCATGCTGCCCTTGATCCTGGGGTCCAGCATGGCTGCCAGGACATATTCCTCCCGGCGCCGGAACTCGTCAAAGCGCACACTCAGTCCTGCCTTCAGCTTCCACGCCAGGTCAACCGCTTCATCAGACATCTTTCTGCCCACAGGGCCACAATCCTGCCCCCCCGAGAATCTCGTCCAGGCTCCTGTGGAGACTATGGACCAGCAGGGTCACCTGGCTGAGGGTCATGGTGGAGCTGCTCATGGTCTCCATCACGGCCAGGAACGGTCTCAGGACAAAGACCATGTGAGCAGATAGATAAAAGATTTATTACGTAGCCAATGGCCATAGCTCGACAGACAATACAGAAATGCAAAAAATACACACATCATTATACATCAATTCTTGCCGGGATTCTCAAGGGATCAAAGTTATTGCAAAGAGTCTTATCTAAGCAATTCAAAACACCATCCGTCCCCTCTGGTGCCCTCGTCTACTAACTACAAATTCCACTATCATCGGGGCAGCCTACCCTGGGTCTGTCACCCAATTTACTGACTAATGCTAATTTTGCAAATCCAATACCAGCCCCTGTATAGTCGATCAGTATATTCAGGCTTTAAGAGTGATGGGAGAATTCCAAGAAAGCCTTTCTGATATAAAGGGCCTGTAGTAAGTAAGCCGCAACACTCTTTATGACATCGACATCCGGGTTGTTAAGTAATAATGATAACAAAAATTGGCTGTCCCTACCAGGGTATTTCTGAGTAATTGGGACCACCAATTCCTGTCGGAGCCTATCGTAAAGGTGGCATTCCAGGATTATATGACTGACTGATTCCACATGTGTGTTGTCGAATGGGCAGAGGCGCTCTGAGTAAGGTATCCCCTGCTTCCGGCCCTCAAAGAAACTGGATGGCCAAGCATTAAAGCACACCCAAGCATACAGCTGCTTTGCCCTGCTTGAGATAGGCACCCGTAAATAATCTGAAATCTGACCCACCTCAGGGACCCACACTAAAAAATCTCTCATATGAGAGACTTTGGATAAACGCGCTACCTCTACCTGTCTCCCGATGTCACCTGCCCGACCAAGAACCTCCTTTTTCCAAGTTTCTGGGGGCTTGTGGGCAAGATACTCAGGAGAGAGTCCCATCTCCTGAAGATGATTCAAGGTGAGCAAGGATCTCCCATTCCTCCCTGTTGTACCCTGGAGGTGCCTCAATGTCTGTTTCCAGTTCCACCCGCTGCAAGGCGGCTTTCTGCTCAAGAAGCTGCTCAAGCATCAGGAAGGTGGAATTCCACCTGGTGGAGACATCTTGGACCAGCTGGTGCACCGGGAACCCTTGCTCAAACTGCTTCTCCTGGAGGAGCTCGTTGCCCTTCACGCTCCTGCTGAAGAACCCTGCCAGCTTCCTCCCCCGGTCGACCAGGGAACAAAGGGTGCCTGGCCCAATCCCCTTATCCCCCAAGCCCAGAGCGTCAGTGACTACAAGATGGAGGGTGTGTGCGGTGCAAGGGATGCTTGTGAAGCCACCGTCAGACTGCCTTCAGTATATTGGCTGCGTTGTCCGTGACCACACACCCCTTGGTGAAGGCTGTGCCTGGCATGACCCACTCCCTCACCATGGTGTCCAGGGCTGCCTCGATGTTCCTTGAGGTGTGGGACCTTTCCATTACTTGTGCCTGAAGCAGGGCCAACCTATACCCTGCTTCAGGACCCCTCCTGCCACTGTCAATCGCTGCCTCTGGGTCTTGCCACCAGTGTGCAGTCACTGCCAGGTAGGCATGCTGTGCATTCCTACTTGACCACAGGTCTGTTGTAAAGTGAACAGTGGCCCCCCCAGCCTCTGCCAGCTGCTCCCTCACCCGCTCCTTCAAAGCCCTGTAGAGCTGTGGCACCACAGTCTGACTCAGGGTGCAGCAGGAAGGCAGCTTAAACTGGGGGGCTAGGAATCCAATCAGCCTCTGAAAGCCCTTGTCCTCTACAATTGAGAAGGGCTGCCCATCCAGCGCAATCATCTCGGCCAACAGGCGCTTGGCTTTCTCTTGAAAGAAGCCACGTCGCCCTCCAGCACCCGATGGCCTTGGCAGCTGCCCCCACCCCAGCTCCTCCATAGTGGACTGACGCTGCTGGTGAGACTCCTGCTGCTGTTCTACCCCCATACTGCTCCTGCTGCTAGAGGCAGCAGTTGGTGCAGGAAACTTGCCCGCTGAAGGAGCCGGGCGACTGGCCACTGCAGTCGGGAACCCACTGGCATTTGGTTCCCCTGCCTTCCCGCTTAGCATCAGAGCACTGTGGCATGACTTCAGGTGCCTCACCATTGCAGTTGTCCCAAGGTTGGTGAGCACCTGCCCAGGCTTCACCAGCTTATTGCACAAAGTGCACTGCACCTCTCTGGGATCATCTGCCCGCACCAGCTTAAAATGTTCCCAGACTGAGGATTTCCCCCCCCCCATGCCTTATGGTCTATCCCTGGTGACACACTGCTGCCAGCGCTGCTGGGAGGGGGAGAACTTGGTGGCTCTGGCGACACAGCTCTGGGAGGAGGCTCAGCCATCGCCTCAGCTACAGACATCTCCTCTGCGGCACTAGTGTCTGCCTCTGTCTCACTGTTGTCCACGATCACGGTGATGTCCCATGAAAGGGAGTACTGGGACCCTGAGGCTAGACTGCCCGTGCCCACCATGCTGCTGGCACTCTCCCTGTGCCCCCCTCTATAGCTGCTGCTGCTGCTTCTCTCCCTACTAACATTGCCCAGGGATCAGGCCCTGCCTCTAGTAGCCGGGATGGGATCCACCAGCTCTGGACTGTTGGGGATCGCCTCGACAGTGGGGGACATTGGTGGCCCTGTAGGAACATCGGAAGCAGAAGAATCTGCTCCAGCAGCAGCAGAGACAGATGCAGCCTCAAGTCCTGCAGGCCTTCCAGTGCCCTGCGTGGCAGTGGAGGAGGGCACTGCTAGGAGGCGACGCTGAGCTGCTGAAGCCTGTTGCCCTAAAGCAGGCCTGCTGAGTTTGGCATGTGGTGATGTGCTCGGGCTACTGCTGCTGCCTGCTGCCGCTCCCCTGGCACGGCCCCTTCCGCCTCTGACATGTGCCCCATTTCCTCCCCTATGGGCAGCAGACCGGCCTCTCCTTCCCTTCTCCATTTCTCCCTCCAAAATAATGTTTTTATATTTTATTATATTTTAATTTTTTTATTTAATTTTTTATCTAATATTAGATATATCTATCTACACTAGATCTAACTGCCATAACTATTCTAAATGCTATGAACTAAATGGATTATCTAATAAATACAAAGGCCTACTCCTACAAACACTACTAAATCTCCAAACACTATCTCTATCTCAGCTAACTCCTACAACTATCTACTATCTCTAATATCTATCTATATATGGCGTGGGGGGGGGGGGACACAAAGAACACAGAGAGGGGTACAAAACTAAAATGAAACCTAAATCAATCTAATGCTACTCAAAATGAATAAAAAAACAGGGGAAGGGAATCAGGGATGGAATATATATAGAGGGAGAGGGAAAGGATTCAATGGAGGGGGGAGGGAGGAAGGAAGATTGAACACAGGGTGGGGTAAAAACAAAAAATAACACCTAAATCTATCTAATATAATCTAAATAAATGATAATATGGAGGTAGATGGGTTGGATGGGTGAAATAGGAAGAGGATGGCAATGGATTGAGGAGAACAAAACTGCTGGGAGAGGGAGCCTTCTGAAACGCCTGCTGTTCAGGAACAGTGACTTAGCTCAGAAGGCGTTGGCAGGGGGAGGGCAATGAGTTTTGTTACTTGCTGCGTCCGTCTCACCGCAAGCCCCATTGGCTCCTTGCAGCCTAGCCCGTGGCCAATCGCAGACTGCGAAGCCAGTGGTCTGAGGAGAAAAGGGATGGCGATTGGGCAGGCTGGCTACTACTCCAAGCCTCTCCACCCCTAGTGCCTGGAAGTCTGCTCCTCAGCTGACCTCCCACCTCCCTGTGCCTGCCTGTGTCAGGCAGTGGGTCACCAACTGGCTGTGGTCACGTTTCTCCCGGCCAAACCATCCGAACGTGAGTCAAACTAACTGAACTGTTCGGTCTTTTCAGAGTTCGGAATTGGGTTCGGGTTTGGTTGTCCGAACAGGCCAAGTTTGGGCTGAACTCCAAACTTCCGAACTGCTTTCACCCATCCCAAACTGTTATATTCAGTCAACTGCAGTTCTTAAATGGCATTGAGAATTAGTTCTTGGATATCTCTACTGTTCGGCTACAGTGGTGGATATGGAAAGAAAGCTGTTAGTGATGCAGAAGCAAAATTTCCTGTCTTCCCCACTATTTAAATTCTCCCTTCCTCCCTCCCAGCAAGAAGCCAAACAACAAACCATCTCTTACATTTGGGACCAACACAGAAACCACATATTTTCTAAACTAGTGAGAGTCACTGTAGCCTATTAGCCAAGATCTTGGACTCAGACTTTGGAGGCCAGGATTCAAATCTCATCTTAGTCATGAATTCGCTAGGTGACCTTGGGCAAGTCATTATCTCTCCACTTTGGTTCCACATCTTGTAAAACCCTAATCATAATAATAGCCTACCTCCCACAGGGCCAGCCTTAGCATTTGCCGGACCCAGGGTGAAGATAAGATGCAGGGACCCTGGTAGTCTGACCTCCTCCCTGGGGGCCTCTCCCTGTCAGGGAGCATTCTCTATGGAGCACTCGAGATGGTTATGTTTGTGGTGGGATGGAGTGGAGCCCCACACCCTGCCCTGGTAAAAATGGAGGCCACTTAAGTTCCAAGGTAAAACATAGAGGGACCTTTGGCAGTCGCCCCAGGTTGCCCTGGGGCCAATCCTGACCTCAGAAGGCTGTTGTGAGGTTGATCTTAGATATTAAGGATTGTAAAGCATTTTGAACACTGAACGTGCTATATAAAAAATAAAACAACACTAATATCTACCTAAGAATTCTTCATAAAAGATACTGGTTGTTGCATTTAGGTTGTGTATGAAACCTCCATGAGTGCGGTTATGAGTCCCGCTCTGAACCTTGCGTCCCTGCAGAATATTTGTGGGTGCCAAGAGAGGGAATAGATCCACAATCTGATCTTTCCTCATTTTCAGGACACCCCTCCATTTCAGCTCTCATCTGGGCCACTGAGCTTGTAGTCATTTTCAAAATGGCCTCCCTGTCCCAGCTCTCCTCATTTTAGAAGGCATCGGGACAACAAACATTCTACTTCCATCTGCCATTTATTGTTTGCAGCCTTTTCTACTGGCTCAGTGAGTATAATAGTATCAAGTGCGTTACTTTCTTTCTTTTTTTTTTTTCTTTTTCTTTTTTAAAAATAATCATTACAATTCTTATCCTGAATAGCTCTTAAAGCATTTTTTTTTTTTATCTCTCATCTACAATAAAATGCACCCTCATAAATATTTCACTTCTTTGATTAAATTATCCATGCTGAAACAGATAAGGGGACACTTTCATAAAGCCTAATGCAAATCTGTGCTCTTATTTTCTCTTCCCAGAGGAAAGATAGAATATGATAAAAGTTTCTCTCTGCCTTGGATGACCCTGCTGCTGGCTCAGTTCAGCAGTCGGTACTTGAGATTCTTCTCTGGGCTTCATATTGCAAGGATGATACAGAAAGCTGCCAGCAGAGGAATTCAAAGCAGGTGAGATCTTATTCCCATTGTACAGATGGGAAAATGGAGGCTAAATCCAGCCTTACTGTGATGCATTGCCATTGGAAAGGTGGAAAAAGCTGCACTGTCACAGTATAAGATCTGGAAGAAATTGTCTCCCTGAATATCTCTGTGGCAAAGGGGAACTTGTTCCATGCTACTCCTTGAGAGAGTGCATTAAATGTGTGTGTTCTGATGAGTGGTTACCACACAGGTGCACCTGTTAGCCCCGCATCTGACTGCCAGCCTGAAGGTGGTGCAGCTGGATGCATGCTCCCGTGAGGCATGAGTACCCTTTCTCAGCCACTCATGACAACATGCCAGGAAACGTAGAGTGCGCTGTGCGGGGCAGGCCAAATTGATCCACGGTAATAGGTGGTTATGTGGCACGTGGGTGGCCCTTTCCTGTTTTAATGGTTGCAGCCAGCCATGCCAGCAGACCAGTCTACTAGTACCCTTGAGCAGTGGTTTTCAACTGGTTTTCATTTTCAGACCACAAAAAAAAAATGCAACTGACATGCACTGGCCAGGAGCAATGGGGTGCCCAGGCTCAGCAGCTCTTGCATCCAGGACTTGTTACCTTCCAAAAGGCCGGCCAGATGCTTCCCCACTTCCGCCCCCTCCTATCGGCGGCTGCCCATATGATGCGCTTCTGGGGCTACTTTGGGTCTGGGGGGAATGTGTGGTGGCTGCCTCCATGGCTGTAGTAGCCACACTAGGAACTACCAATTTGTTGTGCTCCTGACGTAGTCCATGTGCGTGAATGCTCCATGGCATAGCTACACGGTGGCCACGGACCTCCAACCACCACCCTGGTCAACTTGCTCATCTGAAAACACCCAAAGGAGCTCACAACAATTGACTTGAGGGTTAATTTTGCTTGGCCCAGGGTCTCTTGGGGAAATTCTGAGATGTTGAACTTAATTTTAAACTACTAGAGCATCTCTTTAGCCAATGATAAGACACACAGTTCCATGCAAACCACTGTTAGGGGTGCAGTGAGTGCTGCAATCAGTACTCAAGGGTAATAGCCACATCTTTTGGGCACTCCAATGGGTTACAGGCCAACCACCAGGTGCCCAGATGCCTGGAAAAAAATCCATCTTTGGAAGTGCACTTTCCTGGATTTTAGGGAACTTTCCAGGATGCCCCAAGATGCCAATTCCAAGACCCACCTGCACTCCCTGGGCTGACTCGCCTACCGAGCTGCTCCTCCCAGCTGCTGTTCATCTGAGCTGAGTTTTTCCCACTTGGCTTTTCTGAGCAGGCGTGGGGGGGTGGGGGTGGAGAGTGAGGAGGTGTCTCCTGGCATGCCCACCTGACCGAAAGCATTTTGCGCATGATCAGCATGCAATCTACATGCAACCCTCCTATGGGGACCATGGCACACTGTGCACCCATTGCTTTTCTGGATGGAACCTACATGGGGCCTGGCCGCCAGGAGGAGCAGCTGGGCAGGTGAGTTAATCTAGGGAGCAAGAGCCAAGAGAGGTTTGGGACTGGCGTTCCAGAAAGCTTTGGAAAGTCGACATTCCAGGACAATGGATGACCTGTTAAGTCAGGAACCTAGGTTTTCCATTTTTGTGGTGTCCAGTTGTAGCTCTGTTCCCTGCCCATCTTCTCCCATGGCCCCCTGATCACCTCTCCATGCTCCTCATGCTTTCCCCGCAGGTTCCTGTACCACCTCCTTCCTGCTGTCTCCATCCCCTTACCCAGACTGTGTCCCCTGACTCTGTGCCTCAACCAAACAGCTGCCCTAGCACTTCCTAGAGTCAGCAACAAGTTAATTTCATATGTGTGAAAACAGATCAGTCTAAACTAGGGCTGGTTTGAAACAGCCATTCAGTTTTCATGGAACAGTTCTGCAAAAATGGAAAATCTGTTGGTATTTTGATCAGAATTCTGACTGAACTATTTATTCATGTGTAAAATGGCCACTGTTGTACAACAAAATGGTGGCTGCTATTTGATATACCATGGTCAACATTCTGGTATACAGCGGCCATCATTTTGTTGTACGTTGGGGGCCATTTTTCTCGGAGGCAGAACGGTAGCAGCCGTTTATGTATGCACAAATGCTAACTTTTTTTTTCATCATCCCAATTGGAATTTCAGTTGGCATTTTCTCCAATCTGAATTCTGATCAGAATGATCAAACTGCCCATTTCTGTTGAAAATGGAAACTAGGCAGAATCACTGTTTCAACCTTAGGTCGCTTTCTCGCATTATCTGGTAAGAGGGGGTGGGGAGAAACTTCTGTGATGGCAATCGCAACTTTATTCTCATGGTGTAAGCCCCACTTACTGGCGGCGGCTTTGGGGCACAGCAGGTCACTCGCATCAGCATTGCGGGGGAACTGGGCACAGCGTGCCGCCTCCTGATGTCACCCAGCACACCGGGACTCAAACGTTGGTTCCCTTGGTAACTGGCCCCGTGTCGAGCCCTGCAGCAACGCCCCCGCCAGCCTTATGTGCCTCCAGCATTGCCCCGCCCCCGCTGTGGTGCTCAGAGTGTTTGCGGGTGCACACGGGGGCAGGACCTTGAGTTCAAAAGCCAGCGCCACACCAGAGTTGGGCGCTGGTGATTGCATAGAAACCAACCCCTGCCTTCAAAGCTATCTAGCGTGTTCTTGTCCTTGAATCCTGTTCTATTTCCCCCCAGAGCGACTGTATGAGCGTGAGTACTAGTGCGGCCTCAGTGTGTGGACCTTGTGTGCGTGTGTGATTCCCCTGCCATTTCCCTAAGAGTGTGTGGATACGTGGAAGTGTGTGTGTCCGTTATCCCTGCCGCCCCTCCCAACCAGGTCTCTGTCTCCCCTTAGCCCCTCTGGTGTGTGATCCCCTGTCCCTTTCCCCCCCCCCAGACCCAGGGCACACCCCTTCCCTTCATGCCCTTCTCCTCACGACTAGTCCATCCCCTCCCTGCCCAGTAGGGATGGGTGAACGCAGTTCGGAGGTTCGGAGTTTGGACCGAACTCGGTCTGTTTGGATGTCCAAACCGAACTCTCAAACGACCGAACAGCTCGGTCATGTTTGGATGAGTTTGGGGGCAGGAAAAACGTCATTCCAGGGTCAAAAATTAGGTTTCATTTTTGTTTTTGCTATTTTTGAATGTTCGGCCAAGTTCGGCGAAACAAAACTCGGCTGAACTGAACCATCAAACCCAAACTCGGGTTTTGAACTGAACGACTGAACATCCGAATATCTCAACCGCGTTCTGTTCACCCATCCCTACTGCCCAGTGTGCCTGTCTTGAGTGAACGAGCAAGACAAGGCTCTGGGTTCCCAAAGTACTCTGCACCCTATGATGATAGAGGCCTGATTTCGATAAGAGATCACTCGGGCAACACTTATATCCTGACAAGCATTTACTTCCCCCTCATGCCGTGTGAGCAGAGTCAGGGCCCACGCCTCGGTGTTCCTGTGGTTGCCTCTTGAGTGTTATTTCCCTCCACCCCAGTGACACACGGGAATTAGCACACAACACATTTATTATTTATTTATTTTTATTATTAGCAAGCATTTATATAGCACCAGCAATGTACCTGGTGCTTTACAAAATAATGGATTAGACATGGTCCCTGCCCTAGGGCTTACAATCTGAGAGACGGGGGGAGGGGGGGAGGGAGACGAAAGAAGGGGAACAGAGAGAGAGACAAGGAGTGTAACATTCACGAAGATGAGAGGTCCGAGGTGCACGTACTTGACTTGGTTACATCAAGAATGATAGCTAGCTGGTCTGTGTGGTGAGGATGGGAGTGCACAGGCCTCAGGTAACAGATTGTACTGAATGGTAGGTTGCAGCAGGAGTTAGGTGAGGGGAGCGAGGAGTTGGGGAGGGCAGAGTGGAAGAGGTGGGTCTGGAGGAGGGATTTGAAGGTACGAAGGGAGGGGGGTGAGGCGGATGTGGGCAGGGAGGGAGTTCTAGGCATGGGGGGAAGCCAGGGGAAGGGACGAAGGTGGTTACAGGAGCAGGGGAGGCTTGGGAGGGCAAGAGAGGGGTCAGAGGAGGTGTGGAGTTCATGGACTGGAGTATGGAGGGAAATTAGCGCAGAGAGGTAGGGGGAAGCAAGGTTGTGAAGAGCTTTATAGGTGAAGATGAGAAGCTTGTGCAGAATTTGTTCAGGAAGGGGAAGTCAGTGAAGAGAGGAGAGGAGGGGCTGCAAGTGGTCGAAGCAATGGGTGAGGTGGATGACCCTGGCAACAGAGTTTTGGATGGAGATAAGGGGAAAAAGAGGAGAGCGGGGGTGGCCAGTGAGAAGGAGGTTAGGTTACAGTAACCGATGTGAGAGAGAAGCAGGGCATGAACAAGGGTTTTGCCAGAGGAGACAGAGAGAAAAGGGCAAATCTTAGCAGTGTTATGGAGGGAGAAGCGACAGGATTTGGCAACAGAGTCTATGTAGGGTTTAAAAGAAAGGAGTGAGTCAAAGATGAAGCCTATGGGCTTGGGGGACAGGAAGGATGGTGACCTGTTGATGAGGATCGATAGGGAGAGGAAGGATGAGGGGGGAAGATAAGGAGTTCAGTTTTAGCCATGTTGAGTTTGAGTTGACGTTGAGACATCCATGTCGAGATATCAGAGACAGCTGGTAAGGCGAGCTTGAACAGATGGAGAGAGAGTTGAGTGTCATCAGCGTATAGGTGATATTGGAAGCCATGGGAGGCAATGAGTTTGCCTAGGGACAGGGTATAGATAGAGAAGAGGAGAGGGCCAAGGACAGAGACTTGGGGAATACCAACCCAGAGGGGAAGGGAGGAGGAGGAGGTGGAGTTGGCAAGAGACACATTGAAGGAGCAGTCAGAGAGGTAGGAAGAGAACCAGTCGAGGATGGAGCCACGGAAGCCAAGGGAGTGAAGTGAGTCCAGCAAGAGTGAGTGGTTAACAGTATCAAAGGCAGCAGAGAGATCAAGGAGGACAAGAATGGAGTAGAGACTATTAGATTAAGCCACAAGAAGATCATTGGTGATCTTAGCGAGAGCAGCTTCAGAAGAGTGAAGGGGGCGGAAGCCAGAATGGAGAGGGTCAAGGGAGTAGTTGGTGTAGAGGAAATCGAGGCAGCAGGAGTAGACAACACGTTCAAGAAGCTTGGAAGCAAAAGGAAGGAGTGAGACAGATAGCTAGCTAAAAGTGTCTAAGGGTCAATATTGGAATTTTTGAGGATGGGAGAGACCATGGCATACTTGAAGGCGGAGGAGAAGGAGCCAGTACAGAGGGAGAGGTTGATGATGTGCAGGAAGGAAGAGGCGACAATGGAAGCAATGGAGGTCAGAAGGCGGGAGGGGATGGGTATTGTAGACTTAGCTTTCTGTTCAGTAACACACAGCAGAATTTTTTTCAAAACAGAACTTTACTAAGAGCTCAGAAGACATGCTTCCAAACAGTACAGACTGCGTGGGACAAGATGGAGGACGGAGAGAGGAGAAGAGGAGGAAAAAAACCTGTTTCATCCCCTGACTTCCC
>QEPC01014402.1:2452654-2470588 GCA_003113815.1 Sphenodon punctatus | reverse complement strand
AGGGGAAGCCAGAGGCCGAGGCAACGAAGGAAGCCACAGGCGAGGGGAAGCCAGAGGCCGAGGCAACGAAGGAAGCCACAGGCGAGGGGAAGCCAGAGGCCGAGGCAACGAAGGAAGCCACAGGTGAGAGGAAGCCAGAGGCCGAGGCAACGAGGGGAGCCACAGGTGAGGGGAGCCAGAGGCAGAGGCAACGGAGGAAGCCAGAGGCAAGGGGAGCCAGAGGCAGAGGCAATGGAGGGATTTCCTAGCAAAACAAAAAGGTGGCTAGTGGGCAAGGTCCCTCAGGCCAGCAAACAGATCCACAGACAGACTATGGGGGTCTCAAGGGAGCCACTCAACACAAAACAAGGCAGAGGGTGAACAGAAACCCACCAGTATCCACCACGTGCAGACAATCAACAGGGGGAAAGGAACTTAGGTAAGAAACCCCCCAACATACAAGGAGGACAAGCAGGACAGGTATCCACACAAGAGGAGTGGGAAGGGCATAACACAGAACAAACACAACGGGACACAACACCAATACAGACAGAAGCCCCAGCAGAAGACAAACAGCTAAGGAGAGGAGAGCAAAGGGCAAGAGCCAAACACAAGCCAAGCGGAATGACCTGAAGCTTTGCACCTGCCCCAGCTCCCAGTAGCCCTAAATACCCTAAGGAGCCAATCAGGCTGGGGCAGCTGGGTCCACGTCCCCCCCTCCCCATCAGGGGCAACAGGGCACAGCTGGAAGGAAAAGAGGGAATGACAAGGCAGGGAGGGAAATCACCTTCTGCAGTAACACCCCAGTGGCGCAGGAGGCAGCAAGCATCTTGGGCAACCCCCGAGTCTGGGAGTTCAAGGCCCAGCCATGACAGCTTCCGTCATCTTCTCTTTCAATTTGTATTCCAGGTAGCGCGTTATGTTACCCTGGTCCTTTGAAACTAAGTTCTGATTTAGAGCTCTTATTGTTTCGCACTCGTCCCCTTCTTGATCAAAGCATACAATAAGATCATCAACATAAATTAATACAAAGATCTACCTTCCCCATAGTCTCTTTGTGTATAAGCAGGGATCTGCTTTACTCGTGGTAAAATTTCCCCTCATGAGCACCTTGTTTATTTTAGTGTTTCACGCTCTGGCGGCCTGCTTAAGCCCATATATGCTTTTGTGCAGTTTGCATACAAGATCTGGCCTTTCAACATCTGCAAACCCCGGTGGTCGGTCCATGTAAATATCTTCCTTCAACTCACCATTTAGGAATGCTGTTTTCACGTCCATATGCTTCACTTGCATTCCTCTTCCGGCAGCTATAGATAACAATGTTCTGATTGTAGTGTGCTTAACTACAGGTGCAAATGTTTCATCGTAGTCTTCTCCGTACTTCTAGGAGTATCCTTTTGTGACAAGTCGGGCCTTGTACAATTCAATATTTCCCTGCGCACTATACTTTATTTTAAATGTCCATTTACAACCTATAGTCGTTCTCCTTGCGGGCAGTGGACTAAGTGTCCACATCGTGTTGTCCTGCATGGACTTGACTTCTTCTTCAGCCATTCTTACCCATTTTTCTACTTCCAGTACTGTAGCCAATTTTGTAGGTAGGTAGCAGCAACTGCTGCTTCACCCCAGTATCTTTCTGGTAGTCCAGAGTCTGTTAACATGCATCTAACCATTTCGGTTAGCGTTCTGCTCGGGTGTATATGGCACTGTCTTTTGGTGCTCAATTCCATGGAGTCTCAGGAAGTCCTCTACTTCTTTCCTGTGAACTCACCTCCATTGTCAGTCTGCAGTGTCTTTGGTCTGCCTGGAACTTGTTGCTCGTCATGGTCATGTAGTCCTGAAGTTTGTTGAATACTTCATCTTACTTCAGCCATCCCGAGCTGTTTTAGGAGGGGCAGGGTAGAAATTTGATAAAATAAATAAAATAAATCTTTACTCGTAATAACGTATGTGATCATGTACCTTGAATAGTCGTCAATGAAAGTTACCATATACCGGTTGCCTCCTGGCATGGGAACCTTCATTGGGTCGCAGACATCACTGTGTACAAGATCAAGTGGTTTCATGGCTCTATTCTGACTCTTCTTAGGAAGCGTAGCCCTCGTGGCTTTGATGCAACAGTTGTATTTCATGATCACGGGACACCTTGATACCTTAAGGTTTTTGGTTAACTGCTGTCTGTGCATTTCCTCGATGCTCTCTGGGTGTCTGTCCCATGCGTCTATGCCACAGGTGGTTGCGGTCATCATGTGGTTTGTGCGCAGTGAGCTTTGCCTGTTCTTTCACTGTGCTCAGATGGTACATGTCATCTGCAGTGGCTCTGGCCAATACTTTTGTCCCACTTTGAATTGTGCATTCATCTCCCTGGAAATGGATGGTGAGCCCCCTTGCTACCAAGCACCTCATGAACAGGAGTCCCCCTTCTAAGTTGGGCACATAGAGCACATCTTTCATGGGTATGGTCAGTGTGCCTCCCTGTGACTGGTTGCAGTACAGGAATCCTTGTCCAATTCCTTCCGCGTTGATGCTTCTCCCATCTGCAAGGTAGATCCTTTCTTTACTGCTCAGATCCAGCCCTGTGAAGAATCCTTTATCGCTAGTCATGTGGCTCGTTGCCCCGGAGTCTACACACCAATTTTGGGATGAGCTGTCTTGCGTTGCTCTGAAGCACCCACTCCATTGTTGAGCGACTGTGTTGCTGTTTGTGACTTTAGCCCTCTGCTTAGGTGTTCGTGGAGACAGTTTCTGCTGTTCTGCTTTCCATATATAGCAGTCTTTCTTTAAATGTCCCTCCTTTTTGCATCTGAAGCATACTCTGGTTTCCCTCTTAGGAGCTTTGTCTGAGGTTTTCAGTGCAGTCTCATTACCCTGCTTTAGATCATTCTGCAGGTTCTCCTTTCTGCGCTGGAATTCATCCGCAAGTCTACCTTTAACAAATTCCAGCTTCAGTTCAGCCTCTGGCCTTGTCTCCAGGGCATTGATGAGGGCACTGTAAGATTCAGGCAGGCTGCAGAGGAGTAGGGCTACCACATGGCTGTCCTTTATATCTTCTCCAATGCCGCGCAGCTGTGCCACTACTTCCAACATGGCATTTATATGCTCCTGCATTTCACTTTCTTTGCCAAGCCTCATTTTGTATAGTTTCCTCAGTAGAAACAGTTTGCTATTCAGGCTAGTTCTCTCATGCAAGTTTTGCAATGCAATCCACATGCCTCTTGCTGTGGTCTCACTTCTTATATGGATTAGCTGGTCATCTTCTACCAATAAACTTATTGTAGCCTTTGCTAACCTGTCCTTTTTATCCCATTCCTCGTGATTTGCTGTTGGTCTGTTCATGGTAATCACCTCCCATAGATCATCTTTAGACAGCAGCATTTCCACTTTAAACTTCCACAATTGGTAGTTTACATTGTTCAGCTTTCCTACTGAAAATCTGAGCTCTGAGCTGCTTGCCACTCTTGCTTTCCTCCCTTTCCCCTTCTGGGATTTAGGCCTTCTTACTCAGTCAGTAGTTAGTTACGCCTCTGTGTCTGGGAGTTTTCTTTCACAGTCTGCACTCCTTCTGGGCTCCTTCTAGTCTTCAAAATTACCTTGAAGATGTCCTGGGCCCATTACCTATTGTAGAGCTAGCTTTCTGTTGAATAACACTTTCTTCAAAACAGAACTTTACTAAGAACTCAGAAGGCATGCTTCCAAACAGTACAGACTGCATGGGACAAGATGGAGAACAGAGAGAGGAGAAGAGAGGAGACAAGGAGGGAAAAAAAACGTTTCATCCCTTGACCCTTCCCCTGCTGGACAAGCCCCATATTTAGCTTGCAGGGCTTGCAATGGGCTTTTACTTGTGACTGTTGCACAATCCAACAATGGGGCCAAGGGGTCAAATGGAGGGTTGGAGGAGGAGAGCAGGGAGGAGATTTCCTTTAGGGAGATGGGAGAGAAGGAGGACAGGAGAAAAGGAGGGGGAGGAGGGAGAGGAGAGGGGAGTAGGAAGAGGAGAGGAATGCGAAGTGATGTCGAGGCGGATCTTGTTCGTCTTGGAGGTGAACAAGGAAGCAAGCTCCTGAGAAGAAAGGGAAGAGGAAGGCAGAGGACAGGGGGGCTTGAGGAGGGCGTCCAAGGTGGAGAACTGGTAGCGAGGGTACCGAGAACAGGACTCAAAGCAAGAGGTGTAGTAATGCTGTCTAGCTAGGGAGATAGCAGAAGTAAGGGAGGAGAGACAGAATTAAAAGTGAAGGATGTTAGCATGAGCATGGGATTTGCACCAGAGACATTCAGCAGCATGGATGCAGGAGCGGAGGTGGTGGATACTGGGAGTTGTGGGATCAGGCAGGGCAGGAGGAGAGGGGGGCAAGGGAGTCAAGGGTGGAGAAGAGAGAGACAATGAAAGCAGAAATGACAGAGTCAGGGGAGGAGGAGGAGGAGAAGACTGAGGGGAGAAGGGGGGGGGAGAGAGGAGGAAAAGTCCAGGGGGTTAATGGCCTGCAGCTCACAGAAGGGGCGTGGAGAAGGGGAAGAGGAGGGGGGACAGTCGGAAACATCAAAAGAGGTAAGAAAGTGGTCAAAGATGGGACGAGGATCAAAGAAGAGATCAGAGAGCAGTTCCTAGAGAAGATGGGGTCAAGAGAATGGCCATTAGTGTGGGTGGGGGAGCTGGGCAAAGGTGGAGACTGAAGGAGGAGGTTAGTGAGAGGAAGTGGGAGATGGAGGGCAGGGAAGGGACATCAATGTAGGAATGTGTTCTGCTTTTTTCCTGCAAAAACACCCATGATTGTAAGAGTTACATCGGGGGACCCAGTCAGGAATGAGTATTCTCACGGGAGAAAAGCAGAGTAGTGCATTCCTACATGTTAATCCTTGTGAGAACAGAGCCGCAACTGCCATCATGGAAGCCCCCCCCCCCCTCCGGTAATGTGAGAAAGTGGTCTTAATGTCAAACATTGCTCTGGACAGGAGCATAGCTACCATGGAGAAAAGGGAGCCAGTTGGGTCCAGGCCTTGGATTTGGGGGAAGGGGCACTGTGCAAAGGGCCTGAGCACTGTAAGAAAATTTTCAGAGTAGGTGGCAGAAGAACAGAGGCCAATAATCTGTCTCCACCCACTCTGAAAATTTCATCGCGCGCAGGCTGTCTGCCAAATAACCTACCGAGAAGGAAGATTTCAGAGTTGGGGAGGGAGGAGGAATATTGGCCCCACAGATTCTTACAACTTCTTTCCTGGTGGGGTTTCTGCCACTCCGGGTGGCCTCACTGGGAGCCAAGGACGGCTCCACAACCTTTGCTGGGGAAGGCTGAAATTGGCTGGGAGCCTTGAGAGAGCCAGCAATTAGGAAGACTCCTCCCCCTGCCCTTGTGGGTGGCACATAATTGGGACATGAGTCCGGGCTCACTGCAGCTTTGCTACGCCACTGGCTCTGGGAGCACAGCGGGTGTTTAGATGAACGCAGGACTGCCCGGCCCCGGCCCTGCTCTGCACCCCATGTCTTCCCGCCCGACCTGGGTCATGATCAGATGGACCCGACAGGTTCCCTGTCCTCCGGTTCACCCACACGGCGCCGCCACCACCACCATAGAGTTGCATACTAGACTGTTGTAGTGCTATGGTGTTGCCTGGCAACGGCCGGCTGGAGGTAGAGTGGCAGCGTGGGTCCTCTTTGGACCCAATTTGGCTGGCCTGCTATGCCAGCAGAATTCCAAGATGTTCAAGTCTGCTCTGATTCAACATTTGCCATGGCACTTTTAGATGCACATGCCACCCAGGGGTGAAGTGGGCTGAGGCAGCCTCCCCATCTAAAAGCACTCATTGAAACATTTGGGGTCTGGGTTAAAGCCACAGGTTAGCAGGAAAGGCGATGAAGAAACAGAAGAAAAACACTCCAGAGGTTGCAGGCCTCCTCCTTCTCAGTAGTTCTCTCCATGCATGGAACTGGAACAGACTTACTCAGTTCCTCCGTATACTCACATATTGTTGGAAAGCAACATCAGAAAACAAACAAACTGGAACTGACACCCCCGTTTGCTTTTTTTCTTCACACAGGCTTTCTTTGGGGGGAAGGCAAATCAAAATGTCCTTGACACGCAATCTCACGGAGAGACTCTCCTTGCACATCTGAAGGGAGAGAGTGGTTTGATATTAAAAGCAAGTCTTGAGGGAAAGGAATATAATGAGCAGGGCCATTCTCAATGGCTTCTTTTTAGAGCTTGAAGCTTTCTTTAGCGGATTGCTAGAAATGGGAAGTAGATATTCTATTAAATATATAATAGTGTGTGTGTGTGTGTGTGTGTGTGTGTGTGTGTGTGTGTGTGTGTGTGTGTGTGTGTGTGACAGAGCGAGAGAGAGAGTAGTGGGTGGTGTATAGGCTCATAGGTAAGAATATTTGCTGCTGTTTCAATCCCATTTTAAATATATATATTTGGGAGCAATTTTCAAAAGAGTTCAGCACACTGGGCCCCTCCCAATCTACTGAATGTCGAACACTTTGGAAAATCTGATTCATCGTGTATAAATAAACAAGCAGCTATTATACCCTGTAGATGAGACTGCTACATGAAACAGAATCTAAAAGCGATCAGATCGTGTGTATTTATGAGAGAGAGAGAGAGAGAAGACACACTTTCAGGCTATGTTCAAACAAGGGTAGCAGTGATACAAGTAGGGGCATAGCTAGGCTGGACTGGACCCTGGTGCACAAGATAGCAGGAATCTGCATTTGTTTTAGTGATTAATAACATACCAAAAATCATTTAGTATTAGTTATTACAATAACTAAAACAAATGGGTTAATAACTTTAAAAACAAATACATTTTAGTATTAGTTATTAGTTCTGCTCTGACTGCAGGGCTATAACTCATGCCAGGGCTCCAGCCTGTCTGTGACTTGCTGTAAACAAGAGTTCAGAGGGGGTCAGAAGGGAGGGGGAACCATGAGATGACTTCTTCTCTGTCCAATTGCATATACTCTAGCACAGGAGAAGCCCTTTGATAGGTCATTCTTTGGACATGTTGTGTAAGCTTTCTGTACCAATCAGGGAGGGACTCAAGATGGCTTTGGGGGGAGGGCATGGTGAGTGTTCTTAGCCTTCTGCCGAGCTGAGGAACTTTGTCAGTGTTAGTTCAGTCTCAGACTGAATGGTTGCTGGTTTTTCTCTCAGCCTCACTTAGACAAATTGACAGTTAGGCCTGATGCAGCAGCATTGTTTGTCGTTCTGCTTTGGGCTGCCACTTTTTTGGCTTGTCTGCTACCGGGTTGACAGCAATGAATGACAATTTAGGATACTTCACAGCAATTTATGGCAGTTTTCAAAAATTTATGCTAGTTTACGGCAGTTGTGGAATTTATGGGAGTATACGTAACTTCTACGGCATTTTGATAGCTCACGGCAATTTACGGAAGTTAAGGCAGTTTTAGCGACTTTATGACCATTTTCGGCAGTTGTCCTGTGGAAGTTCACAGCAATTTATGGAAGTTCACGGCAATTTATGTAATTTTACGAAATTATATGGAAGTTCCGGAAGGTTTACAACAGTTCATGGAAATTCACGAGAGTCTCTGGAGCTTCCAAAAAGGAGGAAAACAGCGATACGCTTGAGCGGAAAGCATCAGAAAATAAAAATTTCAGTAAGTGCTACCACTTCAGTGGGGTTTGCCGTGTACGTGAAGGCAGTGTCGGATTGGACATGTCTGGCAAAAACAGGTGCTGCTGCTTGCCATTTCACCCCTATTGACCGTTATAAAAACAGGTCTTTCTGTGTCTCATCCCTTCCTTCCCATTATTCCTACTGTTCATTGTCTTTGTCTGTAATCCTTATCTGTCTGTCTGTCTGTAATATTGTCTTTGTTCTGGACTGCGTTTTTTTAAGTGTGTCAGCAGCACTGTCATGTGCACCGAGTGCACTAACATACCTTTGCTTATAAAATCGGAACCCTGTATCCAATATTTCTGAAATTTGGTAGGGATGATCTCCTGGTTAAGGGGTACAATGCGTTCATATTTCATGAAAATTGAATGACAAATGAAGGCGTTGCAGGTGGCAATTCATTACCCATTGAAACCAATGGGATGGGAATAACTAAAGTAATTAATACTAATAGAACAATAACTAATGCTAATGGGATTTTAATAACTAATACTAAAATAAAAACAAATACTAGTTTTTTTCTGCACACCCCTAGAAGATGGAGGCCCCCCCCATCCCTCCTGGGGATGCAGATGTACCGCGAGGTTTGTGTAGCTCCACCTCCTGTCCCTATTTTTCCTACACCCTTGGATACAGGAGTTTCTGTGCTCCTGGATAGCTCTGTTCCTAGCTTGCAAATAGCTGTGTGTGTGAATGACTTGTGTTGCTCTGGTTTTTTACTGCCAGGTTTGTACGAGACCTGACAGCCTTTTGATTCCAGCTCAGGAGAAAGTTTCATGAAGACATTCCGTCATCTCCAGCACTGAGAGGAGTGGGGAACCTTTCCCATCCCACAGGCCACTTTGGAAAAAAAGTAAAAACTCTGCAAGCTAGTTAGGAGTTAGCATGGAGAAAGGCACTTGAGGACTGTGCTGAGGATGGGGCTGGGGGGGGGGGAGAAGAGAAGATGAGGGTTCAGATCATGGATCTGTGCCATGGACCATCCACAATTCTTGAGTTATGACCTCCCCTCTGCTCCCTTCCTTTTGAGCATCCTCCTTTAGTGCTTGAGGGTAGTGGCAGGATTCACAGTCCTGAATGAGACACTTGTAGGGGTTTCCACCTCCTAGGGCTTGACCCAGAGTCTCAGGGATTTCAAACAGTATCTCCAGACTCAGGATGAAGCCAATCATTCCCGGGGTTAGTCTACAATTCTCAAGGCCAGTCAACAATCCCATGATATTTGACCTGCCTTTGCATGCACTGGAAGAGAGAGAGGGAACTCTGCAGTGTTATCCAGACGCAACTGTCCAGGGGAAATTCCTGCTTAGTTTGAGGTAAGAGGGATTGCCCTGGGAATAGGGGTGAAAGGAATAGGCAACATGAATGCAGTATCTGTTGGATTCAGGTGCTCCAATCCAAAACCGCTGGATTGGGTAGACAGCCTGCGCTGCTGTCAGATGTTCTGTTCAGTCCAATCCAGTCATCCCTTGGTCCAGTTCAGTCATCTTCCTTTCCTGTTCTAACTACATGTCTGTATCACAGGGGCCACAGACAGAACCGAGCAAGCTAGAAATGTGCTGAAACCAACCAAAACCAAACTGGACCAGCCCCCAATTGACCCCACAATCCTGATCCAGATACCACAAACTAGATCACCTCTCAAAACAAACGACCAGCCCCAAACCAAACCACATCCAACAAGAAATGCAGTGGAGCTCCTCTCTGACACACGCTCTCAGCTACTGATCAAATCAAGAGAATAATGACTAGTACAACTAGTAGAGTTTTAGTAGTAAGTAGTAGCAGCAGAATAATAACCCTGAATAAGAGATTCAGTATTCGTTTCATCTCTACCTGGGCGCCCTTCTCTGATGGGCTATGTGGTTATCCATCTTTTGCATGACCATGTCTCTGCACTTGGCCCTTATGTCATGTATCCTCCTTCACTTATTTCCTGCCTGTATCTTCTTAATTAGCCAAACAGAAAAGTTCTTTTAAATTTGCATCAATTTACATGAGCCAATCCATTCAAATTAATGCAAATTAGCGCTGTCAGGGTTTCTTCTCTAGGTAAGATGGAAACCCTAGCCCTGGGCCCCATGATGCTACGATATGAAGCCAACAAATGTTGTCTGGATCAAGCAGTCTCTTGATTCTGCTTAAGCTGAAATAAGTACCTGTAAAAATAGGTATAAGCATCATTGTGGTACTTGACCTGACCTGGTTATATTGGATATTAATTGATACTTAATTACTTACCACTTTTCCTTTTTAAATTTTTTTTTTTAATGAATTCAAGTTTATGGCATGGCAAAGGACTTTAGCAAACACAGAAAAGCATAAAACCGGCAAATAAGCAATGCAAAATCAAAAGGAAAGCAGAAAAATACTAAAATGAGGACTACAACATAAACAACAAGCAAAAGTTATGCAACAATAAAACAATGATCTGAATGCACAATACAAAGTAACACTAATAATAATAGTAGTCCATAAAATGTAAAGTACACACCCCAAAGCAATACCCTCGATATAGCTATCTCTATTAAACCAGTAGTATGGTCGGCCATCCAAATAGTTCTGACCTTCATTGCCTGGGCCAAATATTTGACCACAGACAAAGTCTTGCATTGATCATGATCCCCCAGCAAAGTGCGGAGATATTCCACATCGCAGAGACTTCAGGATCGGGAAAATAAATTCCTTTTCTTAGGCATACATATAGCCTACAGTACAAAAGCACATGTTGCACTGATTCAACCTCTCCTGAGCCATAGGGGCAAGTCTGCTCAACAAAGGGAATTCCCTGATACCTCCCCTCAAGAACCATAATGGGTAGAGCATTTATATGAGCTAAAAAAAATGTTATGCTTACTAACCGTGAAATCAGCCCAACTATGTAGCAGCAGAATCCTTTGGAGGCAGTATGGAGGAATATGCAGATATAGACAAGCTTTCATTTAGTCTTGTCAGAACTTCCTGGTGTTCAACATAAAATATCCTCTGCTCTACTTCAAGCTGCACATTGAGATAGCCCTGGGAGGTTAAGTACGGGAAAGAAAAACCTAAAAGGTTCACTTTATGGTGGCCCCAACTCATCCAACGATTAGGACTATCATCAGTAACCACAAGAAATAACAGGCCTTGCGGGAACAGAAAAGATAAACGTAGCCAGAATTTAACAGCTGCCATCCATATCAAAGCAGGCAATGGAAGTCTGCCAGATTCAAGTCTCAGGCCTACATTAAGTGTTCTGGAAGAAGAACCCAGAAGAGCTCTGAGAAACATCGTTTATACTACAATATCTTTAAGACTTTTCAGTGGCCCATAAGTGAGCACCATATAGGAGTTGGGAGATTGATTTAGCTGTAAACACCCGGATAGCCGGTATTACCAAAGAACCTCCTCTAGACCTGAAGAAATGAAGGATTGCTGCTGCAATTTTATTAGCCTGCTCAACCGCTGAACTGCAATGGACAGTCCAGACACCTGAGAATTGGAAAACAATACCTAGGTACTGACCTGCTTGACTGTGTAGTCATTCATCTCCCACCTATGTTGTAAAGGCCTTTCAGAAAAAAACCATAATCTTGGTCTTCCCATAATTGATGATTAAGTTCTATCTCTGGCAATATTCTGCAAACTCCCTGAGGCTTACCACTTTTCCATCTGAGTTTTCCGACTTCAGGTACTGATTCTCTGACTTCTGGTACTGACTTTTAGACTTTCTTTCTTGATTCCTGTACCATTTTACCAACTGGGACTGAACAATAAAATGGTAATTCAGTAACTCAGTACCACAAAATACTGGTAATTCCTTAGTATTTACAATAAATACTATTACCCAGGTGCCTTATTGGTACTCAGAGATGGTACTCGGAATTGTGTGTATTACACACAGGTAGGAAATGAGCTACCCATTTCAGCTGTATTCTGTTCATTTCCACTGCCTCTTGGAACCATTTCTCCTGGTTTACTGAGCTGTAGAGCTCAAGACAGGCACTTCAGCAAAAGAAAAGTCTTTAATTATCTACTGTGTGTTTCCTTCTGCTTGACCGGGGAAGCAAACATATAATACGAAAGTTTAATCATCTCTTTGGCAGGTAGGTACTGCACAAGCTTCGGTGTTAATTAATCTTTAATGTCATTAATTGGTTGTCTGCCTGATGACAAGAAAAAGGGTAAACATTGTTCAGAAATCAATTTAATTCTGCTTCTAAGCGGCTTGGTTTTTTCAGGGGAACCAGAAACAATTGTGAGACTTTCACTGACTGGATGTCCAGCATCCAGCTGATAAGACTGCTGGACCAATAAAATATTCAAGTCATGCTCCTCGGCCTGGAATTTGCTGGTTGAGCTTTTCTTTGAAATTGACTCATTTGTTTGTTGCGGATCAAGGGACACGATAAGAAGGGAATATCATTGGATGTGTTTCGTGTTGAGTTCCTTTTTAATACAGAATTTGATCAGGAATTAAACCCATACAGTCAGCCGAGGCTTACAACATGACATCTAGCTTTAGAATAGGTTCAGATGGTTTATATTCCAAAAGGTGTTGTTTGTTCCCCCTACCCCCGGAGAGCTGAAATAAATATGGTGTCTCAAATTATTAAATCAAATTTGAATACTCCTTTCCGTTTGTCTTGAACAGGGGTGGGGAATCTTTTGTCTTCCAAGGGCCACTTTGAAAATGAGGACAAGCGCCAGGGGCCATGTAGGAGTTGAGGAATGGGGAACTTAAGGTCTGTGCTTAGAATGGGAGAAGAAAGGGGTGGGCACCAATTATGGATCCATGCCATGCATCCATCTCCTTCCCCCGAGCGCACGCTCTCAGTGCATGAGGGTACAGACTGGATCCACAGGCCAGGTCCAGGAATACGAAAGGGGCCAAATAAAAAATAGCCATGGGTCAGATTTGGCCCAATGACCAGACATTTTCCACCCAAGTTTTCCATGCTCTTCCCAAACAAAAGAAATGGAGATGATGTAGTTCAGATGATAGATGACCAACTAAATTGCTGCTAGCGAGAAACTTCACCATGTCAGGAAGTGGGATCGATTTCCCAACCATTCCCCGATACCGGTGCAATTTCTTAGTTCTCGCAATACTGCAAGATACTGTCCTGATTTACTGACTTTCTCCTACGATGTACCACGTACCGCATATTGTTCATTTACTGCTTACTGCACTGCTGAGGGTACTGTTTTACTTCAGGGTTTGTTGTTCCTGCATTTTTGAGCCAGTCACTGTGCAAATAGTCCACCCCTTAACCTCCACTCCAGTGCCTTCAATCAAGATTCTTGTTCCATGTTGTTCCCTTTGCTTTGACCAAACTGCAATGGAATTGCATATTAGTAAAGGAATCTACATACCAGCCAATTAGTGACAAGGAAATCCAAGGAAGAATGGAGTGCAAGAAATGTGGTATGGCGATGGTATTACCTCTTGTGTTTTTAAATGGATGGCAAAGTGGTAAATGGGATCCTGGTAAGCAGAAAGTCAGTAAATCAAGAAACAAAATGTTGGTTGAGACATAACAAGAGGTTCTCGATTCAATGAAGACAGTATCAAGAACTGGGATTTTGATGAGATTTCCCATTTTGGTGAAATCTTGTTTCAGTCCCTACTATTATTGGACCAATTTCTGTTGGAGATCATATGCGAGTTTGGCCTAAGTAAAAGCTTGCATACAAAGCTTGCATTACAACCAGATGAAGTTGGCTGCCAATCAGGCCAATTTACAAGGTAGTTAGAAGCTTTGTTTGAAAGCTTAATGCTAGAAAAAATAGGTACTACCTTCTGAACATGAACTAAGGCTGATTTGGATTGTATCTCCTGATCCCTTATTCACTTTTTAATCAAATTCCGTGCTGCTTTATACTGATATAGGTATAAATATTCTTTGGAGAAACCCCACTTGTGGAGTAGATCTTCGGCTACCTGACCCCACATACCAAATGGTTCGGTTTTCCAGATTTCCCTAACTAGGGAAGTACTACCAGGTAGCGCCAGTGACAGCTTCAACCAGTAAGAAAAAATGGCTATTACTACCTGGGACTTCAGGGACTGTGAGAAATTTTTGGCCCTCAATAGAACTCCGGGGTGTGTGTGTGTGTGTGTGTGTACATCTTGGGACTCCTAAAATAGAGCGAAGGAATTTATTCTGTACTTTATTTAACAATTCCAGATATTCATACCCCCATATAGGGACCGCATACAAAATTTTACAAATTTTTTTTGCCCTAAATAATCTTAGGGCTGGATCAACTAGTTTACCATCCTTTGAGTAATAACTTAAGAGAGCCTGAGTCTCATGGGAGTCATGTTGGATTAGTGCCTCATAATGAGCCTTCCAACTCAAGGAGGCAGCTATGATCACTCCCAGATATTTAAAAGTAAAGACCTGCTCTATCTCATGGTTATTCATTAACCACTTGTGTTTTCCTCTTTTATCCCCTGCCACCAGTATTTTAGTCTTAGAGAAGTTTATCAGTAGGCCCTCACGGGCATAATATGAGGCAAACCCCTCCATGGCCCTTCTTAGGCCGCTTTTAGACGATCGCGCTGTGCGCTCACGCGGGGTTTCAAAAACCCCACGAGGAGAGATTACACGTGACGCCGCCGGCAATTGCGTGCCTGATACGGCACTGCGCATTATTTTCAAGCCACAAATGACCTACCTCGAGCCGGCTCCTGGTCAGTTTGCAGTTTGAAAAGAATGTGCGGCGCCATATCAGGCGTGCAATTGCTGGCGTCGTCGCGTGTAATCTCTCCTCGCGGGGGTTTGAAACTCCGCGCGAGCACACAGTATGATCGTCTAAAAGCGGTCTTAGACCTATCTGTATGATGGATATCAGGACTGTGTCGTCCGTGTATAGGAGTATTGGAAGCTGCCTCCCTCCAAGCCTTGGCGGATGGTATTCTCCTTGTCATGCTCTTAATCACATCATTTAAGTAAATGTTAAATAAAGTGGGGGCCAAGATACATCCCTTTCTGACACCGATGTCTACATCTATTTTCTTTGTCAATCTCTGGTCTGCCGAATAACGAACTTGAAGGGAGTTATTTGTATAAAGCGTTATTATTAAATAGAGAAGGCGTTGGTCAATTGACAAGGTACTCGGATTCCACCACAATCTCTCTCTGTTGATGGAGTCAAAGGCTGTCGGGAGGTCTACAAAACACAAGTAAAGTGCTACGTTTCTACCCTGTTTAGAGTATTTGTGTATCAATTGGGAGATTATGAAAACATGGTCCAGAGTTGACTGGCCCTCTCTGAAACCTGCCTGTTCAGCTGCCAGGACATCCGGATCTACCATCCAACTTGACAATTTCCCAAGTAAGTACTTGACAGAGATTTTAGAGATTACACAAAGGAGGCTAATCGGCCTATAGTTTTTTGGGTTCTCCTGATCACCCTTCTTAAAAATCGGAATAACAATACGATTTAGCCATCTGCTGGGGAGAGCCCCTGTATTGTTTATAAATGTGAATAAAAGGGCCAATATGTTTGCCCACCAGACCAGATTGGCCTTTAGTAGATCCTGGGGGATACAATTAACCCCCGGGGCTTTACCCTTCTTTAGGTCACTGATCAAATCGATGATTTCTTTATGGGTTACTTGCGCCCATGGTTGCACAAATTCCAGTGGCGGCACCCACTTCCTTAAATCGGGCTTTACTGTCCTTGAGAAAAGTGACCTAAAATGATTTTCCCACAAATTAGGAGATAAACTAGGAAGGTGCTGTGCCTTTCAATCCAATCTTGCTTCCCTCATTAATTTCCAAAATCTCCTGGAGCCATTTTGCCTGGCCGCCTGTAAAAGTTCACTCCAATCTTGTCTCTGTGCTGTCAACTGTTTGGCTGCAAGAGTTGACTTATTGAGCCTTCTACTAATTTGGCGGGATTCTCTATTTTCTCTAGAGGGAAGACAATATCAAGGACAGCCAGACTGAGTCAGACTGATGGCCCATATATTCAAGCATGCTGTCTCTGCCAGTGGTCAGTTTCAGATGTTTCAGAGAAGTGTACAACAGGTCATAATGGAATAATCCATTTCATGATGTTCACTCCCAGCCCCTGACAGTCAAGAGGCCTCACCTCGTGACCAGCTTGATAATAGCCTTTTATGGACCTATTCTCTAAGAACTTTTCAAAACCTTTTTTGATCCCAGTTATACCTTTGATATTCACAACTTCCTCTGGCAATGAGTTCCACAAGTGAATTGTCCATTGCAAGTTAATTTCCCCAAAGAACAGGCTTCCTTGCATAATTGGCTTGACGAATTGTCCTCTGGAGAGGGCAACCCCTTCTGCTTGCTTCCTCCTGTAACAAATTTCTTTTTGTATCAGAATTGACTCTACTTTGGAACCCAGGCGCAGACTTAGAATGCTTTTAGACGCACGTGGTACACGCATGGGGTAAAATCATGCAGCATGTAAAAACCCCGCGGGCAGGCTTTAGACATGACATTTTGCATGTTAATGCTGGTTGCGTGTTCCTTTAAAACAGTGAATTAAATACCTAGACATCGAGGTATTTAATTCGTGGTTTTAAAAGAACGTGCGAGATGTCGCGTCTAAACCCTGCCCATGGGATTTTTACATGTGGCATAAATCAGGCTAAATTATATCAACCATTCCCCTCCCCCCCCCGCCCTGTAAATCTCATCACCTACAGCAACTTGCCCAAAGGGATTGGCTCCCACAGGGACTTACCCTTAAAAACCATATCTCAAACAGACCTGTTCCTCAAGGGATTCAGTGTCAATGCTTGACTTCAGATAACCGAAGTGGACATCTGACAAGTAGAGTTGAAACCAGTAGTATATTTGCTACATGTAATACCTCCCTGATTGGTGTCAGGCACCAAATTACCCCAAACTCTGGGATATTGCCATTATCAAGTTAGATTTACCACTTTGCTGGTAAGTAAAACAGTAAATCGGCACAGGAACTGGGACATAAATTCAGAAAATTGGTACCAGAAGTTGGAAAATCGGTACCGGAAGACAGAAAAAACAGGACAAAATATTGATTAATCAGTAGATCAGGTAGCCCGTTGGGCACTGATTGGGTACTATTTAGCACCCGATGTTGGCAGGCAAATTCAAATACTTCAATTTTGATGTGTATATACTGTTTTTGTGAGTATGCTTTTCAGCTTTACCGACAAGGCAGGAACCAAAAACTTGTGTTTATCCTCTTTAGCAGATACCATTATTCAACTAATAGATTATCTGAAGGCATTAATTTAACCTCTATCTAATTCAAAGTCCTAGCTATAATAGGGTCAGGTGGTGTAGTACAAGCTTGGGGGGAGGAGTCCACTCCAGAATCCCTGGTGCAGCTTCATCCCCTATTGTTGGAAGGGGGGGGGGATGGGAAATACCAGGTGTTTTTAAATGAGACGGTCCCACACAAGGACTGCCAGTCCCTGCGTGGGGCCCGTCTCATCTGAATGTCGTGGGGGTGGGGGTGGCAGTATGCGCTCCTGTATCCACTCCACTCACACCACATCTCTTCCTCTACCCCCATGCATGGGGCTTTTGACAAAAAGCTGGAGTGCCCCATGCGTGTATGGGGTGGGCGGTGCGTGGGCAGAGCGGCTGTGCATGGAACCGCTCGTGTGAAGTGATCCCCCATAAATGGCGCACACTTCCCCTCCCCCCACGCTGGTCATGGAACCCCCTGCCTGTCTCCATTTAAAATGGCCACCATCTTCTGCCCTCCGACCTAGCTACACCCCTCAACTCCATTCAGTTTTACTCAGAATAACCCCTACAGTGGCCTGCTCATTCCTTCCTCGCCTGTTTCCCTCAAGCCTTCTTGAATTTAATATTTCGAGTGGAAACATAAAATACGTTTGTTTTTTTGTTTTGTATAAATGTTCCAGGGGCTAATGCTGCAGTTTCCATAGACTGAGTGGCTGTTTTCTAGGGATGTGCATTCGTTTCAGTTATTATTAGTAACTAAAATGAAAAAAGTCATTTTTTAATTACAATAACTAAAACGCATGGGTTAATAAATAAAACCAAATTAATGTTAGTATTGGTTATTAGCTCTGCTCTGGCTGCTGCATGCAGGGCTAGAGCACGTGTCATGGCTCCAGCCTGTCTGTGCCTTGTTGTAAACAAGAGTTCGGAAAGGGGGTCAGAAGGGAGGGGGAACCACGAGTGAAGCTTTCTGTACCAATCAGGAACTCAGGATGGCTTTGGGTGGAGGGGAGGGGAGGGTGAGTGTTCTTCTTAGTTCAGTCTCAGACAGAACATTTGCTGACTTTTCTCTCAGACCATTTTTACACAGATCCTGCCTCTCCCCCCCCCCCCCCCC
>QEPC01014402.1:2420427-2452014 GCA_003113815.1 Sphenodon punctatus | reverse complement strand
CCCCCCCCCCAAAAAAAAAACCCCCACTCACTTTCCCTCCCCCATCCAGGCTGTGTGGGTGGAAGGGGGGACACCTTTTTTTACCCTGCCCCTCCTGAGAACAACTCGGGGCGGCTTCCAACAATAAAAAAGAAATAAAAATACGTATAAAATACGTATAAAACAATTAAAATACATCAAAAACAATTCAAGGAACTAAAACAGGGCCCGGGAAAAACAGTAAAACAATAAATAGCATCCCCCCCACTCCCTGAGGGTCCCCCCCCTCGAGGGTCCCACCACACTGCCCCTCCTGAGGGTCCCCCCATGCTGCTCTCTGCCCCTGAGGGTCCCCCCATTCCAGGACTGCCTGTGTAGCTGTGGGTGTGCCCGTGCAGGCTGTGCTGTTGTGGGAGTTCTGGGTAGGGGTGGGAATTCCGGATCTACCGGTATCCGATACTGCTGCTATTTTGGTGTACCGGCAGTATCGGATTACCCCAGTATTTGGGGGTACCAGTACCGGATCCCCGTACCGGATTTTTTTACATTGCGGCAATTTAAATGAATGGCCGCAATGTAAAAAAAGAAACAAAAACCACCACCCCAAACACTTTCCTTCCCCAGTCCAGGCTGCACGGGTGGAAGGGGGAACACCTCCCCCCCCACCCTGTCCATTCTGGATTTAATTTTTTTTTTTTAAATTCCCCAAAGTCCCTGCTAGTGTGGGCTCTGGGCCGCCACCCTAGTACTGTGGTACTAGGGTGATCCCTGGGGTGGGGGGTAGTTTAACACACACCCCACCCCAGGGATCACCCTACCTCCCCACCCAGGTATCGCCTACCTTTGGCGCTGTAGGCGGCGGCGGCAGCGGTCCGGTGGCTTCAGCGCTGGCTGTGGCTGCTGACTTCAGAACTTTCTAGGTCTTCTGGGGAATTTCCAGGTTTCTCCAGAAGGCCTAGAAAGCACTGAATCCGGTAGCCACAGCCAGTGCTGAAGCCGCTGTCACCCAGAGTGCCAAAAGTAGGCGATCCCTGGGGTGGGGGGTGTTAAACCATCTCCCACCCCATGGATCACCATAGTACCACAGTACCTTACCTGCTGGTGCGGGCTCTGGGTCGCTGGCGACAGCCCGGAGTCTGCACTAGCAGGGACTTTGGGGGATTTTTTATTTTTTTTTAAAAATCCAGGCTGGGCAGGGTGGGTGGGGGGTGCCCCTCCTTCCACCCGCACAGCTTGGTGGGAGGGGGAGGGGGGAGGAATTCCCCCCCCCATTGATTTCAATGGGGACAGTTCCCCATTGAAATCAATGGAATAAATCCGGTACCGGTAATCTGGTATTTTGCATACCGGTAACCGGTAAAACCGGTAACCAGTATTCTGCCTGGTGTCCCACCCCTAGTTCTGGGTGCCGTTCCCCATGTCCTGCCCTGGCCCCTGGGCTGGTTCCCCTCTCCCTCCCCCCTGTGCTCATTGTGCCATGTGTGTTGTCCATTCCACTGTGTTCCCGCATGTGTTTGTGCTGTGTGTTCCACTGTGACCTTGTTGTCCCTGTGCCTGTTGTGTGTGCTGCCTCGGCGGCTCTTCTCCTTCTTTCCCCTCCCTTCCCATTTCCCTTGAGTGGGTGTTCCCTGTGGGCCGTTTTGGCTTCCTTTGCCCTCAGCCGGCCATGTCTGCCTCCCACCTCTCCCTGGTGCCTTCTGGGTGCTTTG
The DNA here is from genome assembly GCA_003113815.1 of Sphenodon punctatus. Taxonomy (NCBI): domain Eukaryota; kingdom Metazoa; phylum Chordata; class Lepidosauria; order Sphenodontia; family Sphenodontidae; genus Sphenodon; species Sphenodon punctatus. The sequence goes on along the minus strand of QEPC01014402.1, from coordinate 2,450,326 downwards.
GCCATGGCCCGAGATCGGCATAACATCTGTTGCACTGCCCTGGGCCGTAGTCTGCTGGTCTCGCTCCCTGCTGTGGTCTCGCTCCTTTCACATCTGTTTGGGGCCTCTCTTGCTCACGGGGGTGGTTAGCCAGCTCGCCAACCCTGGGAATCCACTGTGGTGAATCGGGAGCCCGTAACATCTGAAATCACCAGATGGTGCCCCGACCATCCTCAAAAGCATGGTTATTTTGCTCACCGCTGGTGGTTCACCATGGTGAACATCTGGCAGTGAGCAACCAGGCATTATGGGACCATCCACCACCACGGGGGATTCACTAGGGATGGGCGAACGCGGTTCGTAAGTTCGGAGTTCGGACCGAACTCGAATAGTTCGGTCAACCAAACCGAACGGTCGAACCGAACTCGAATTCGAACGTTCAGTTCGGATGCGTTCGGTGAGTTCGGAATTGAATTTCCATTGGTTTCAATGGAAAACACATTATCGGCTGTAACTTTTTTGTTTTTTAAGCTATGTGGCTGAAATTTGGGGTGCCTCTACCTTCAATAGAACTCATTATGTGCACCAAATATCAAAACAATTGGATAAAGGAATCCGATTTTAGAAGCAGTTGCATTATTGTATTTTGCAATATTCTACATATACATTCTTAGCTGTAACTTCTTTGCCTCACATCTAATGTAGGTGAAACATGTTAAGTTTATACCCCTTCCCATAGTAACTATCTTTGCCAAATTTCAGAAGGATTGGACAAAAGGTCTTGGTGGTATAAGCAATTAACAAATAAATGTATGTCTGATTATAACATCTTTGTAGTCCAACCAGTGTACATGAAATTTGGCAGGACTATATATTTCACTTTCATGATCATCTCTGCCAAATATCAGAGAGATATTATAAAGGGTCTCAATTTTATATGCCTGTACAACAAATGTAGAGAAGGGGCCTATGCCTGGGATTCTCTTATGTCACTGTGGTATAAGATCGGTTTGTGATGCAAATTGGCCAACAGAAGTGGTTCCCTTTATCAAAATCTCCTGTACATTTGCTGAAATAGCAGGAACGGTATTTGATACATTCCTGTCAAATATCCTGTAAACAGAATGGAATATCAAAATGTAACAGCTGGAAATGTATTTTCAGGTTAATGTCTTATACCCTTGGGACCCTTTATCCACTCTTTCCTAAAATTGGCAGAAATATTAAGCATATAGAGGGATGTAATATGCACAAGTTTCATGAACATTGGATGCAAGATAAAGAAGTTGTAGTCATGAATGTGTATGGAGCTTTTCTTAAAATCACAATATTCAATTGCTTCTGAAATCAGTTTCCTTTATCTAATCGTTCCGAATGTTGGTCTACTTGGTGCGCTCCATTGGGGGGTACAATCTCCCTAAATATCATCAAAAAGTAATAAGAAACAAAAATGTTATGGCCAGAAATATGTTTTTTAGTTTTTTCCTTTTATTTCAAAAACTAAATGTCATTTTCAGTTCCCGATTGCACTGAACTAAAGACTGAACCTATCCCGACCGAACCGAATCCCGAATTCGAACTCAACATTCGATCCGAACCACCGAACGGCCGAACATTCGAATGGGTGAACCGAACGGACGAAACGAACGCAGCCGAACCGAATGGCCGAACTCGAACCACGATCTGTTCGCCCATCCCTAGGATTCACCGTGGTTGAGTGTGGTAACGTAACATCTGAAAATACCCAACGTTTCATTCTTCCTTCCTGTTATTCCCACTGTTCATTGTCTTTGTTTGTAACCTTTGTCTGTCTGTGTAATATTGTTATTGGGAGTTTTTACATACACATTTCTCCTGGGTGTTTGCTGTTACATTCTGAACTTTCTGTGTGTCTAAATCACTCACCCAGATCTTAAATATCCGGATCTTTTGAACTTCTGCGTAGCACTTCTCCCAGAACTTTTGTGTGTAAAAAGTTCTCCTGGTAAACTGATTTTCTCTAGGCAGCTGTGGTCACTTGGTTTCCATGGGAGCCTGTCGCATCTACACCTGTGGCTACTTTAGGCTGCCTCAGGGCAGTGTGTGTGTGTGAAGAATGCATCCAGGAACTGCCTCAGGGCAGTGTGTGCGTGAAAAATGAATCCAGAACTTACTTCTGGACTTGTAAACCCAGAAGATTGAAAAATTTGAAACTTTAACGTGTGTGTAAAAATGCCCATTGTTTTGTACTGTTTTTTGAAGTGTTAGCACTGTCTTGTGCACTGCAGAACCCTTTATCCAATCTTTCTGAAACTTGGTAGGAATGATCCCCCGGGTAAGGGGTACAGTCCTTCCAAATGTCATGAAAATTGGATGACAAATGAAGATGTTGCAGCTGGAAATCCATTACCCATTGAAACCAATGGGATGGGAATAACTAAAATAATAACTTATACTAATAAATAAGGGTGGGAATTTTGGATCTCCCAGTATCCGATACTGCTGGTATTTGGCAGTATCGGAGACCCTGGATAGATCCGATAATTCCCTGTACTGGTGCCGGTTCCTGTACCGGATTTTTTTTACATTGCGGCCATTTGAAATCAATGGCCACAATGTGAAAAAACCCAACCAAAATCAAAAGTAAAACATACTTTCCCTCCCCCCCCTTTTTTTTTAAACCAGACCCGGGTTCTGGGTCACCATCAACTGCCTGGCGGCAGCCAACCATGGCTATTGAGGCAGCTGAGCTCTCCTCCGGGAGCCCAGACTGGCTGGCTGATGGCACTCCGGTAACCTAACCCCCCCCCGGATCACCCTTTATCTGTGTGCTGTGTGTGCTCCCTCTGTGTGGCGGTGGCAGCAGCAGCGCGGCACGGGCCCAGCTGCTGCGCTGTCTTGAGCACTTCACCAGGCCTTCCGGGGCACTTCTGGAAGGTTACCGGAGTGCTAGCAGCCAGCCAGCCTGGGCTTCCAGAGGAGAGCTCAGCTTCCTCCATAGCCCTGGCTGGCTGCTGCCGGGCAGGCAGCGGCTGCCCAGAGCCCTGGTCTGGTCTGGAAACTTTTAGGTTTAAAAAATAATAATTCAGGGTGGGTGGGGGGTGTCCCCCCTTCCACCCGTGCAGGCTGGGAGGGGGAGGGGGAGGGGGAGGTATTGGGGGTTTTTCCCCATTGATTTCAATGGGGAAAGTTTCCCATTCAAATCAATGAAAAAAAAAACGGTAACAGTATACCGGTTTTAATCCGGTAAACTGATTTTTTTGTAAACCGGTAACCAGTAAAACCAGTACCGTTTTTTTGCCCCAAGTCCCACCCCCACTAATAAACAATAACTAAAACTAATGGGATTTTAATAATTAAAACTAAAATAAAAACTAATACTAAATTATTATTTTTACTGTTAACTTCCATCACTTTGAACGTCACTCTTAACTTAATTAAACATGGTTAGGACTAAGAATTTGTCACGGTGGTGACAAAAGTAACATTTTTCATGACTTTTGCCCCCCTCCATGACTTTTGAGATCTTCCCATGACTTCTGTGATTTTCCCAAGTTTTTTGAGATTTCCCCCAAACTTAGGAGCAGGGTCGGCAAGAAGCTGATGAGAAGAGCATGCTCAGTGGTGCTAAGAAGACCCACAATGGTCTCCCTGGAGCTCCAAACCCCTCCCTGGCTGTGGAGATGCAGTGGCATGGCAAGAAGTCGGCATGAATACCACGCTGGACACCACCGGATAAAGCCACAGCCTCCCCCTGGAGCTCCAAACCCTGCCTCAGTGTTGTTTCTTGTGGAGGGTGGAGCTTTGGGCGTGGTCAAGTGGTGGCATGGCATGGTGTGGTGGCAGGATCAGAGACAGAGACTGTTACTATTGTCAGAGCTTTAAGAGGTGCCCAGGAGGAAACGGCAGCATTTCCTCCGCCTTTATCCCCTGCTTGGGCTTACAATCTAAACCTGGGGCTTTCAAGTGTTTTACAATCCCTGGGTTTACAATCTAAGGGGTGGAGGGTGTTTTCCTCCTTCTTCTATTCTGTGCTGGGGGGTTACAATCTGTGCTGGTGGGGTTACAATCTAAGCCCTGGGTTTACAATCTAAGGGAGGGGGGTTACAAAATACAATATTGAATAAAAGTTAAACAAAAAATGTACCCATGAGTTTTCTGCGACCATTTCTCATTCCTGCCATGACCAACCCATGACTTTTTAAGAAAATTTCCATGACAAATTCATAGCCCTAAACATGGCTATCCAAGGGGCCAATACTTTCCCTGGTTGGGATAATTAGCTCGGTCTAATTAGCTCTTAAAAATCAAAACCTATCTGGTTAGTTGCTATATCATCCTCATTAGTTCAGTCATGACGGCTCTTAACTGGCACATTTATGTTACTAATTTGCATGTGTATTCCCAGGATTCCTAGCACTATAAGTTGCAATAAGAAAAGAACTATTTTAGCATACACCAGAGACCCATTTAATTGGGGCTGTATATATATAACATGCAAATAATATCCCAGTGCCATACAGATCCACTCTGCTTTAATCCAGAAGCACTTAAAATACAATTAAATAGAGAGGGGGGAAACTCTATAAGTCCTCTTTTTTTCTTTGTTTGTAATTAGGTTTGGGATCGTTTTGCAATTGTAGCATGCAGGGACACATAATTAATATAAAATATGGTATTTCTCAAGAATGCTAAGGGCAAATGTAAGCTCCTCTGAGGTTCTGTAATGGTTAAAACATGTGTAAGAATTGTTGGTTTAATTCTACGGAGTAGTATAATTATGGAGTTGACAGGTAGTTAATAATGTCTACAAAGTTTTAGAACTTTTAAAGGATTAATATTAGGGGTGTGCATGTCGTTTTCATTGTTACAATAACAACAAAAATTGTCATTTTCATTTTCGTTATTGCAGTAATGAAAACGACAGCCGAAAATAACGTTATCATTGTTTTCGTTATCGTCGACAATTGACGATACCAAAAACGATACCAAATGAGAACAAGAAACAAAAACAATGTCATTATCATTGTCGTTATTATTAGTGCTGTGGCAGTTGGGTTTTGAAGGGAAAATGTAGATGGGGAGGAGGGAGCAGACATTTCAGTCTTAACAGGGTTGAACTTTTTAACTGTGCCTGTGTTGGGAGGAGCGATATATCCCTGGCCAATGAGCAGCGCAAGCAGGCCCCAGCGGTCTCCTGGGACTTTGTGGTTGCTCAATGCCTGCTGGCTCCCACAACCAATCAGAGGGGGCTCTGGGGGAGGGCACTGCAACCCTTTATAATAGGAGGGCCAGGTTTTTTCTCTTGGTTGTGTGAGAGCTCTGCTTGTCAGGTTGCATTTACAGAACTGTGGTGCTTGAACATAGAAAATCCTCCCTTGCCCTCATTTTATTGCTTGTTTGTTTATTTATTTATTGGGTATTCCCACCAACACCTTTCCTTCCTCATACCCTACATTTTACTGTCTCCCTTTCCCTGTCCTTCTCCCCCCTGTAAATTATAGATAGATAGGTAGAAAAGATTAGATATAGATATATATTATAGACAAACAGATAAAATTAGAATAGTGTTATAGATAATTGATTGGATAATAGTTTTCCTTTCCCCTTCCCCTGTCTCCCTTAGATTTAGATAAATATTAGTTGTGCACAGGAATCAATAATGATACTGATACCAAAACTAAAATCTTTGTTTGAAATGGTACCAATATCAATGATATAAATAACGATAACAAATATCAATACCGATAAAGAAAATGATATCAATATCAATACCGATAACAAAAATGATATAAAAAACAATACCAAAAATGATGATAAAAACAAAAACGACAACAACATTGTTAATAAGGATAACGAAAATGACACCCCTAATAAATATAGCTGTCTTAGGTAATTTTTTGGCCTCATGTATGGGCCATGTCGTGCCCCCTACAACAAATTCATCACCAAAATAATCTTACAAACTCAGTCACCACAACACTGAAGTCACCAGCAGAAAGGAAGAAAAATGGGACGGGACTGCTTTTTAAATTTTATTTTCTGGCATCCAATCAGAAAACATTCCCTGTACATGTTGCCCAATCAGCAGCATGCATCCTTACAGCAACTTGAGGGGAACAAAGATAAGTTGTTCTGAAAATACTTGAGAGAAGACAGTCGGACAGTGACAAAATGAGAAAAACAGCCAACCTGCAGACAGGAATCGAATGAACAACTGGACAGCTGAACACCAATAAAATTATGGAAACACCACAAGTGGAATTCCCATGTGGTTGAAGAGGCAAAAATATTAAAAACAAATAAATAGCAGGAACAGAGCTGAAACAGCAACCCAGAAAAGCAGGTTAAAGCCTTTGATATTGTGGTACCTGAATATGTTTGGGCACTAAACAGGTACGGCTTAGTGTCTGATGAGGTACGTCAATTACTGAACTACCAAATTACTGTTACCAAGTTACCATTACTGAATTACCAGTTTTCTATTACTGAGTTACCATTATTCTGTATTGTGCCATAGTAATGATTTGCCGTTTTTCTGCCTTTTTACCATTTTTCTGCCTTTTTACCATTTTTCTGTCCAATTAGTATGGTAAGATGCAATGGGTTGGTAAAATGGTAAACAGGAAAACAGAAAGTTGGGAACTCAGTAGCAGTAATACCCAATATTTCAGATAGTCGAGTCCACATTTCAGTATTTGCACGTATTTGCACGATATACTCAACATTTTGAGTATTACCTATGGGTACAAAATCAGCTACAGGTGGATTTGAACCATGGGGGGAAGAGTCCTCCCTTCCCCTCCCACTCCCCAACTACATAGGTTGATTTGGGAAATTGAGCCTCCAGCTGTTCCGTGTTGGTGGTTAGCCTCTAATGCTGACACAAGTCCCACGAAATAAACAGGACTCTGATAGTGCTAAGGCAATGGTTCCCAAGTTTTTGTGTCTATGCAACACAGTTTTGAAATGTTAATATTATCTTGTGGTCCTAGACAGTAACTAAGGCACACAAATGGTATCAATATCAATCGCATGGTGCAATACCTGTGGTGTCCCACTTGACACACAATTTGGGGACCCTAGATAGGTTTGTTTCATTTGTTACTGCCATAGGCTTTCGCTAAGGCAACAGGAACCTTTGTACTAAAGGCTGGTTCCAGCATTAAACAGCTGGAGGATCAAGCATTCCTGGAAAATGAATACATATTTTTAAAAGCATGATTTCTCCAAGCACGTGTAGAATTAAAGTTTCATTCGCCTCCTGCCACATCAAAGGGACCACATGTATTATTCTCCATACGACTGGCAAGGGATCACACGGAAGGAGGCTCTGCATATATTTCGGGGTGGTGGTTATTGCTTTGCTCTGCTTGGTGGAATTGAGGCACAGTAAATTCTTAGCTTTATAATCCCCGGAAGGTTAAATGGTCCTCACACCTTAACTGTGGTCTGGGAGCTTCATCTGGAGAATAATCTAAATCCCCCTTTATCTCTTTGCTCCAGGAAGGTTTATTGGACGATTATGATCAAATCCCTTTGATACAACCAGAGCCCCCTGGATCTTGCTTTTCACATTGCAGACACGATGGCCATCAGAAATGACAATGATGCTTTCCTTTGGAACTGGGGCTGACTGCAAAGATTCAAAAAGCATCTCAGCACCTCCCTTGACTCTCTTGTTCCATGCCTTTATTGTCTTCATTCCAGATAAGATGCTGCATCTAGTTTTATACTGAGGTTCCTGTTGCAAGTGATGTGAAATTGCTGAAGCAAATGTACAGTTGGAGAGGTAGCTTCAGGGCTAAATGTGGGGGGGGGGGGGAAATGCAATCGTGCTGGAAAAAGTATAGGGACTGATCTAAAGCCCTGCATGCACGTGTATGTGATAACAAGTTGCACATGGGTCGCAAATGATTGCATCGTATTCCCCATAAAGGAGATGGACACAGGTTACGTACATGCTTTGCAAACAGTTCACAGGGCTGAGAATCGGCCCTATAGATTTTAAGCCACTTTTCCTAGCCTCATAGAGCTGGCAAAGACATCAGCGGTTATGTAGTCCCACCCCCAGTATAGAAGCAGAATTGAACAGATTAGATAAGATTCAATCTGAAATGGGTACTGGAAAAAATGGGTAAAACCCATCAAATCTATACTACCTGAACCAAAATGGCAGTTTTGGATAATAAATGATATCCATTTGTATTCCATTAGGTATCCTTTTCAGGTCTTCTGTTTCAGTTTGGCTATTTTGATATTTTGGTTACACCATTTAGGCAATATTTGCACTATGGCACACATGTAATTGTCAACAGTGACACAATTGAAATCCCAAAATAAATAACCAAACTGATAAACCCCAAAATCCTAGAATGGAAAAAAACAAAAATTGGGATATGTGAGTAGCAGGTTTTAATCATGGATATCATTCTAGTCCTTGAAGGACTACCCATAAATATGAATAATACTTATGGATAATAAAAACACTACCAATTAGAGCTTTATATGGATAAATTCTCCAACAGAAGAATAGAAATTAACATTAGATCTGCACAATGGTCACTGACCTCGTGACCATATGGAATTCCATGTTGGTGGAGGTCATCGACCGGGTGGCTCCCAGGCATCCGCTCCTGAACCGCCGACAACGCAGGTCCCTGTGGTATACGCGGGTCTCACGTAGGAATGCTGACAGATTGCGGCATAGAGTCTGGTTGCATACCTATGCCATGGTGGTGTGAACAGCAAAGAAAGTTTTCTTTGCTGCCCTCATTGCGTCTAAGTCCCACCCGGTGGAGCTTTTCCGGGTGGTGAGGGGACTGGTCAGTCTGACTTCCCTCCACCTGCATTTAGTCATCAAATGCCCACTGTGATTTGTTCGTGGACTTTTTTGTGGATAAAATTATTCAAATCCACTACAGTTTTGATGCAACATTTTTAGCATTAGGTGAGCCAGAGTCAGTAGAAGTCTTGTCCTGTTTTGTGGGATGAATTTCAGGATGTCACCCTCAGATGCAGGATATGTTCTTGGGACTGTTTGAGCCACTTTTGTGAACTAGATCCATGCCCATCCTGGCTGGTCAAGGCCAGCCGGGAGACATTAGGGCTGTTGTTCGTGGGGATTGTCAATGTCTCCCTTGGGGAGGGCAGGGTGCTGGACTGACTCAAAGAGGCTGTAGTGTGGCTCCTGCTTAAGAAGCCATCATTGGACATTGCCGTCCTGGCCAGCTATCGCCGGTCTCTAACCTTCCCTTTTTAGGGAAGGTTATTGAACGGGTGGGGGCCCAGGAGGTGCCGGAGCATCTGGACCAGATTAATTTTCTCAATCCCTCGCAGTCTGGCTTTCGTCCAAAATATGGCATGCAGACTGCACTTGTGACCTTGGTTGACGACCTCTCCAGTGAGTTGGACTGGGGCCTTTTGACCCTGTTGATCCTGTTAGATCCTTTGACTGCATTTGATACCATTGATTGAGTTGTTGGTGACTCGGTTGTGGGACTGGGCAGGGATTGGCTGGACCGTTCTTGAGTGGTTCTGCTCTTTCCTGACTGGGAGAACCCAAAGTGTGGTCCTGGGTGATTTTTCATCTTCTTCCTGGGGCCTCAGTGTGGAGTCCCACAGGATTCAATCCTGTCTCCTCTTATTCAATGTATATGCAGTCTTTGGGGGAAGTTGTTAGGGAGTCTGGTGTATGGTGTCATCAATATGCTGATGACACCCAACTATCTCTCTCTTTTTTTCATCCGACTCAGGCCCGGCAGTTTCTGTGCTTACCCGGTGTTTGACAGCTGTGGGGAAGAGGGGAGGTCCTGCAGTATTAAAAATCAATTTATAAAATACATATATGAAATATAACAAATAAATAAATAAATAAATAAAAATATAAAGCACTAAAAAAGCAGAGTCAAAAAGACTCCTCCCCCCAAAGCCCACCCCTTCCCTTCACCCGTCTCCCTCACCAAATGCCTGGTGGAACATCCAGGTCTTACACTGCCTTCGGAAAGCAGGGAAGTCTGGGGCTAGGTGAACCTCTGTTGGGAGGGAGTTCCACAGCCTTGGTGTGGCCACCAAGAACACCAAGAACACCTGATACTAATGAAATATACTATAATATAAAACACATAAAATATACAGTACAGTCATAAAGCAATAGACACAATATACATAAGGAGTATAGTTTAAACCATTAATGAGATAGCATGAAAGAGTAAATGGTGCAATGAGCCCAATGCATTTCGAGCAAAGCTCTTCTTCATCATGCTATCTCATTGATGGTTTACACTATACCCCTTATGTATATTGTGTCTATTGTTTTATGATTGTACTGTATATTTTATGTGTTTTATATTATAGTATATTTCATTAGTATCAGGTGTCCTGTTTTTTTGTTGGGTTTGTTTGCTTGTGTTGGACAATCCCCTCCTTGTTTTGTGTGGCCACCAAGAACACCCTCCCCATGGTCGCCACTCGAGAAACTCAGGAGACTGTCAGTTGGGCACCCCTGGTTGACTGCAGGGGCCGCTCCAGGACCCGGGGAATGAGGCCGTCTCACAGGTAAGCTGAGCCCAGACCATATAGGGCTTTATAGGTCAAAACCAACACCTTGAATTGGGCCCGGAAGACTATAGGAAGCCAGTGCAGATCACGGAGCACTAGTGTAATGTGTTTGCGGTGACCTGTCCCTGTCAGGAGACAGGCTGCTGCATTCTGTGCCAGCTGCAGTCTCTGAACTGTCACCAATGGTAACCCCATGTAGAGCACATTGCAATAGTCTATTCTTGAGGTGGTGAAAGCATGGATGATGGTGGCCAGGTCAGTGTCCAAGACATATGGCCGAAGTCGTCACACCAGATGTAATTGGCGAAAGGCACTCCACACCACAGTTGCCACCTGGACATGCAAGCAGAGCTGTGAATTGAGGAGCACCCACAAACTATGGACCTGAGGGACCAAAGGGGGGTAGGCCCCATAAGTGATGGGGGGGGGGGGTCACCACTACCTCAGCCCTACACACCAGCATCATTTCACTTCCATCTTGTTGGGATTCAGCTTCAGCTGGCTCAACTGCATCCAGTCCCCCACAGCTGTCAAGCACTGGGTAAGCACCGAGACTGCTGGGCCTGGGTCAGCTGAAAATAAGAAGTAAAGTTGGGTATCATCAGCATACTGATGACAACGTACCCCGAACCATCTCACGACCTCACCCAAAGGCTGTATGTACAAGATGAATGGGAGAGGGGGCAAAATAGAACCGTGTAGGACTCCACACTTGAGGTCCCGGGGAGATGAGGAACACTTCTCAAGCACCACCCACTGAGTTCTACTGGCCAGAAAAGAGTGGAAGCATTCAAGGACAATTCCGCCCACTCCAGCTTGATCCTTAGGGATGAGCAAACACGGTTCAGAAGTTCGGAGTTCGGCCCGAAATCAGCCTGTTCGGACGACCGAATCCGAACACGAACTGGCTGAACCGAACTACATCCGAACGTCGAAATGACCAAACAGTTCGGTCAGTTCGGATTGCATTCGGGTGAGTTCGGGTGGCAAAAACATGTCACTGAAAGGCAAAACATGACAAGGAGGGGGAGTCAGCTGAGGAGCAGACTTCCAGGCACCAGGGGTGGAGAAGCTTGGAGTAGCAGCCAGCCTGCCCAATCACCATCCCTTTTCACCTCAGACCACTGGCTTTGCAGTCTGCGTTTGGCCACGGGCTAGGCTGCATGGAGCCAATGGGGCTTGCGGTTAGGCAGGCGCAGCAAGAAACAAAACTGATTGCCTCCCCCCTTCCCAACACCTTCTAGCTAGTCACTGTTCCTGAACAGCAGGCGTTTCAGAAGGCTCACTCTCTCCCAGCAGTTCTTGATCCTTCCTATTACTAATCCATTGCCATCCTCTTCCTGTTTCACCCATCCAACTCATTTACCTCAATATTATCATTTATTTAGATTATATTAGATAGATTTAGGTGTTGTTTTTTGTTTTTACCCCTCCCTGTGTTCCCTGTGTTCAACCTTCCTTCCTCCTTCCCCCCTCCATTGAATCCTTTCCCTCTCCCTCTTATTCCATCTATGATTCCCTTCCCCTGTTTTAAGTTTTGGATTTATTTAGAGTAGGATTATTATTAGATTGATTTTCATTTCAGTTTTGTACCGCTCGGTGTGTTCTTTGTGTTTCCACCTGAGTAACATTGTATATCATATAGCTAGATAGTTATTAGATAGATATTACTTACTAGATAGATATACATAGTAGTTAGCTTAGTTATAGAGATAGTGTGTTTGTAGGACAAGGCCTTTGTAGTTAATTATTAGGATATTCCATTTAGTTCAATAGGTTTTAGAATAGTTAATAGCAGTTAGATTTAGTGTAGATCTATATATCTATATCTATATTGATCGATAGATAGATAGATAAAAAAGAAACAGCCACTCCAGCCCCAGGACCCACCATCAGGGTTCTGGGGCCAAGTTACAGGCAGGGAGGGCTGTGGTCAATATGTATCTAGAAGCTGCCACTCTATCCCCAGGACCCACCATCATGGGTCTGGGGCCATCATTTCTTGCACAGAGAGCCTTTTTCTGAACACCCGAACTGAACCGAACGCGACCGAAGCAAATGGCTGAACCCGGCGGCCGAACCGGACCGTGATCTGTTCGCCCATCCCTATTGGTCCTGCAAATGAGTCGTCAACATCTTGTGATCAATGGTATCAAATGCAGCCGACAGATCTAACAAAATCAACAAAGACAATCTTCCCTGTTCTAACTCATGGCAAAGGTCATCGACCAAGCCCACAAGTGCAGTCACAGTGCCAAAACCTGGACAATAGCCTGACTATGGGGGATCCAGAAAACCAACATGATCCAGATGCCCTTGAAGCTGCTGAGCTAGCACCCACTAAATAACCTTCCCTAAAAAAGGAAGGTTAAAGACTGACCAATAGCTGGCAAGGGAGTCAATGTCAGGTGATGGTTTTTTGAGCAGAGGCCTCACCACCACCTTTCTGAGGCAGCCTGCCACTCTGCCTACCCTGAGGTAGGCATTGACCACCCCCACAGAAATGGCCCTAACGTCTCCCGGCTGGCCTTAACCAGTCAGGACGGGCATGAGTCTAGTTCACAACAGGTATCCCTAACTGTCCCAAAGACACCTGTCGCATTAGTGGGTGATCCCATAAAATACCCACTGAAACTTATCCCATAAAATAGGACCAGTCAGGGCTTCCATTACCTCTGGTTGTCCTAAAACTACAAGTGCGGTGTCCAAGTCATGGTGAATTCAAGCAATTTTATCCATGAAAAAGTCAACAAATATGTCACAGCGAGCACTGGAAGAGTCCAGTTCCAGGAGGAGGGAGGCCAGACTGACCAGCACCGGCATCGCCTGGAAAGCTCCACTGGATGCAACGTTGTGGATGCTATGAGGGCAGTAAAGAACACCGCCTTTGCTGCCCGCACAGTCACAGCATAGGTTCGTAAACTAACCCTCTGCTGCAACTGGTCGGCTTTTGTGCCACTGTTGCTCCTACTGCCACCCTTCCTGCTTCATCCATTGCAGGTCCTCTGTAAACCAGGGGGACATGTGTTGTCAGCACTAAGTGAGTGACACCTAGGAGCTGTTCAGTCGATGGCCTTGATCAGCAGGGTGTTCCGAAGAGCTACGAGGTCATTAAGTGAGCGGTTGTCAAGATTGGAGGGTAATTCCCTGAGAGCATTCTGGAACCTTTCTGGTTCCATAAGTCTCTGGGGATGAACCAACAGAACTGGCTCTGCACCTCTTCTCCGGGGGAAGATATACGCCAAGATATAGCCTGAAGGAGGTAATGATCCATCCATGACAAGGGCACAGTTGACACCTCCCCAACCAACAGATCCTCGGCCTCAAGTCCAGTGAAAATATCAGATCTAGGGTACGCCCACCATCATGTGTCAGACCCACAACCCTCTGTGACGGTCCCATGGTTGTCATGGTGGCCACGAACTCGCACTCCGCTCCCCCAGGGCTGGCGTCAGCATAGATATTGAAGTCCCCCAAGACTACTGCCCTTGGGTATTGAAAGACCAGCTCCACTAGAATGTGCAGAAATGCTGCTGAACAGGTAGGTGTGCTGTATACCAGGAGCAGCCCTAATCGATCTCCAGCCAAATCAATCACAAGATGGAGGCCCTCAATAGCTTACACTGTTTGCACTGGATACCTCCTCACAGACCGTGTATCCTTAAAAATAACAGCTGCACCGGGGTGGAACAAGGTCAGCAAAAATTGATTCCGACTCAGTGTCCATCCAGGCCTCCGTAATACACATGGGGTCCGCCTCCTGGTCCAGGATTAATTCCCAGACCGTTTTTGATTTATTTGCTACTGACCTCACATTAAACAGCATCAGTCTGAAGCCAGAGGCCCTCTGAGTTAGATGCAGAGTATGTATGCAGGACCCACCAATTGGCACCCAAGACACAATTTTACATAGCAATTTAGCACTAGAACATCCCGTCAACGTCCTATCTCCAGTTGTGGCCATTTTTTTATACATTACAAGAACAGGGGAACAAAAACAAAATACTTTTGGCTGGGGGAATGGTATCCCTCTAACTTCTAGCAACCACATGCTTTATCCCTAGTTACCCCAGGCATGATCATATGAAATCTGGCTGCTTCTTGCATTACTGTATGGTAATTTACCTCTGGGGAAAAAGATACCACACACCAACATTTCATGAAGACAATTCTGCCTGGTAAGGTGGACCAGGAGGTAGTATACTCCTGGTAAGAAACAGCCAGGTGAAATGACTACCCATTGGTAAACTGCCTGAGTGTAATTTACCCAGGGGTGGAATGATGATGGGTACCTGGAAAAAACAGGTAAATAATGGTGGATTGGGTAATAATGGTGAATCTGGTTATCTGCTTGTATTTTATCAGGTGCCCATTTTGGTTATTCCAGTTTAGCTTTTTTCATGTTTTTAGCTTTTGATTTGGCTATATCAATATTTTGGTCTTTTTGGTATTTTGGTTACTTCATTTTGGCAATATTTGTTCTATTGTACTTCCACAATTGCTAGAAATGACTCCATGAAGTACAGAAATGCCCCCACAAATGAAATTAACCAAGAAACCAGAATCCTGAAAAAACCCAAAGCAGAATATCTGAGAAATCGGGTATGCGGATACCTATTTTTTGTCCTGAATATTCCTTACGTATCTGAAGGGCAACCTGAAAATACCGAGAATACCCACAAATATTAAACCCGCTACCCCTTTCAGTGCTACTCAGGGGTAAACGTTCTGTGAATGGATAGAGTACAAACAACAATATAATTCAAAACTTTCCATCTAAATGCATTTATATTTGATATTTACATTCTTGCAGTGGCTAAGCTTCCTCTAATCAAATGTATCCCCATGAAATCAGCAGCTGCTTGCTCTTTCTCAGCCAACGCTTGCTCTTCACAAAAGCCGTAGAGTAAACTAATTAGAGATGTGATATTTGGAGAAAGTTATGGTAAGTTTTCTGACAAGGGCATCACCTAATGTCACTGTGCGCACGTCAGTGTCTATACGTGTGTGAAATTAAGTAGGTTTCTTATCCCCCCACCCCCCAATTCCTGCCCACTGCCTGTTTTTATCTTGAGACAACATTCCCAAATCCTAAAATGCATTAACATCTGCTATCAAGGGCTTACTGTAATATGTGTAACACAGTTCTTTGATATTGCCTTCAAATGCATTGTTAAGGGAGATCACAGAAATGTCTTTGATAGACTACATGATTTACCTAGTAGATGGGGAAAAAAAACTGATATGGAAAGAAATCTTGCAAGCATTTCATTTCAAATAAATGCTCTGCATATGAACCCTTCTACTGTGCTAGTTAGAGACCATTTTTAGACAAGCAGGCCAATCTAGCGGATTTAAAATTCTGCATTTAGAAATCTCACGCAGGTGGCATTTAGATGTGCCTCCCCGCACCGGAAATCACCCAGCTGCCATTGGAAACAGCAGTGCTGGGCGATTCACCCATTCTTTTGAAAACCGGATTTGTCAAAAGGCAGGCTAGACCACTGGGTGATCCACCCACAACTCTATGGTATGGAGGAGGAGTATCGTGCAGGCAGGTTGCGGACTGTGGCAGCTGCCAGGTCCGTGTAAACCCAACCCAAGCGGGTCTGGACACGTGGCTGACTGCTGCCAGTACAGCTCCAGCAGTGGCCAGGAGTCCGAGGGCTAGGAGGAACTTCGAGGATCATCTCATGGTCCCACTCCCCTGCTTCAAGGCAGGATGCCCTACAGCATCGCAGACAGATGCTTGTCCAGCTGGTTCTTAAAAATCTCCAAGGAAGGAGATTTCACAACCTCACTGAGAAATGGTTTCCATTTCCCAGTTCTTACAGTTACAACGTTTCCCCCAAAGTTACCTTACAGCAATTCGAAGCTGATTCCATCATGTTCTATCTTTTGCAGCAGCGAAGATCAAATGGCATCCTTTTAGATACTTGAAAATGACTATTGTGTATTCTGTTCCCCCACTGCAGGGTAGGGTAGAGGAATGATCACTGGCAGGCACGGTTGGGCGCATGTTTGTTGTGTACCTTCCAGGTCCACCCCCACCCCCCGACCTGGACCGCGTTGCCAGCGTTGATTTACCCATTTATTTTCACCCATGGCCGACTCCTGTTCAGTTTATGATCGAGCATAACTGAGTCTTGGGGGAAGAGCAGGGTGTCAATAAATATTGGTATCGGGTTTGCAGTTCCACCGTTTCATCTCCCAGTTTCATCAGGGTCTTTCTGATTTAGGAGATTCTGGATGCCTCACTTTGTGAGATTCCTAATAAAATAAATTTTCTAGATTTGACAGTTACAGAGGAAAGCTTGAAAGTTTGTTACAGTTGCGAATATTTTATGTTTGAAATCCCATGATTTACAAGCTTGTTTCATGATTTTGGTGTGAGGCGCACAGCTCAGGATTTATGAACAGACACAGGAGAATCCAAATACATATCCCCAAGAAAGAAGGGCACCATAAAACATATCCAGTAGAGGAGAAGAACCTGAATATTAAGAAGCCATTGAGTCTCAGAATAGCGTAGTTAGAAGGATCCTCAAAGGTCATCTAGTCCAACGCCCTGCTGAATGCAGGATGACTGCAGCATTAACATGCATGACAGATGGCTGCCCAGTCTTTTTAAAAAACACAAGCCCCCCCCTCCAGCCTAACATTGCATTAACCTTTTTTCTACCTACATCATCACATTGCTGACTCATGTTCAATTTATGATCAACCACAACCACTAGATCATTTTTACATACGCTGCTACCAAGATGGCTAGCTGTCAAATTGTCCAGATGTGGGAGGTTATATTGTACGGCCTTCAGGGCTGCCAACCCCCAAACTTTCATGATTCATATGATCCAATGAGAAACCAAAGTATGTTCCTAATTTATGATTTATCCAGGGCCTTTTAGGATTTATTTACTTATTCATTCCAGGTATTTTAAAAATTTTTTTGACCATGCCTTTCCTAAATAGGCTCAGGGCTGCTCACGGAAGCGGACAAAGGGGAAAAGGGCAAGCGCAAGAAACCTTTCGTACCCAGGACATGGGAAAACTGGTCCGCTTGTTGTTTTATTTACATGGGGGTGGTGGCCTACAAATTCCCAAGTAGGGCGTGGCAGTTAATTCAGTACGCTGCAATTATCCAGAGGCATATAATGATTTTGGGGGACTAGCCTGGCTGGAATACGATGAGATGTTCCATCGTAGGGCAGCATCCAACTCACACACCTGCTGGGACATTATTGATTATATTTTGCATTCTCAAATTATGGCCCCCCCACCGCCCAGTGGTGGGCATCCGCACGGGGAGCAGGGTAGTAGTCCCAGGACCCTCAAGGGCATCTTCCGGGAATCAGGTATGCTGGGCATACAATGTGAAGGGGTGTTTTCATTCCCGATGCAAATACTCCCATTTCTGTTCCAGCTGTGGAGGTGGTCACCCCGTCTCGTCCTGCCGTAAAGGGCGCCCCGAATCAGGAAAGCAAAGGTTTGCTAACGGAGGCGCGAAGCAGGAATGGTTTGGGAGTGGGAGGTCACACCAAGCTGGGCCTGGCGCCTACACCAATAAAGCTTGAGGTTCTCCTCCAATGGCTGCAGCATTATCTGAATAGAGTAGATGCTGACTACTTGTGGCGGGGGTTTTCAGAAGGTTTTGAGATCCCATACACAGGCCCGCGGGTGGATAGCATCACTAAGAATCTGAAGTCGGTGTGGGGGATGGAAGGGGTAGTGGGGATGAAAATAAGTAGGGAAATTGAGGCGGGGAGGGTAGCAGGTCCATATAACGCCCCACCTTTCTCTCCCCTGCGTTGCTCCCCTCTAGGGATAGTGCCAAAAAAAGAACCCGGCGAATTTCGTTTGATACACCATCTGTCCTACCTCAAGGGCAGCTCGGTTAATGATGGGATTGATCCCATGTTGTGCTCGGTACAATACACATCTTTTGATGCAGCGGTGCACACAGTGAGGGCATGTGGAAAGGGGGCACTAATGGGGAAGTGCGACATAAAGTCGGCTTTCCGCCTCCTGCCTGTATCCCCAAGGGATTTCAACCTGCTGGGTTTTTCATTTAATGGTCAATTTTTCTATGATAAAGTCATGCCCATGGGCTGTGCCATTTCCTGCGTGGCATTTGAGCGTTTCAGCACGATGCTGGAGTGGGCAGCTAAGGCCCGAGCAGGCCTACCATCCATATCACACTATCTCGATGATTATCTCTTCTCGGGGCGGGCGGGTACTTAGGATTGTGCCCATTTAATGTGTGTGTTTGCTACACTGGCGGGAGAATTGGGCGTCCCACTGGCTGAGAATAAAACCGAGGATCCCGCAACACGCATCTCCTTTTTAGGGATAATTATTGATACGGTGTCTTGCACATCTAGTCTCCCACAAGACAAACTGGCCACATTGCAGGGACTGATCACAGACACTATGGCTGCCAAAAAGGTGACACTGAGGGCACTTCAATCTTTACTAGGGCACCTCAACTTTGCATGCAGGGTGGTAGCCCTGGGTCGGGCGTTCTGTGCGCGGCTCGGCAGAGCAAGTGTAGGGTTGTCAGCTCCCCACCACCGCGTACGCATAACTAAGGAGATCAGGGAGGACCTTCGGGTCTGGCTGACTTTCCTTCAGAACTACAATGGGATCTCCTTGTGGCGGGAGGTACGCCTACTGGAAGCCGACATGCAGGTGGTATCTGACGCTGCTGGGGGGATTGGTTTTGGAGTGTTCTTTCAGTGTAGCTGGTGCGCCCAACGCTGGCCGCCGGACTGGGCGGCCACCGACATTGTCAGGGACATAACATTTCTAGAGCTCTTCCCACTCCTGGTAGCGCTGGAAATCTGGGGCCATCGCTTTCGGGACTCTCCTATATGCTTCTGGTCTGATAACCAGGCGGTGGTGCACGTGATCAACCGCCAATCCAGTAAGTCCAGCAGGGTTATGGTCCTGGTCCGCTGGTTTGTACTGAAGTGCCTCTCCATCAATATGTATTTTTCTGCCAAATATGTACCCGGTGTTCACAATGACATTGCTGATTCCCTATCTCGCTTTCAGATGGAGCGATTCTGTTCCCTGGCGCCCGGCGCCAATATCACCCCAGAAGCGATGCCGGAGGCTTTGTGGAAGCTTGGGAACGAAAGATAGATGAGGGCGTTAGAGCCGCCATGTCGGAGTCTACGTGGCGAGCCTATGTGTCCATGCTTCAGGAATTCCACACATTCCTCTCAGCCCATAGGTTGCAGGACTCTTGGCCCATCCCAACCTGTCAAGTGGAGTGATTTGCGGCACACTTGAGTAGCCGCGGGTTGGTGCCCCGCACCATTCGGTGTTGTTTGTCAGCCATTTCCTTTTTCTCCAAGGCTCAGGGGACTGTCGATCCGTGTGCGAGCTATCGTCTTCGCAGGGCTGTCGACGGGTGGGCCAGGGAGCGAGGCCAATGGAGGGATACTCGCCAACCAGTTTCTGTTGACACTCTGGCCCGTTTGTCAGCAGAACTGCCCCGCATTTGCTCTTCACCATACGAGGGGTTACTTTTCAGAGCGGCCTTCTCTATAGCCTTCTTTGGGGCATTGCGCATTAGTGAGCTGGTGCCTTCAGCACAGGGCGATCAGAGGGGGTTGGCCCTAAACATCAGGGATGTAAGGTGTGCCCCTAACGCTATCATTATCACAATTCGGCATTCTAAGACCGACCAAGGGGGGAGGGGCCATCACTAGACGCTACACCGAGCCACGCTAGGGCTTATATGCCCAGTGCCAGCAATGGAGGAATATTTGAAGGTGCGCCCACCGTTAGAAGGCACTCTATTCATTCATTCTGGGGGAGCTAGATTGACAAAATTTCAATTTCAGGCTGTATTCAAGAAAGGATTGGCAGCACTAGGAATGTCGCCTGCTAATTACAGGTCGCACTCTTTCAGGATCGGAGCAGCATCCATGGCAGCAGCAGGGGGCTTCGCATCAGAGCAGATCATGGCCATAGGCCGGTGGTGGTCTGCGGCTTATCACGCCTACATGAGGCCTTTCGGCCCCTCCGCAGTGGCCCCGTCATTGTTATAATATTTCTGTTGTTTTGCTTATCTGCAGGCGCGGACCGGTTGCCAAGTGTGTGGATCTGCGGGCATAGCATTGTGCGGTGGGCCGGATGCTATGCGGCAAACTCCGGATTTGGTACACAACTCAGTTGTGCGATGCACGGTCACATCTATTGGATCAGGTGCAGCGGTTTGCGCTGGGAAAAGCTGGTCCCATTGCTTTGCAGAAGGGCCAATCTATTTGGGCCGCCTGCCATCCTGATCATCCATCTAGGAGAAAATGACCTAGGGTTGCAGAGCGCTTGGGAACTCACGGGCGCAAGGAAGGTTGACATCTCTGGCTTGGCAGCGCATTGACCAGGAACAGTTATTTGGTGGTCCGATTTGCTTGCCCGCAGGTTTTGGCGGTATGCTACTGCGCCAGGACAGATCGAGCGCGCCAAATGCAAAATCAACAGGGTTATGTGGGCGTTCGTAAGGCGCCTTGGGGGCACGGTGGTGCATCACAAAAGAATTGCGAGCCAGCAGGCTGAGCTCTTCCTTTGCGATGGTGTACATTTATCGGATCAGGGGAACACTTTCTGGCTGGAAGATTTGCGGGAGGCCTTACATGTGCATTTTGGGATACCTGTGTGGGGGAAAGGGGTGGAGTAGCATTGCCTCTCCCCTTTTCATGGCGGTTAGCGGGGTAGGACCCATGCTGTGGTAAGGCTCCCTATGAGCTGAGGGGTCGCGCTTGTACCCATTACCACTTGGGGAGCGGGGGGTCTGAGGGCCGGGGCCCCAGCCCAGGCTCGGAATGGCTGGTTTGGGGCTGATAACCTGGCTTGACCCAAGGGAAGGGTGAATTTGAAGGGTCGATTCATCCGGGCGGGGGGGGTGAGATTTAGCTCAACCCCTCTTAGGCCTGTTTTTTTCTTGTAGCATGGCTCCTCCCCGCTATTATTCACACAGGTTGTTAATATAGTTATATTACTCATATGTGTATGTTATGTTTTAATAAAATTGCGGCCAAGGCCTTGTAACACCAGAGCATGTCTGTCTGTTCATATGGGTGGTGCGGGCACAAATCCCCTAGCCCAGCCACTCACCAACCTTTTCCTTAACACCCCTCACCCAACAAATGCCATTTTTGTTTCCTTGCGAGTAAACTCACGATTTCAGGAAATGGGACCAAGATCTCATTGAGATCTCGGTCCGGGTACAAATTCTCGGTGAGAAAATAAAATAACTATAAACAATAAAAAATCTTTGTGCACAGATTAGTTAGACTGAGGTTGTTCAACCCTTTTGGCCTTGTTAGATCTATCAGCTGCTTTGGATAGTTACCGTTGACCATGAGATGCTGGTGACTCACTTGTGGGAACGTGCTGGGGTGGGTGGAATCATTCTTGAATGGTTCTGCTCTTTCCTGGCCAAAAGCACTTGGTGTTTAGTTCTGGGGGACTGTTCCTCATCTCCCCAGGATCTCATGTACGGTGTCTCACAAGGTTCTATTCTGTCCCCAATCTTGTTCAATGTGTATATGCAGCCTTTGGGAGAGGTCGTGAGAGGGTTTGGTGTTCAGTGTCAGTATGCCAACACCCAAATTTACCTCTTGTTTTCAGCTGACCCAGGCCTGGCAGTCTCATTACTTACTAGACGTCTGGCAGCTCTGGGGGATTTGATGAGGATGAGCCGTCTGAAGCTGAATCCTGACAAGATGGAGGTGATGCTGGTGGGGAGGGCCGAGGATGTGGAGGTCCCTGTCATTGATGGGGTTCGTCTCTCCCTGGTTCCTCAGGTTCATAGTCTGGGGTGCTCTTTGACTTGCAGCTCCACCTAGATGTCCAGGTGGTGGCTGTGGCAAGGAGCGCTTTCTGCCAGTTACATATGGTATGGCGGCTTTGGCCGTAAATCTCAGATTCTGACCTGGCCACCATCATCCATGCCTTCATCACCTCAGAACTGGATTATTGTAATGCGCTCTATGTGGGGCTACCCTTGGTGATGGTTCAGAGACTGCAGTTGATGCAGAATGCAGTGGCCCACCTCCTTATGGGGGCAGGGTGCCGTGAGCATATAACACCTGTTCTTCATTCACTTCACTGGCTGCCTATAGTCTTCTGGGCTCGAGTCAAGGTGTTGGTTCTTGCCTATAAAGCCCTAAACAGTCTGGGCCCTGCCTATCTGCGGGACCGCTTCACTCACACACACCCCGGTTCTGAATTGGCCCCTGCTGTTGGCCGGGAATGCCCTTCTTGAAGCCTCCTGTGTTTGGCAGGGAGCAACATTGGAGGGGGCGTTCTCTGTCCAAGAACTGCGGCTGTGGAACACCCTTCCTGTTGAGGTCCACATCTGTCCCCGGATCTTCCTTCCTTCAGGTGCCAATGCAAGAACTGGTTGTTTCGTCAGGCTTTTGGTGGGGGAGATGGGTAGTGGGAGGGGGGCTAGGGTTTGGGTTATGGATATGACTTTGAGGCCTTTGATATTGTTTTATATTTATATTTGTATTTATATCTATTGTTGTTTATAGTATTTTGTTTTGCTTATTGTTTTATTGGAAGCTGCTCCGAACAGCCAGAGGCAGGAGGGTGCGAGATATAAAATTTGATATAAATAAATAAATTAAATAAAATATGCAAAATGGCCACTGCCCTTAACCAAAATGATGGTGACTCTATTTCTGCCATCTTGGTTAAGGGCAGCAGCCATTTTCTGCATGTCCATTTTTTTATTTATCTTGATTTTTGGCTGAGAACTTGGCAAAACCGTTCCATTGCTTGGTTCTTCTGGGACAAGCCAGGACTTTGGCAAGATTTATTGTTTTTGCGAGATCTCATTTTAACCCTAGGCTGCAGCCTTCACACCAGATGAAGATGGTGAAAAGCGCTCCTGGACACCACCACAACCTGATCATTCAGGTGCAGTAGTGGATCCAAGAGCACCTCACAGTTGCAAACCTGAGTGACCAAAAGAGTCCGCACTCCACCAGTAACAGGTGTTCCTATATTCGTCAGGACACAAGCATGAGGTATTGGGGAGGTTAGTCAGGTATGCTCTAGTAGTCATTAATAATCCCCAATAACAGCTTGATTCTTTAAAGTTAAATTCATTTTCTGGGCCACTTGGTAGACAGTAACCCATTATCTCCTGCCTGATTGCTTCAGTTAGAGCAGATACTGTCTGTACGTGACTAGCTTGCAGCTGATTTCATTGATAAGGGTGTGCTGGAAGGCTAGCATCATGAGGGCTTGAGTGCCTGCTTACATGTTTGTTTAACGCTATGCCCCTGGTCACCGAGAGCCGCGCTAATCAAATATTTAATGGTGTTTATAACATGTATCTGAGCTCAATCTTAGGGCCAATGTATCGACTGCTTTGATGAGAAATTAGCCAGCTCATGAAAATGCTCATTACAATGGCTATGCAAAGAAAATGTAATTAAAGGACCACACGATGGTCTCGCCGATTCCTTTGATGGAGAGTGATTAAGATCAGCTGTTCAAGGACACAACAAGTCTTCCCATATTCTCTCTTTGGATTCTGCCACATCACAAAGGCGGTTGTTTTTTCTCGTTAGATATGCTGTCCAGATGCCCAGTCGGCTTTGAGTTGCTCTATCTTTTCATTTGTATGATGCTAGTTTTCTGACCTATGTCTTTGATATTGCAGCAAGAAGGAAAAAAAAAAAAGTATTTGGCCTAGGGCAGAATAGATTCTTTGAGCTGTTGTGACAGCCTCCAATTCCCATTATGGCTTGAGATTTCAACACATAACTTATTCAAAATGTTTGCCTATCTCTTGCATCAGGGAGCAACTGAGCAAGTCACTTACAAGAGCCTTAATTGTCGGAAAGTAAAATCTATAGGGAATGGAAGCCTTGCTTTAGAGCTGGACAAATTCAAATTAGGAAGAAGATACAATTTTTGAACAGTGCTGGTGGCTAACCATTGGTACAGACTGCCATTGGATTCCCCATTACTTGCAATCTTCTAGTCAAGACTAGCTGCCTTTCTTAAATAGGCTGGATATAATAATAAGTGGAGGAAATTCAAAGGGCTTGTACTGCACAGTTAGTCTATGGAGGATGATCTCCACGGTTCCTTACTAAAACTGAAATCGGCTACTATCTGGTGTCTGGATAACACAGTATCTGCCACTGGGTGTTGTGTTTTTACACGCACATTTCTCCTGCATGTTTGCTGTTACATCCTGAAATTTCTGTGTCTCTAAATCACTCACCCAGATCTTAAACACTGTCTCTTATACACATCTGTGTTCTCCAGAGGCTGGAGCCATCTCGAAGAACCTTCTTTACAAGGTAGCAACCTTTTGATCAGCACGTGGGAGGAGCTGTGTTTGAAAACAGCCTTATCTCCCAGCCCGATCAAGTCCCCGCTGCTGCTGCAGCAGTGCTCCTAGGAGGGAGGGAGAAGCCTTCCCGACCCAACCCGACCCAGCCCAAAAGGGGTCGGGACCAACAATTTTTTAAAAAAATAATTTTTAAAAGACAGCGGGACCGGCCCACCAACCGGCCCGGCCCACCAGGAATCCTCCTGGTGGGTTCAATAGCCAATCTGCCCCAAGTGCTGGTGTAGTGTGATAATGGGTGTTTTTACACACACACTTCTCCTGGATGTTTGTTTGCTGTTACATCCTGATCTTTCTGTGTGTCTAAATCACTCACCCAGATCTTAAACATCCGGATCTTTAAACTTCTGCATAGAACTTCTCCCAGAACTTTTGTGTGTAAAAGGTTCTCCTGGTAAACTGCTTTGCTCCAGGCATCTGTGGTCACTTGGTTTCCATGGAAGCCTGTCACATCTACAGCTGCGGCAACTTTAGGCTGCCTCAGGGCTCTGCGCGTGAAGAATACATCCAGGAACTGCCTCAGGGCAGTGTGTGTGTTAAAAATGCATCTGGAACTTACTTGTACTTGTAAACCCAGAAGACTGAAATACCTGGAACTTTAATGTGTGTAAAAATGCCCACTATCCCGCATCTGGTTGAATATTGCCTAATGATATCCAATGAACACCCAGTGGATATCTAGCTAAATGGATTACCATTACGTTTACCGAATTATGTTTATGGCATTATTGTGTACTGTATGATCATTTACTTCCAGTATATTCCAATGTGATCCCTGCGGTTGGCTAGGAGCTCTCTCTTGTGGGTACCACATGTGATAATAAACGTGCAGCCGGTGCACTGACTACACACTCCGGGGGGGGGGGGGGGGGGGGGGGGGGCGCGGTAGGTCCTGGTGGGGCCAGGTTGGAACACAAAATAACCATACACCCCACCAGGCTGGCCCCTTGCTTCACCCCCACGGGGGGAGCAGTGCAAATGTATGGGCAGGCAGTTCTGCCCCAGCATACCCCCAGTGCTCCACCTCCCATCATGATGGGCAGCCATGATGGCCAATCGTGGGTAGCCATGGCTGCCATTCATGGCGGCCCCTGATCCCCAGCAGGGATGGAGCCACAAATAGATATGCTGACCTGCTATGGCCTGCACTGGCCTGCCTGGGTCACCCTTGTCCCGGGCTGTGATTGGATTCATCCAGGGGACTAATCCTGGGTCAGCCGTCTACCCCGGCCAGGGCAGCAGTGGGCCCCGCATCTGGCAGTCCGGAAATAAAAGTAATAGTGCGTCTCTGGCTCAGGCAGGCCATAACAGGCCCTTGTCACCTCTATTATCATCCCACATACCAGTCAGGCTCATACAACACAGGGTCAAGAGAGAAGCATTCTTGCTTGCTGCCTCAGTATTGTGGAGATCTCTACCCCCTATGGAGGTTCATCAGGGCCTGAGAACTTTCCGGAGGCAATGTAAGACCTTTCTTTTTGGCCAAGCATTTGGCAAGCAGCGATAGAGGTGGGGGCTTCTAGGGGACTGAGATGGGAGTTCTGGGGGATTTTATATGTTTGTATTTGTTTTATATGATACTTTCTCATCTACATAGTCACACTTTATCAATCCTTCTTAGAGGCCAAAAGGATTCTGGGATGTATAATGGTAACCCACATGAGGGTATACATAACCTGTAAGCAAGAGCTGAATGAAATAATGTGAGGCCCAACACTGGTTCTGGAATTCATTTTTGAGGTTCTGTTAAATATAACCTCCACGTCTTCAGGGGGCCAGAAGTCCCTGCATTGCAGGCCCTGAGGCCCCATATATTATGCAGGTGCTGTTGTTTCCTGTCCCCTCTTGTGTCATTAAAGGCTAGGGCTCCTCATGTCTGAGGATCCATTAGTCAATAATTTAATCTAGTGTTTCTCACACTCATTTCATTGGGGCCCACATTGGGGGCTCAGCAATGTGTGGATCTCTGTGCAGTCACACATACCGCTTTCACATGAGATAGCAGTGGGGGGAAACTGCCGCAAGCTAAAGACATGGTGGGGGAGGAGCGGGACGACGGAAGTTCCACTGGTGTGAGCAGGGTTCTGCCGCAATTTTATTCACAGATGACACAGACTGGATTTCGAACCCTGTCGTCTGTAGATAAAATCATGGCAAAACCCCACTCACACTGGCGGAACCTCCGTCATCCCGCTCTTCTCCCCGCTGCATCTTTGGCTCGCGGCAGTTCTGCACTATATCCAGCCCTAGTAGCGGGAGCCCATCATCTTCCTTAAGGAAACCAATTTCTCCACTTGTCAAAGTGCTGGCTCAAGCCAGGTCCCCATCCATAGGGCAGAGCAGCTTTTGAACAGATCCAAACAGGTTAATTCAAATCTAATCTTCAGAGCTTTCACCCTCCCAGCCACAATGATCAGGCAGCAAGCAAGAGCTGAAAATTCATGGAGATATTGGGCCCAGAAAATTCCAAGCACGATGGAAAATCTGCCGAAATGGCTGGGGCAGACTGGCTTAATCAGGAGTCCCTGCTAAAGCAATCAAGATGAAATGAATGGTAATTATGCTAATCAGTTTGCGAACTTTATTGCCATGTTCCTAATTTTCAAATGCCACCCAGTCCCATACAGTGAATCAATCTGCCACGGTGGAGATAATAAAAAATGTTGTGTCTGATGGGCTATGTTGTAGTTGGTGGGAAATCGGCCATTCTTTTTCATCAGCCGTGTCATTAGGGGCCCCAGATATTTTCTCTTTAATGACAGTAACGTGAATTTTTTGCAAACTACAACTTTGGAGGCCTCCATTTCTACATTTCGAGACGCAAACTTGTCTCGATAATGAATCCTGTGGGAATTTTCCATGAGCTATTCATGAAAGTCAACCTAGTAGGCTCTCTAAGTTACAGGAATAGTAAGAAGCAATGTTCTTGCCTCTGAATCAGTGTTCAAGTTACCAGAGTTAATGGTGAAGGAAATAGGCATTTTTGCATTCACAATATTATGTTTATGTTCCATAGCCATATGAATATCAGAACAATATCTGTATCTCAAATGGATATTTACATATCCATTTATTTGGTCATTCAGATTATTAATTTATTCAGTTATTCAATTGTGTTTCAGTTACTCATTTTGGTGATTCAAGCACCTGCGGCTCCTGAGGCTGACTCACCACCTAGATGCTGCTGCTGCTACTCTGTCCCAGCCTCTGCTCCCTCCACTTCCCCAACCCGGCTTTTTCTGAAGTGGGAGATGAGGAGGCTTCTTTTGGCCTCTGCTGCTGGGAGGTCAGGCTGGGCCAGGCCAGGTGCCCTCTACAGCCGGGAGGCCAGGCCAGGTTGCCTCTGATGCTGGGCACTGCAGCCGATGTGGCTGTGGGAGGCCTGTTTCCCAGGGTGCGCTGCCAGAACTCCCTACTCTGACAGCGCACATGTGCAAAAGGATCTCTGGGGCAATTTTGTGTATGTGCAGCCCTTTCCCAAAATGGTGCTGGCAGTGTCAGCGCCATTTTGGAAAAGAGAAGCTGTTCTGCATATGTGTTAAATGGTTCAACGCATGCACAGAACAGGCTGCCCTTTTCCAAAATGGTGCCGACACTGCCAGTGCCATTCTGGAAAAGGACTGCTTGTGCATAAAATGGCCCCAGCGGGGCATTCCCGTATGTCTGTCTGGGAAGTTCCAGGACACAGAGTACTCAAATTGGATTGAAATCATGTACCGATTCCTGAAATTTGCAAGTTGATTCGGGTACCAGAAGTTCTATAGGTAGGTATACCTGGTTTTGCAGATGCTCGTTTTAGTTCTAGTCAGGAGGCCTGACTCAGTGAAGCTGGGAGAACAGCTTAGGACCTGAGGAAAAGCTCAGTGATACCCTCAGAGAACAGGGAAATTACCCTGGCAAGGAAGTAAAGGAAATAATGGGACTATACAAATGTAAATGAGTTCCCAAAGGGGAGGAAATAATTGTACCACTACGTTCTTGATCAGAAGGGGGAGGGTGTGATGTCTGTGAGAGAGGAAACATTGCCACAGATTAGGCCTGAAATGACAATTCCCAAAATGGATAAACCTATTGAATATATGCTAAAGAGCAAGGATGAGTAACCTGAATCTTTGATTCATGGGTTCCAGTGCTTTCACCAACCTGATTGGAAAGCATGTATTTCCCCTATAGACTCTCTAAGGTTTATTTGTATTTTATTCCTTGGATTCGGATGTTGTATTTGGTTTACCTCAACCAGGGCTCTAGATGGACTGGTCGCGTGTACCGTCAAGGGAAAGGTTTAGATCCCCTGTATTAGAATTAAGCATTTTATATGTTTCGATTCATCTGTTTATAGCCTCTTCGGAGGGCAGATTCTGAACTGTAACTTACGTAGCTCTCTTAAATCTTTTTCTATAATCAAATTATGGTGAAAGCTGATCTGCAATAAATTTGAATATACGCTAATCAAACAGAAAATGGTGGTTTGGGTAATAACCGATGTCCGCTTATGTTCCATCGGGTTTCTGTTTCAGTTATTTCAAGTTGTGCTTCTCCCCACCCCTCTTCATTTTTTTTGGGTGGGAGGAAGTTTTGGTTATTTCAGTATCTTGGTCATTTGGTATTTCAATGACATAATTTTGCCAGTATTAACACTTACTGCGTATCGCAGTTACTGGAAATGATGAAACTGAAAAAACCAAATGACCAAAATATTTAAATAACTGGACTAAAAATGCTAAATAGAATATTCCTCCTCCCCCCACCCTCCCCAACATCAACCCCACATTCAAATATGTGAGTGTCTGTTTCAGTTGCAGATGTTGTTTGGGTTCCTGACGGGCTACCCAAAAAATGAGAATAATACTGGTGGAAAATAATCTCACTATTATTATTATTATTATTAACAAACATTTATATAGCGCCAGCAGTGTACCTGGCACTTTACAAAGTAATAAAATAGACACGGTTCCTGCCCCTAGGGCTTACAATCTGAGAGACAGGAGCTGGGGA
>QEPC01014402.1:2406440-2418367 GCA_003113815.1 Sphenodon punctatus | reverse complement strand
TGGGTGAAAACAGACATGACACTAACCACCCTTTAACCACCCTTGGTGGTCATTTATGCATGTTTCAGGGCTGCATAGGGCACCAATACAGCCCTGCAACATGCATAAATAACCACCAAGGGTGGTTAGTGTCATGTCTGTTTTCACCCACTGTCTCTTCCTAGGGGTAAAAACAGATGTGTAGGTGGTGCAACAGCTCTCTGATCCAGACCAGGGTGGGAAACAGTGATGGCCATTCTGTGTCAGTGGGCGGCACTGAACAAATGTGCCCGACACTGGAAAAGCCATCCAACTGCCTGCATGGCCCCGGGGGTGGGGCACAACAGATGTGCAGGCAGCCAGTCCTGCCCCCACCTTGCCCACTCCCCCACCGCCAGCATTCTGTCCCCACCATGATAGTCCGCCATGGTGGCAGAGCCGAACAGACATGTTAGCCTGCTGTGGTCTGTGTTGACCCATGTGGGTGGCCCCTTGTCCCAGAATGGGCACCTGGGATTGGGCCCAGGATTCATTCCAGGCCAGTATACTGACCCTGGGGGCAGTCCGGGGCCAACATCTGTCAGGGCGACACGTGTGGCGAGTCCCAGGCTACAGCAGGCCATTGTGTCCCTGCGTCATGCCTGTTCTCACTCGGTTCCCCTGTCCAGTTGGGCTTTTGACTGCAAACTGTGAAATACGTTTTCCATGATCACTGTCTCTGGGTTTATTATACTAGGAAGACACTCTCTGTGTAAGTCTCTGACATTACATTTCCTTGCCTGTCCATTTTGGAAATGCACATCTCCCTCCCCCACACCCTCGTTCACGTGTGCCAGGACAAGGTTCCTCAGAAGTCTTTGTGGAATCTCTGCAGCAAGCTGTGATGTGAATAATAGATGAAACAAAAGTCCCTGCCCACTGCACCGAGAATACAGTGTAGTGCGTTTTTACTCTTGTACTGAGATGTTTGCCTCTAAAACAAGACAAGCAATAATCTGCTATTCATAAGGATGAAGCCCAGCAACATAAATGAATGAGTAAAATCCCCTCTCCCTAAGACACCTGTCAGCAGGCGAAATCAAAGGGCAGCCTGTCCAGAGAGTTGGGAGGATAAAAAAAAAAACATCCACCAGATATTCTTTTTGGTCAGTTTTTGATTTGCTTTCACACTGTGCTCTTTCTCATTATTACTTCATGGCAGTCTTTGTGCTCTCCTGGATCTGAGAGGGATGGGGCAAAATAGCTTTAACAATTCCCTACAAACAAAATCAAGTCCTTGCTGCATCATAATACAGGGTTAGTATTTCTAGAATTGTAACATCATACAAATGGATCCTACCCATGATTGGCATTCCTCTGTGCTGGGTAGTTACATACCCTCCAACCGTATCTTTTTTCTGGTTCAGTAATTTATTTTTAAAAAATCTTTTACCAGGCTCCCTGCAGTGTATGTTTTTTGTACCAGGTTCAGCAGACGAAGAGGGTCATTAACACCATATTAATCCAGCAGGAGAAAGAGCTCTGAATCCCCTGCGTGTTGTTTGTTCATTGCTGTGGGTGGGGATGGGACATCTTTTCTCACTTTAAAAAGCTTGGGATAAGCAGGGCTATCTAAAAACAGAGAGAGACAACATCCAGGCTGGAGGGAGCTGTATGCTTGGAATCAAGATGAAAACTTTAACATTAATAATAATAATAATAATTAATAAAGTAGGAAGGGTGTGAATTTGTGTGTAGGAGTGGGTTTGTGAAAGATAATTCTTTTAGAGTGCTGAAAGGGACTGTCATTGCTTCCATCTGTGATCCTCTGAGTGTCTTTAAAGCTAAACCTTTACAGCCATTGTCAATGCACACATCTGAGAAATTTGACTTTTTAGAAGGCTGAGTTTCAAGTTGAACCATCACTCCTGAACATACAAACATATGTAAAGAAAAACCCTCTCACACAGGCATCCTTTTTTTTCCTGAGCCCCCCTGCCATGGCACTCAAAGCACTTCACAAAGAACTAATTAACAACTTTTTAATCCTCACAACAGCCCTTTGCGGTAGGCTAGGTGGAGAGAATATTTCTCCTGCATGTTTGCTGTTACATCCTGAACTTTCTGTGTGTCTAAATCACTCACCAAGATCTTAAACATCTGGATCTTTGAACTTCTGCATAGAACTTCTCCTAGAACTTTTGTGTGCAAAACGTTCTCCTGGTAAACTGCTTTCCTCCAGGCAGCTGTGGTCACTTGGGGTATTTTCAGACGTTACGAGACCACGCTCAACCACAGTCAATACCCTGTGGTGGGGAATGGCCTCGTAACGTCTGTTGGGGAACCGGAAGTTCCCGCCCAGTTGTTTACCACAGTCAATCGCGGCGGGGAATCAGATTCACCACGCGATCAGAGGTCCTGCCCGGACCATCCCCGATCGCGTGGTGAATGAGATTCCCCCCATGATGAAGGGGACAGTAACGTCTGTCCCCTGACCATGGCCTGGAATCTGCGGCGGGATTCCGGGCCGTGGTCAATGCGGGGTGTGTGTATGGTCAGGTGCTACAGCCGCATTGGCCGCGGCGCCCGCTCGTCTCCTGAAGGGTGGTGGCCAGGGCAGTGTGGGGGGGCAGGGCTGTGTGGCCGCACGTTGCGCCGTGAAGCCCTGCCCCCTCCTTGGATTCCCCGCCGGGATCGGCCACCGTGTCTGTTAGCTCGTGACGCGGTGGACCGGGCGGGGAATCAAAGGGTTGTTTCCGTGCCGGGGCCATCACGTCTGAAAATACCCTTGATTTCCATGGCAGCCTGTCACTTCTACAGATGCAGCTACTTTAGGCTCCCTCAGGGCAGTGTGTGTATGAAGAATTCATCCAGGAACTGCCTCAGGGCAGTGTGTGTATGAAGAATTCATCCAGGAACTGCCTCAGGGCAGTGTGTGTGTGAAAAATGTATCCGGGACTTACTTGTGGACTTGTAAACCCAGAAGACTGAAAAATCCAGAACTTTAAGGTGTGTGTAAAAATGCCCAATGTGACTGGCCCATGGTCACCCAGTGAGTTTTTGGTTAAGGGAAGATTTGAACGAGGGTCCCCTCCACCTTCTAGTCCATAGTCCATAGTTCATAGTTCTTGAAGGATAGGTCCATTAAGCGCTATTGTTAGCCAAGAAGGTTGGGGGCTGCAACCTCTGAGTGTTCGGCGCTAGGAGTGAATAGCAGGAAATTGATCACTCCATTATGCCTTAATAGGGGTCCATAATTAATTAAGGAAACCGTTCGATCAAAAAGTCTTCTGGAGCAGGTACAGTGGAGGCAATGCAGCTCACCCTGCTAAAAGTTAAGACCCTGTCATGTTCACTGAATTAATTTCAGATGTTCATAATTTCTGGAAGTCGGAGCTATGAGCTTTTATTTCATGGTGCATCCCATCCCAGCGATGTTGTTCCTCTCTCTGGTGCAGTGCGATAAGGCCTGATATGACACACGGCCGTGCAGCGGGATTTGTCAGAGACTTAAATAAAACACTATCTTTTCCCTCCTGGGCCTAGCCCGCTGCTCTGTTAACTCTAAACTCGTTTGAAGGAGGGGGAGGGGGGACAACAAGAAGAAGAACAGATTATAATGGCTAAATCAAAATCAATGTTTAATGCTATTAATTACAACAATGACATTATGTAATTGGAAAGAGGCAAATTACTGAAGACAGCGGAGGAACTTATGATCTCTTCTGATGATCAACATTGAATTTTTAAATGATGGCTCAATTATGTATACAACTGCGGCAAATTTAAAAAGGTTTCTGTAGGGCTAAGTCTTTCCAGCTGTGGCGCAAATGACTGAGGTGATTTTGATCAGTTGTGTACGGCGTACAGTATATTGCTCACCATTAACAGTCAAATAAGCTTTATGGGTCCAAGGCTATTAGTATTCTCTGAGCATTAAAGCAGATTAGCACGTGAAGAGCGCAGCAGGTTCGGCTTAAGACTCCATTCACAAGCCACGGTAATGAAGAGCTAACCAACGTGACTTGAAATTAGGATCTCAGCCGCAGTAATCACTGGAGCAACCTGATCATAATCACCAAAGGGCCAGCCCAAGGAACTAAAAAAAAATGCCTCCCTTTAGTGTCAACATAAAAAAAAAACACCGACCCCCCCCCCCCCATGAGAAAATAGGGTAAGAGCAGGGCACTTCTGTCCCAGCACAGGCCAAACCCAGTCTGTGTCTAGCTTTTATTTTGCCTCTTTCTTGTTCCTGAATCTGGCCTGTGGCTCTGATCTTGACCCCGAAGCATAGTGAGATCAGGGAAAGGAAGCAGCGATGCACTCCTGGAGAAAGGTAGGATCCATGGCATACATTCATGAACTAGACCAGGGGTGGGCCACAAGTGGCCCAGGGGTCACGTGCAGCCTGCAAGGCAATGTATGACGTCCGCCTTGCCTCCTCCCTCCGCTCCTTCAAATCCCTCCTCAAGACTCACCTTTTCCTTGCTGCCTTTCCCAATGCCTGCTAGTCCTTCCCCGTACACTTACTGTCGGCCCTCCTCTGTTGACTGCTGCTACCAACCTTTTTGTAACCAAGCCAAGCACACGCATCTGAGACTTCGCATCCGCCTGAATGTTTGTTTGTCTTCTCCCCTGTCTCTCCCACTGTCCCCTCTCCCTGTCGCCCCCTCCTTGTCTTTTAGATTGTAAGCCACAAGCAGGGACCACGTCTATTTCTGTGTTCTGTACAGCGCCAGGTCATATGACTGGTGCTATATAAATGTCTATTATTAATAATAATAATAATAATAATAAAGACGTTGGGTGTTAACCAACATGACGAGATATCAGTTAACCCTACCTGTAGTGGGAGGGCTTCCCCGGGTCAGGTGTGCTCCGGCTGCAGGATCACATGTCCACACAGCCTGCCCTGGAGCTGCTGCCATAGCCACCCCCCTGCCATGACAGACAGCCATGGTTTTCTATTACAGGCAGCCCTGGCTGGGGGGAAATGGCAACCACTGAAGCTGGGAAAAGCTGGGGCTGGGATCGAATGTTCCCACCTGGTTCACCTGCTCTGGCCCAGCTTAGTGGCAGCTGGGTGAGGATTGTGGGCCCGCTTTGATCAGGGCCCACATTTCCGGCCCAGCTGCCACCCCAGCGAACCTGGTGCAAACTTGCCACTGGGATGTGGCCCTACTGGGCCAGTGTCATGTTCGTGAACACCCAATAGGTTGGAATTTGAAGGTTGTGAGGGAAGGAGTAAAATGAATGTTTTAAGGGAGGGGGCAGAATAGGAGAAGGGGCAAAGACAGTTGAGGGAGCAGGAAGCTACGGGGCAGGTGAGTGTGGTGACAAAGGAGGATCAAAACTCCTGGGAGCAGACTAGTGGGAAACAAATGCAGATAGAAAGAGGGGAGCAAGACCGTTGTTGTTCGCCGCCCCGAGCGGCCCTGTGGGCTGGAGGGGCGAGATAGAAATCTTTTATAAAATAAATATAAATAAATAAATTAAATAAGCAAAAGCCTAAAACAAAACAACCATCAAAAGATAAGATCTCTGCCTCGAGGAGCTTACAACTCAATGCACTGCCACAATCTGGATAAGCATCCATTTTAGAACTGAAACGGGTAGATGGATTATTCTCAGCTATTATTCTCATTTTTTGGTAGCCCTCTGAATAGCATGGATATTTGCATATCTTATTTAGAGAGAGGGTGGTGGACTGGTGGTGGTATTCCATTTCAGTTATTTTAGTTTTTCATGAGTTTGGTTCTGTTGTTTTGGTTTCTCTCGGTTAGATATTTCAGTTGTCATTTTTGGCAATACTGCTAATATCGCCAAAATGACATAACGAAAATGCTGAAAGGGCTGAAAAAATGAAATGACCAAACTGAAAAAGAAAGAAAAGAAAACAAATGTGAAGCAACCAAAATGGATATCTCATGGAACAGAAATGGAAAGTGGTTATTATTTTAACCACATTTACCATATTTGGTTGGATAGGATAAATTCTAAAGTCTTACTCAATTTTTCAAATATTTGCTCCAGTTCTAGTTCCTCTGATGTAAGTTTAATTAACCCTTTATATGGTAAACAATATGCCCCAATGGTCGCTGAGATGTTGGGACGAAAGATTAAGCACAAAGAGGTTAAGGCCCTTTTCAAATGGGCGCAGGTGCATGAGGGGGTGGGGGGGTGATGTGGTGGGTGGGCAGTGCATGGTGGTGCATTCCCATGGACACCCACCCACCTCCATGCACAGAGCATCCTGCATTGGTGCCCATTGCTCCATGCGTGGGTGATGAATGGAGGTGGGTGAAGCGCGGGAGCACGCATGCACCCCCCACCCACCCACCGGCCACGGTATTACCACAGACGCCCCCCATCCTCCCACACCTGCTGTAGCATTCGAACAGACAGCACCCCCTCACACGTGTGTGTGTGTGTGGGGGGGGGCGCGTCTATTTGAAAAATTTCTAAGACTCACAACATAACAATCACCCCCTATTTTGGAGATGAAGATACTGAAGTACAAAGTGACTTGGCCAATGTCATGTTAAGAACTTAAAGAACAGCCTAGAAAAGAATTAAGATCTTTAGAATCTCCGTTATAATGCACGAATTCTCGCTGCACGACCCCATCATCGCTCATTGTTTTGCATGTAACCACAGGGTGATCTTATTAGCTATTCATTTTTCATAGTTTCTGAGTTTTGTTTATCATCTGAAGTTCACTGGGTAGATGCTAAGCTTGTGCTATGAATTCATCAATAGATACAAAGGATTAAGGGCCAGCATTCACATGTCATGTGTTTTCTTCTTTTCTTTCTAATTTCCACATATTACTAATCGACTTTTCTCACAAATCCACTCTACCGTGCATGTTAAATCATGTAAGAAGTTATTCAGAGATTGGAAGTTTAAAAACTTTGGCCCACATTCAAGCAAGTTCTTAGTCCTGCTTTTAACTTAACATGCTTAACTTCTATCAACTTCAATGATGTCTGTTGCCTAAAACTGCCCGTCCTCGCTAGGAATTCTCTCCTGAGTCAATTCCTCATCTACGGATGGCCTCCAGTTGTGTCCTACTGCAGATAGGTAAGAGGACTGGTCCAAAACAGCCATTCCGTCTTCATGGAATGGTTGAGTTAAAATGGAACAGCTGTTGGAATTTCGATCGGTATTCTGATCAAAATAAATCTTTGATTGGAATTTCAATCAAATGATTTGCTCATGTGCAAATGCCAAAAATATTTTCAGTCATTCTGATCAGAATTCTGGCTGGAATTTCATGCAATCCAAATTCTGATCAGAATGATCAAAACGCCCAGTTTGGTTTTAAAAAAATTAAAAATGGAATCTGGGCAGAGTTTTGGTTTCAGCCCTAGTAGAAAGGGGTCAGGCAGCTCAGTCTGGGTGAGCTGATGTAATGTAAGAACATAAGTACCATATTGGGTCAGGCCAATGGTCCAGCTAGTCTCTGGCAGTAATCAGCTTTGGCTACTTTAGAGAAGTACAGAACAGGTCATAAAGGAATGAGCCATTTCCTGCTATTCACTTCCATCCCCTGACAGTCAAGGGCTTCATCTTCTGACCAATTTGACTAATGACCACTTATGAACCTTTCCTCTAAGATCTTCGCAATTCCTGTATGTATTCAGATGACCCTGAAAAACAGCAGTTTGCCTGTGCACTTTTAAATGTGTTTAGTCTTGTTGATTGAAAGTGTGTAGGGTCTTGGTCCTACTGCTCCTAGGTGGCAGGTAAGCCCAGGCTCTCTGTGCTCAGTTCAGAGCTCAGCTGACCCTTCCATCCTCTCTTTGCCTGCAAAAGCACAAAGATGGCTGAGCAGGTGTGCCAGGCGCCTAAATTGCAAAGCAAGAGGGGTTTGTTGGGGTGTTCTGCTGCATTCTGATTCCACCCACCAGTAGGGCCCAAGCACATAACACAGGTATGGAGACAAAAGCTAGAATAGTTTGGACTAAGGAAGAACCAAAACAACCATTTAGACCGTATAGGGGCATTTGAAATGACAGACTGGTGGGAGCTCTGATTGGCCAGCAGAGTTGGAGATAGGTCTAGATCCTTGCTCACCTCTCATTGGAGGTGGGAAGTATCACTGCTCCAGTGGGGACTGGAGACTGGTTGGCCACCCCTATTGGCTCTGTCAGTAAAGAAGCTTCTGGCATTGGGAAACTCAGAGTGCACAAGGAAAGAGATGATGCATGGTGCTGGGGAATAAAGCATAGATCCCTATGGTGGTGGTTGTGGGGGGACAGGATAATTCTTTGAAGGAGTGGTGGGGCAGAGAGAGAGCATGATGCTACACCAGGGAGGCAACCAGCTGGAGATGGAGACTCAACCAGGAATCAGCCCTACTCTGCGGACCACTAGGAACCTACACTTCATGCAGGACATTGTTAAGGGGAGAACTGCTTGGGAACAGAGATTGGAGGGGCAGGAGAAACTATGATTGACTGTCCAAGGTCAGAGTTCCAGTTTCACTAACAATGCTGTTGGGTTCCGGAGCGTCTCTAGGCCCACCGGTGGGAAACTGGGCCCCGCATTTCTCCCCCGCCCTGGACCCCGCGGATCCTAAGGCTGACCCTGATTCATCTTCATCATCATTGCAGAATTCACAACTTTATTTCTCCATCTTCTTCAGTTTGGTATTCAGTCACATATTCAATATTTTGGCCACTTCGTCAGTATTATTATATTGGGGAGAAAAGGGGACTTTGATGCTCTAGGGTTTTGTGGTTTTTTAAAATGGGAATGTGATCAGTCCTAATGCAGCAATCACTTTCAACACTTCAAATAAATCCTGCCCAATAGCACTGCCAAAAGGAATGAAACATGAGTGGTCAAAACGCTGTACACAAAAATACAGGATCAGGTATTTGCTTCAGTTACTTTTTCCCAGTGTAAATATACCCCAAAATACCAGATCTTGAAGGAATGTCAGTTGTCCAACATGTGTCCATTTCCTAAAACAGATGTTGGTATCACCACTGTTCTTCACTTTCATAACCTAGGCTGCTTTTAGACAAGCCAAAATTCCGCAAGACGGGATTAGACAAGGCACTGCCGCGAGTCATGCGCACGGGAGGGGGATGCACATTCTTTTCCGGCTGCGATCGTGGCCCATGGGGCTGATACGTTCCCCCACCCTTTTTGGATGGGCAGCTTACTCAGAATCTCTGCTAAGAGCAAGTAGGTCTGATGGATTCAAATTGTCACCCTCATAAATACATTAATGAATGAATGAATTAAATTTAAGAGACAGATGCTCTTTTTAGAGTCCACAGATACACGTGACAACTTAATGAAAAATCTTAATCTAACGGGATAAAAGTGAAACCACAGATAGGAAAGCAGCAGGCAAGATACTGGATGAAGGAGGAATGCAAGCAACATATGTAATAAAGGGAAGAAGCCCAAGGAGAAGAACTGTACAGAAAGACAGAAATGCAAGAAGAAAGATGGTTGAATCTGTTGGATCAGGAAAAACCCTGAGGGGGGAAAAGCAAGATTAGGAAAAAAAAGAAAAGACTATCTCTCCTATGTCACTGTGAGAGAAACAAACACCTCAGGAAAAGGAAAATAGTAGCTCATCAGACGAACAGCTTCTTGTAGGGTGACAGCATGGGTCGGTCTCCCCAAGGACATTGATGGGGCCATAATTATTGTGATGAACAGGAAAGGATTTATCATCGTTTCCAGAAGAAAGGATCTAAAATTACATGACAAGCATTATAATCCTCTCTTGGCGAAATCAAAGCTAGGGAGCTGAGGGGGAGATTAGTACCAACTCTGGGTGTTAACTGCAGCGCCTGAATTAACAGCAGAGAAAAGAGAGCGGCATCTAGAGCAGGGACCTGTGTTCACTGAATTTTCCCCATTGGCGGCAGTAGGAAAAACATAGCAAACAGGGGGCCCTGATGTAGAGAGAGAGAAGTATATGACCGAGGGTATTTTTACATGGACGCTTCATCCCGGGACTAGGAGAAAATTATCCCAGAATTGTTATCCACCGTTTACAAGTGGTACCTGTTTACACAGACATGTCTATCCCTGGATGAAATCCATTCCAAGATGGCTCATTTGAACAGCACATTGCTCTTATCCTGGTTCCAGAATATCGGGGATGAATATCAATCCCGTGGTACTCTTCATCTGTGCTCAGTGCACTGATTTCTGGGATTGAAGAAAACCTGGTTTTCTTCATTTTTCCGATTTCCGAGTTGAAGAAAATGGAGACTCATCCCTTTTGTTCTGCAGGTATTTAAACTTGGCGCGCCGCAATGCATTGTGGAAGGTTGACGGAGGCAATACGATCGCCCCACCTAGTCATGTGCTACTAGATACCAAAGAGGCAGAACTACATAGAAAGAATGTCAGCTCTTGCTATAAAACTCTGTAAACTAATCCTGGGAATGGTTGACTATCCTGGGATAGTCGTTTAGACGGACCTAATTCCGGGATTAGTTTAACAACTGGATATTACAAACCCTTGAAAAACGTTTTGTAATCTCTGAGTTTTTCAGTGATTCTGGGATTATAATCACTAAATGGTGTATTTAGACGGACAAGTCATCCTGATCTAATTCTGGGATAAGTGTCCGTATAAAAATGCCTGGAGATGACAAGTACAGCCCGTATGTAGAAGGATGCCCCAGTAATTCGACTTCTGGCTGGGGACTTAAGTAAGACCATAATATGGGTCAGACTGGATCAGACCAATGGCCCAGATCTAAACCAGCATCCCATCTGGTGCTGCTTCTTGGAGCAGGTAATCTGAGTTCAGTTCCTCACTCTTACGAGATTTCAACTGTGACCTTATGAAAAAGTCAGGAGCTCAAGCAGACAAAAAGCAGTCAAGGGTTCAAGCACATGAACTCATGACCAGACACATAGATGAAGGGTAACTGTCAATGGGGGTGGGGGTGGCACAAGAGTGGGGGCTGGGCAGGGGTTCTATAGGGTTTCTGAAAATTGGGGGGGCACATGCCACCCCCTACCCCCCAGGAGTCACCTATGACCAGACCTGAATCAAGTAGCCTCCAAAATGGGTAAACCCATTGAATCTTTGGTATTCCACGTAACCCACCACCTTCAGATACCAATCAGTCCCTGTTTAGGGCCCAAAAGGGTTACCCAATATTTTGATTTACCAACTTCCGGTCCCAAAATACTGACGTTTGCTACTGATTTTTTTTGAGTTCCCATCCCAATTTTTCAAGTTACCATCCTGGTTTTTTTGGTATTTTCCATTACTAATTTACCAATCTGTATTTGTTAAATTGGCAAGTCCCCTTCGCCGCGGGTAATCCCGGCGACGGGGTAATTGCCGCGCCCCCCCCTCGGGGATACGGCGCAGTCAAAATGGCTGCCGGAGCAGCGTGATCGGGCCATGGGCCGGTTGCCAGGGCAACCCTGGTGGCGCGTGCGCAGTGGCGCCGCGCCTGGAAAGAGAGCGGTTCCCGCCCTTTGTAGGGAGGGCGGGGCCGCGAGGAGAAGCCTCAGTCTGCGTGCGGGTGCAAGAAGGCAGCAGCAAGGATCGCTTGCTGCTGAGAGGCCAGCACCACGTGGACTGATTGAGGCCTAGGCGGTAGGATTTAGCGGAGCAATGGGCCGCACAAAAAAGAAGGCGGCCCCAAAAAAGCAGCCCCCGCAAACGGGGAGCCAGTCCCGGAGTGGGGACAGCCTGGAACAGGGAGAGGGGGAGGAAGGGATGGGGGTCCCAACCCGACAAGAACTTTTGGAGCGGCTGGCTGCCTGCGAGGCTTTGCTCCAAGGGCGGCCCCCATGCCCTACACCTCCCCCCCCTGAGGGTCCCCAACATGATATGGGGGACACGGGGGTGGGGGGTTTAAACCTCCAATTCGAGGGGGGAGAAACCCGGCTGGCCCCCGAGATAGACCCAGCTGCAGCTCAACCCCCACTTGAGGGCCCCAGAAGGGGCAATAGAATCATTACCCCCC
>QEPC01014402.1:2380205-2399292 GCA_003113815.1 Sphenodon punctatus | reverse complement strand
CCCCAGGATCTATCCCTGACCATTAAATGCCTAGTCAAATAAAAATGGTTTTACACTGGCTCTGGAAGACATTCAAACTAGGGCTCAGGCAAGCCTCCAAGGGAAAGGAGTTCCAAAGCTGTGGGGCAGCTACCAAGAATGCCTCTTTGTAGACCTACAGAAAGGGTGGCAACTCTTATTGATTTCAGTCAATCACAATCTCAGTAAGATTGGGCAGGGAGAACTGTGCAAGGCTCTCTCTCCAAAAGGCAGGAACGAAAACAAATTTTCCAGAAGAGAATTCTATTCCCCAGAAGATAACAGCAGATAACTGCTGTTCCTTTAAGACAGAACCTTACGGTGTAGTTGACTCAGGGATTTCTGCCTTCCCCCTACAGCATGAATGTGGCTCGCCTGTTTGGGACGTCTGGATCCTTCTTTTTCTAAAATGATTTCCTGTTATTTCAGGCCTTGGAATGCTCTGGTTGGTCCAAGTATTGGTGGGATTTCTCTGTGTGGATGATTGGGACGTAGCAGGTCCTGCAGCGGTGCAGGGGGACAGACTAGATGACCCTTGATATCCCTTCCAGCCTCAAGACTCGGTGGCTCTATTGTAATATTACAAATAACCCAGACTGGGGATTGGGAAGGCAGGTTTATACATGAAGGTGGCATTGCTCCAGTTCCCAGCCTGCCTCCCTGGAGCAACAGCAACCCCACCCACTCTTAAAACTTCTTTCTGGGTGAGGCCTTTTGCAAGGGGCCAGAGCATTGCTACAAAATTATCAGTGTGGGTGGTCCATTGGAGCCTGAGATCGCTCTGAGCATAGGGCAATGTGAGCCGACCCAAGCTGAACATTTAGGACAACACTGTTACATACGGGTGTGTACGTAAACTACTGTCCAATCAGAACTCTCCGTTCACTCCTGCGTGTATTTGACCTCATGAAGAGAGTTCAGTCCCATTGATAGGGACCATTTGGAAAGGGTTAGAGCTTGGGGGAAACTTACCCCCAACTATTTACTCTGCACAAACCAGCACATCCATGATCAATTAGTTCTTAAGAACTAATTGCCAGACTGGGCCAGACAAATGGTCCATCAAGTCCAACATCCTTTCTGTGACAGGGGCCATTCTTGGTTGCTTTGCAGAAGTACCAAACAGGTCATAATGGAATGATCTATTTCCTGCTATTCTCTCTCGGCTCACAACAGTCAAAGGCTGCATCCCCAAACCTCCTTGGCTAACAATAACCATTAATGGACTGATCCTTCAAGAACTATGGGGGAATGTAAGACAGGTCTATATATGAAAGCAATGACTTGGGAGGAATTCTCTCTCCAACATAAGGTGGTTCAATTAATAATAATAAAATAAAAAATCAGCTGAACTACACTGTCTATATCCCTTACATTTGGGATGAACATAGCAACCACACTCTCTCCAAACCTTTCATTTGAAGAACTCAAAGTACTTTGCAAATTATTTCTATTAGCACTATTTTGCAGATGAGGAAACTGAGGTACCACCTTGAACACAGTCACGCAGGAAATCCTTGGAAGTCATGGGAGAAGAACCCAAATATTTTGATTACCGCAAGGCTTTTTGTTACAAAACTGGAAAACTGCAACTGGCACAAGAAAGCTAGTGTAGCCTAGTTTATAGGACGTTGGCGTTGGTCCTTGGAAAGCAGGGTTCAAAGCCCATTGTACGGGAGTGCCTTGGGAAAGTCACTTGCTTTCACTTTTCCATCCATAAAATAGGAATAATAATGACCTACCTCACAATGTAGATAAAGATTACAAAGCACTTTGAAAACTGAAATCACCATAGATTGTTGCTGCTGCACGAAGAGAAGGTTTGGACTTTGTTGTTAGAGTGGCTGGTGAAAATGGGTCATACCAAGCAGACCGCCCGCAAATCCATGGGGGGGAAAGC
This sequence comes from Sphenodon punctatus, assembly GCA_003113815.1. NCBI lineage: Eukaryota > Metazoa > Chordata > Lepidosauria > Sphenodontia > Sphenodontidae > Sphenodon > Sphenodon punctatus. Next base: position 2,397,374 of record QEPC01014402.1, on the reverse strand, counting down.
GCCTCGTAAGCAGTTGGCTACTAAGGCTGTGTGAAAAAGCGCCCCCGCCATGGGTGTGGTAAAAAAGCCCCATTGCTACCGGCCCGGCACAGTGGCGCTTCGGGAGATTCGTCGCTACCAGAAATCTACCGAGCTGCTGATCCGCAAGCTGCCCTTCCAGCGCCTGGTGCGGGAAATCGCTCAAAACTTCAAGACCGACCTGCGTTTCCAGAGCTCGGCTGTTAGTACCAACAGCAGTCACTAAGGGTAGATTGCAAAGTATACCCTTTACTCAGAGGATGTGTGAGTGCTTTATGGGGGAAATTGGGGACATTGAGCATTTGATACTGAGGTGTCTTCTTTATGAGGATTTACGGGAAGCTTGGTTGGCCCCCTTGATGAAAGATGGAGCCCCGCTGGATGAAGAAAGGGTTTACTTATATTTGCTAACACTCTCTCAGGAAGAGGCAATAAAGGCTCTGGCATCTTTTGTTTCATTGGTCATGAAGAGAGAATAATTAGTAGACAACCATAGATAGTAATTTTTCTATAAATTCTAAGCTGGTAAATTGGGTCAATTCAATAAATAGAGGATTAAACGAAGGATTGACTGATGCCATTGGTTGATAGTTGAAGTAATTGGTATATAATGATATAGACTGATTATGGTATTTGATGTTGTATTATTCATATGTATGTATGCTTTTCTGATGGCAAAGGCGAAAGCCAGCCATAATAAAATTGAAATACAAAGAAATCACCATAAAAATGATTAATAATAACAGCAGATGGGCCATATAATTATCCAGCTGTTGAACCACATTTCAAGTCCCATTCACTTCAATAGGTTTGTACCAGTGCTAAATAGCTAGAGAATCTCACGCTATATTTATTTCAATGCTGTCCTGTACCGACATCTCAGAGAGGGTTACAAGTTCAACACGCACAATCATAATCAAATCCCTCATCCCAAAACTCACCGGACCCTATCCCTGCTTTGTCAAATGCGCCTGGACAAATAAAAATGTCGTACATTTCCTCCCAACAATGAGCAGGTGTGGGTTCTGACAAACCTCTTGGGGAAGAAGTTCTTCCAATACTAGGGCAGGAAATGCCCTATGGACCTGAGGGAAAGATGGTATCCTCAAGAGGAAGTTTCCAGCAGAACTCAAGAGGCCATTTTGGAACGTGAAGGAGGATGCGGTTTTTCACATAGGACACTAATGGGAGGAAGCACTGTTTAGGGATTTGAGATACAGGGCTTTTAGGATGGATTTGAAGCTCAGCTACAGATTTATTTATTTATTTAAATTGAATACTCCCACCCAATGCTCAGGGTGTATTACAATGCAAAAACACATGAACATACATTAAAATCCCTTTAAAAAACCACCCTCAACTCTAAAAAAAAAACAAAAAACAAAAAAAAACCCCACCTCTCACCCAACCCCATCCCTGTCGGCCCAAATGCTTTTCCAAAAAGAAAAGTCTTGGATCATCTCTTGAATATGCTCAGGCACAGACTCTGGGTGTTTAACTAATGTGGTGCTGGCCTGGTTCGCCTGATCCGGCACACCTGGGCCAGCACCAAACCCTGCACCTTGTTCTGGGCCCATCAGATGTGGGCCAGGTTCAAATCCTGATTGGGTTGGCGACTGGGTCGGAAACAAGGGACTGGAACAAACTGGGCCCACGGTCCAGCCCTGTGAGCTGCTCAGGCGGGCCAGAGCTGGGCAAACTGGGTGGGCATGTCTGTTTTCATGGCTGCCTGGCCCAGCGTCGGGGGTTACCACACCTGGGTGTGCAGCAGCTGCTGCAAATTTGTTAACACCCCTGATGGACCTCCAGAAGAAGAGAATTCCACAACACTCTGGCAGCAACTGGGAATGCCCCTCTGTGCACCCTCATCCTATGAACGAGATTAGTGGATGGTACCCACGAGAGGGTGCTCCTGGCTGACCGCAAGGATCATATTGGAGGATGATAGGAGAGGCAGTCTTTCAGTTATGCGGGTCCTGGGATGTTTTGACTTTTCAAAGTCAAAACCTGCACCTTGAAGCATGCCCAGAATGTTATTTACATGTGATCTTGGAAAATCTTTTAAACATTCTTGTAAAACTGGGTAAAGCATGATAGATGTCAAATGCATAATGATCAGTTATGCTGGTGAACATTGGTTAATGGCAGTCAACGGACCTGTATTTTGGGCTGATATCAAATTATGACATCTGGACTTGCTATCTGCTGCTTGGCTTGTTTTATCCAAAGTAATTTTATGTATATGGTGACTGTTTATACTTTGTATATGTTTTGTTGTTTGTTTTTTGTGCGTTTTGCTTGTCTTGGGCCATGGCAAGAGCCAGTGCCATCAATAAACTAAACTAAACTGGGTAAAGCACATTTAATTAATGATTGTGTGAAAAATATTTAGTTGCTGCAATGAGAGATCCTAGATAAATAAGGAAAACATCATTGTTAATAAAATACCAGCTTTCATCAACCAATTGGTTGGGGTCTTCCCATTATTTGCAAAGCCGACCTACTGTTCAGAAAGGGGGGGGGGAAATAAATCACAGTACTACCAAAAATTAGATGATCTTCATTTAATAGCAGAGATCTGCCTTTTTCCATGCAAACGTCTTCCAGAAAACCATCTGGGCTTACAGCTGCAACATTCCTTCTGTAGTACACGTTAATCAAAAACATGAAATGCCCTGGCGCTCATGAATAATTCATGCCCCTGAGAGGAGGCCATTAGACGCTGACCCAACACAAACCGTGTCCCATCAATCCCTGCTTCTGAAGGAAGCCCCAGCAATGGCATCATTCCTCTGAAAATGCCGCTTTGATTTGCAAGCTAAAGTGGCCCTCAAGGAAGAAAATCAGTTCAAACACAGAATGACATACAAGTTTTATTAAGTCAGCGTTGTCTAGTCGGCATTCTTTAATAGGTAGCTGTTATGACCTCTGCAAAGAGTTAAATCTCAGGAATGAAGGAACACAATAATTTGTGTTTGCAGTCCAGTTTCAGTGGGGTTTTTTAACGAATTAGCTTGGCCAGCTTAGCGTACCAAATGCTATTTGAGATGTAAAGATGAACAGAGGGAACCTGGAGCAGAGCAATCTGGGATGCCTCAACTGCATCTGCTGCTCTAGCAGTCCTCTTGCACTGGTGGTTTGGTTCCCTGAGACCCAGGGTATTTTCAGACGTGACGGGGCCAATTGGCCCCGGCACGGAATCACCCCATTGATTCCCCGCCGGGGCCACCATGTAATGGGTGAACAGACGTGGTGGCTGATCCCGGCGGGGAATCCGGGGGGGGGAGGGACTGCACGGCACAACGTGCGACCGCACAGCCCCGCCCCCCCCACTGCCCTGGCCACCCGCCCTCCAAGAGACGGGCGGGCGCCACGGCCAATGCGACCACAGTGCCCGTCCACATTGACCACGGCCCAGAATCCCACCGCAGATTATGGGCCGTGGTCTGGGGACAGATGTTACGATCCCCTTCATCATTGGGGGGAATCTCATTCACCACGCAAACGGGGCCGGGACCGCCGTTTGCGTAGTGAATGTGATTCCCCTCCGTGATTCACGGGGATGAACATCTGCGGGGGAACTTCTGTTCCCCCCAACAGATGATCCGTGCTCACGATCACCATGTGGGGATTCACTGTGGTTGACCGTGATCACGTAATGTCTGAAAATACCCATAGTCTGCTTGAGCAGCTCAGGTGAGGCTGCTATGGCTCATTGGGGCATGTGATTGATTCGGGGCTGGTAAGGTGATCTTAAGCCCTGAACACTTTAGGCTGGGTTGTAAGCCTATCTAGAGGTAAGTGTACCAGGAAGGTTGGGAGGCAGTGCCTCTAGGCAGGGGAGCCATGCCTGCAGGCTGACCCCTGGAGCAAGGGACATGTCGAGTATGTATATTTAGGAGATCTTGCTGACATTTTTGTGAACTTGGTGCCACAACCAATGGGGTTGTCCTGAGTGGAACCCTGCAATGAACAGGAGATTATTGGGCCCAAGGAATAAAAGATCTGTTGCCTGAGGGGTAGTTCATTTGTTTGGGGAGAAACCAGGGCACAGACCCTATGTGAGGTGCTAACTGGGTTGGGCCTGTCACAAAGCTACATCTCCTCCAATTTGGATAATCTCCACATGCACAGTATTGCCCTGGATGACAAAAAGTGGGGGAATCAAGCTTCAAGTGCTGAAGTGGACACCAAAATTATCATCCATTGGTAATATCTGGTATTCCAGTTAGTTTAGTGGTTATCTGTTAACTAACTGCTTACCGTGGAGGTTAGCCGCCAAACTCGGATACCAGATATCACCATTTACTGAATTACCACATTACTGTTTGACATGTTACTGTTTACTTCATAAATGTACCAGGTCTGGAGGGAGGAGGGAAACTGTTGTACAGGCAATAATAATGTGGTAAACAGTGGGTGTTTTTACACACACATTTCTCCTGCATGTTTGCTGTTACGGCCTGAACTTTGTGTCTCTAAATCACTCACCCAGATTTTTATTATTATTATTAGCAAGCATTTATATAGTGCCAGAAATGTACCTGGTACTTTACAAAGTAATGGAATAGACATGGTCCCTGCCCTAGGGCTTTCAATCTGAGAGACGGGGGGAGATGAAGGAAGGGGAACAGAGGGAGAGACAAGGAGTGTAACATTTATGAAGATGCGAGGTCCCAGGTGCACGTGCTTGGTTTGGTTACATAGAGAATGATGGGTGGCTGGTGTGTGTGGTGAGGATATGAGTACACAGACCTCAGGTAACAGATTGTACTGAATGGTTGGTATCAGCAGGAGTTAGGTGAGGGGAGCGAGGAGTCGGGGAGGGCAGAGTGGAAGAGTTGGGTCTTGAGGAGGGATTTGAAGGTACGAAGGGAGGGTGCGAGGTGGATGTGGACATGGAGGGAGTTCCAGGCGTGGGGAGCAGCTAGGGACAAGGGACAAATGTGGTTAGGGGAGATGGGGAGGTGTGGGAGGGTGAGAGGAGGGGACAGAAGAGGAGCGGAGTTCATAGACTGGAGTATGGAGGGAAATTAGCGCAGAGAGATAGGGGGAAGCAAGGTTGTGAAGAGCTTTATAGGTGAAGACTAGGAGCTTGTGCAGGATTTTTTCAGGAAGGGGGCGTCAGTGAAGAGTGGAGAGGAGGGGCTGCATGTGGTCAAAGCGACGGATGAGGTGGATGAGCCAGGCAGCAGAGTTTTGGATGGAGATAAGGGGAGAATAGGGGAGGCCAGTGAGAAGGAGGTTACAGTAATCGAGGTGAGAGATGACCAGGGCATGAACAAGGGTTTTGGCAGAGGAGACCGAGAGAAAAGGGCAAATCCTAGCAATGTTATGGAGGGAGAAGCGACAGGATTTGGCAACAGAGTCAATGTAGGGTTTAAAAGAATGGGGTGAGTCAAAGATTAAGCCTTTTGAGGGTCGTTTCTGTGGTACACCATATAGTGAGCGTTAATGCCCTTTTGATCAATAGTCTTCCGAATCCTCACACCATGTCCTTTTTGAGTGTCAACTCTATGTCTTGCACAGATCCAAATATTTGTTGGGTCTGACTGACAAATGTACAGGTATAGATCCCGTGGCTTTATTGAGTATTGCCTTGAGTGACACCGATAAGAATGTCACTTTTGCAGTAGCAACATTTTTGAAAGCAGCATTTGCCCTAAGACAGGCCTTTTTGGATTCAAAACCCCTATTTACCATTGGGGCACAAACACAGTATTTATCTTAGAATATTTATTTAATTTGGTTTACTTTTGTTAAACATGACTGAGATTAATCGCAATAGCATAGTTATGTATAATCATGTTTAGTCTGTATACGTACTGGTTTATTTGTTTGTGTTCGGTGTTAATGTGTTATATATGTTCCTGTTGGGATATGGTTCCACCAGTGGCATAGCCGAACTCGGCCTGTTTGGACGACTGAACTGAAAGTCCGAATCGAATGTTCGAATGGCCGAACAGTTCGGAAAAGTTTGGATGAGTTTGGATGAGTTCGGGGGCAGGAAAAACATGACTTTGGATGGGAAAAACATGTCTGGAAGGGGGAGGCAGCTGAGGAACAGATTTCCTGGCACCAGGGGTGGAGACCAGGGGTGGTTTCAGGGGCAAATGATACCAATACATGAAAAAAAAATCAATTTCGGTATCCGTATCGGTATGCAGCATGTCCTTCAAAGCGCTTCCAGAAAAGCTCCTGATATTGAGGCTTCCAAAATGTGCCTTCAAAAAGAGTGCATGAGTGACGATTCCTATGGCAGCTGGCTACTTCCGGTGCATCTAAATGCACCTGGCGGGGCATTTCAGGAAGCGCATTAAATGCACTGCATGTCACCGCTTGTGTATAAGAGGCCTAAGGCTAGCCTTGGTTTTGCAGTTGGGTCTAGACGTGTTGTTTGGAATGCCTAGGCCTCCTGCTACTTTTGCTCTTGAAGGCCCAACAAACTGTGGGCATTTTTAGACACCCGTTAAAGTTCCGGATGTTTCAGACTGCTTTTAAATGAGGGGCGCTGAAGCGCCTCCTCAACGCCGCATTAAAGCAAAGCCGCCAGAAGTGATGTTCTCCCCGTTGCCACCGGCGACGGTGGCTGAAGACACGGGGCTTTGGAGCGGCGCATTCTTAAGACTTCAATTATCAGTCTTAAGAACGCGCCGCTCCAAAGTCCCGTGTCTCCAGCCGCTGCTGCCGCCGGCAATGGGGAGAACATCACTTCCGGCGGCTTTGCTTTAATGCGGCTTTCAGGAGGCGCGCCAGCGCCCCTCGTTTAAAAGCAGCCTCAGTCTTCTGGGTTTACAAGTCCACAAGTAAGTTCCGGATTCATTTCTGTCTCTCTCTCTCGCTCTCTCTCTCTCGCGCACACACACACACACACACACACTGCCCTGAGGCAGCCTAAAGTAGCTGCAGCTGTAGGTGTGAGGGGCTGCCATTGAAACCAAGTGACCACAGCTGCCTGGATCAAAGCAGTTTACAGGAGAACCTTTTACACACAAAAGTTCTGGGAGAAGTTTCATGCAGAAGTTCAAAGATCCGGATGTTTAAGATCTGGATGAGTGAATTAGACACACAGAAAGTTCTGGATGCTACAGCAAACATGCAGGAGAAATCTGGGTCTAAAAACACTCACTGTGTCCATTTGGACTCACTAGAGCTGGGAGGAGAATAGAGAGGAATTTTAAAAAAAACCCAAAACAACCACCTGGCATAAAAAAAAACCTCAAGGGGCTCGTAGACAGTGACAAAAACCAGACAAACCCCCTTGGTATCAGTTTGGTGGTTTGTGCTACTTTGGGGCTGTAGAAAATGCAATTCCTCTGCGGAATCCATTAGTTTTGCATGGTCTATTTCTACGTCTCAGTGATTCACGCTGCCTGGTTTTCTTGGGGTTTATCCATCTCAAACGCATTTCCCTGCAGTCTCCAGGAATTATCGTGGCGCTGCTTGTAATGCCGCAGTCACGGCAGCCGGAGCGTTTCTGCGTTATAAAGCCTCAGCAGTAATTTTTTTTTCTCCTAACAAATTTAGAAATAAAATCAATTTGCCAGTAAGTTATAGGAGATAAAAAGGCAGAGTTAGAGGCACTTTCCTTATGCTCTTCTACAGTTCCTATATGACCTTGCTTTCGCGAGGCAATTTGCCAGGCTCTTAGCCTAGAAAAGCGCTGTGTGTGTGTGTGTGTGTGTGTGTGTGTGTGTGTGTGTGTGTGTGTGTGTGTGTGAGGGGAGGGAGAGATTTAGGACTACTAGATGTCCCTTGTTTTAAGGGAAAATACCTTAATTCAGAGCCCTACATCTGTATAGAATAAAATAAGCACTCTTTATTTAAATATTTACACAACAAACATCCCTTCTTCTGAACGCCATAGATCCATGGAACACAGTTTCCCTGTGTTCTATAGTGTCCCTTATTTTTGAGATTTGCATGTGGCAACCCTACGGCCCAGCCGAGGGCACTAGGCATCGTCTGGGGAATCAGCAGAACCTCTTAACCATGCATCAAGCCACCGGCATGTGCTAATCCTGCTGAAGTAAGTCCTTTATTACAGGGCCTCGCTGTAGTGGGGTCCCTGTTCTTGGCCTCTAGCCACCCCTTCGGCTAAGCCTAAGCCACCAGTAGTGCAAGAGTCTATATTGGGATAAAGCCCCTCTCAGTTCAGGACCCCTCTGGGTTACTATTGTTCAAAGAGTTCAAAGTGTATCCCACCTGGGGGGGGGGGGGCGTCCTCCCTGTAGCTCCTCTGGAGGATATCCGCTCATTGTCCTAATTATCTCTGGGCTTCAGGCAGGTGTTCTGCTCGGTTAGCCCACGTAGAGAGCTCCTTATCCTATGGTCATACTATCTGGACTGAGCTCAGCCCCTTATAAAGGGCTTGGACATGCTCAGTCTAGAAGTTCTACCTACTCTGAGCATGCCTGAGAACTTAGTCTCAGGAGCAGTCTGACAGTCCAACTGAGCATGCTTCTTGACATAGCCCAAGGAAAGTTTCATAGCCCAAACTGGTTATGTACCAAAGCCTGCCAGTACATACATAGCTTCTCTGGCAGTGGGGATAAACGGGGCTACTTTGGCATATTGCAGTCACCCTATTACAAAGACACATACACCCAACAGTCTCCAAGGGAGTATTTAAGGTCTCAAATGAAGACTGGGGGAAAAAATCTGGTCCCCTCATAACGTTAGCTGCAATGAGTAGCACATTTGCTACCCAAAGGTAATACCTGCATTTCTGGGTAGTTTTTCAGATGCCCGATCCATATCCGACTACGGATTTGGACACTCAGTTACCTGAAACAAAGAGTATTACTGTGACTAAGGCCACATTCACGCTTGACAGCGGCGTGGTTTGAAAACTGCCACATGCCAAAGGTGTGGTGGGGGGAAGGAGCCGGATGCCGGAAGTATCGCCAGTGCGAACGGGGTTCTGCCATGACTTTACTCATGGTTGTCAAGGCTCAAAATCCAGCTTTGACAACCGTGAGTAAAATCACGGCAGAATCCTGTTTGCACTGGCTGTACTTCTGGCATCCGACTCCTCCCCCTGTCATGTGTTTGGCTTGTGGCAGTTTCCAAGTTGCACTGCTGTCAGGTGTGAACGAGGCCTAAGTTACCAACTTTCCATTTTACTGGCCAATTTCAGGAATGGAAAATGGATACATTGGTACATCAGGTAGCAATCAGGGACCGATTAGCACCCGATGTTACTGAGTTGAATTGGGTACCGTAATTCTATCAGGTATACCCCCTTTTGTGGTACTCATTTAATGTCTGCTCATCACCTCACACCCTGAGCCCTGGAGGCTCTGTCCTGCTCCCTTATCCCCAGAACATTTTTCTTAACCTTAGGGTCTCCTAATTTGTTCCTGGTGACCCTTTCAACCCCTCCCTGATCCACTGCCACCAGATGGGGGAGTAGCTAGGATTGTGAGAGTCCCCAGCTGCCCTCCCCGCCACCTGCTGTGGGAGGGACATTCTCTGTGCTGTATTTGGGACCGGCACTGACTGAGCCCCCATCCTGTACACTGCAGCCAGGGTTCAGTCACTGGAGCTGGGGCAGCTTGGTCTTCGGTGCTCATCCCGTGACAGGCAGGAACTGGGAGGCTTCTGCACAACCAGCTTTGTAAAATGGTTGTTGGCTCCACCGTGTTTTGCCATTTGATGGCTTCCTAAAGCAGCCGCTGTTTTGGGAGCAACTGGGCGTGTCTGTGATGGCTTCAGCAAGGCATTAGATTTGAGTTGAGAAGATTTCCCTGCTCAAAATATCAAGGGGAGGCTTGTACAGTAACTCAATAAGACCTTGTAGCATGAGGCCCAGGATGGGGGAGAATTTAATTAGGGACCCTTGTTCACATTCCCCCCCATTATCACCAGTGAGGAAAATGCATTGAACATTGGGTCCGTGAATATAATTCCTGATAAGGATGCCATCCTCCTGGGCAAGCAAGTGACGTTTGAGCCTGTCCAGGTTTGGGATAGTTGTGCTCTTTTTTTACTGTTAGGTATGTGAGGGAGAAAGATGTGTACTCACCTGTATGGCAAGCCTTTGAAGAAGGGGAGCATGTAGCAGGGTGAGCCCTTCAAGTGTTAATGGAATTAGCTAACCTGCTTTTAGTCTGCTAAATCTTCCTGGGTCTTTTTCTGCCTGACACCCCTCTCCTCTCCCGGCTTCGATAAAAACCTCCTTCTCTAGCAGATGGGAAAGAGCCGGACCAGCAGTGACCGAGCCTTTTCCCATCAGGTAGTGTCCTCCCCCCATGGCTTTGAAAAAGGGCTTCTTCAGAGGCAGGTGGCTCTCCAAGGTAGACACCAAAGGCATCCTGCCATCTGGTGGTCGTTGGTAGGTGAGGGACTTGAGCGAGTGGGGAGTTGAGATTTTGGATGGGTTACTTTGGATTTGTAATGTTTTTCTTATGAGAGAGATGGGATGGGCAGGTTAGGTGAAGAAGGAATAAGGGTGGGAATTTGGGATATGCGATTGGACGGGTTGGGGGTGTAATTATTAATTAGTATTTTGGGATGGACGGATGGTTGGATGGACAGATGAAGAGATGGGACAACTAACCAATCAACCAACTAACCAATCAATCAACAAGTGGACTGATCAGCCAGCCAGCTGAGAGGACTGCTAGTAAACAGGTACCTCCAGGTTTGGAAAGGGGATGAAATGCAATCCCTAAAGCAGGAGATGTGGCGAGAAGAAATGAGGTGTTACTGTTTGTTTGTAATTAATATTGGAGAGACCTGCATTTAGCTGTGTGCTTTGTGAAAGGGAGCCCGCTACCAGGCTGGGGTCCTGGAGAAGTGGAGAATTATAGAATAAAGTGTTATGGATTGTGAATTATTGAGGCTAGGGCCTCATATTGGGGGATATGGAAACACATACCATAGGAGATGGGTGAGCTGGGAATGAATCCCATACAGGGCTGTTATCCCCTATGTCCCTCCCTTGTTATACTAAGGCCACTTGCACATATGATGTGTGCTCCCATGATGGTATTACTCCTGCAAGTCACCGCTCACAGGGGAAATTGTTAAGGAAGTCCCCTTTTCAATGTTCTGTGTTTACTGTATTCTGTTGACCGCTGCGACTTTAAATGACATCACACATTCCAGATCTGACTTTAGACAGGTCCACATACAGACACCCCAGAGCTCACATCTTGCACTAACCAATCTGTGCTAAGTGACATTATAGTTACTTGCATCCCCAGATTCGCACTTCACATAAATAAATGATCATGGCAGTGTAAGGGTGGGATTTTACAATCCCGGTAATGTGCGATAGGAACTATTGTTATGAATGCGGGAAAGTGTGTGTACGCTTGCAGTAAACCTGTGGGAAACATAAGCACACATGAGAAATCTGCACGTGTGCAAGCAGCCTGATTCACACATCCCTGTGCGCTCTCTTTATGAAGACACAACTTCTGTTCGCCCTTGCTTTGCTGTTTGCCTCAAACTCAGAATAAAACCCATTCAGGTAGAGAAGAGAGAGTTGCTCTTTTTGTGCGTTGAAAATAACACCCACAACCTGTTGGGTTCAACTGAAATAATAAAACGGTCCCATTAAAAAAAAAAAAAGAAAAAAAAAGGTCTATTTATAATAGTTTATATAAAGATAATGCACGATGAATAGACGTTTTAAGCAGTGGTTAATCGATTGTTATAGATTGTGTGAGAGTCCATAGCTGGTCAATAGGTCGCTTATAATGATACATATAACACTTTTTCTATCACTCCGTTTATAGGTGCTACTCATGCCTGTGAGGCTATTCATCATGTACAACCCATTTAGAGATGGAGCAATAATGAACTGAGTTGGCCTCAGCATCTTCTTTGTGTCAGCCCTTTCGATATTGAAAGACTGCTCACATGTCTCCCCTTAATCTTTTCTTTAGACTATGCATAACCAGTTCCTCTAACCTTTCCACATAGGACTTGCTTTCCAGATGCTTTATCATCTTTGTTGCCCTTCTCTGAACCCGCTACAATTTGTTCAATGTCTTCCTTAAAATGAGTTGCCCAAAATGGGATTCAGTACTGCTAGTAGGGCTGAAATGGCAAGCCGCCGCAGTAGCTGTTTCTGATGGAAAGAGCTTTTCCACAATGAGCGGCACGGTGTGATAGAGACATTCATTCCTCTACTTTCATTCCGCTACTTCCACCGTTCTGCTACTTTCATTCCGCTACTTCCACCGTTCTGCTACTTTCATTCCGCTACTTCCACCGTTCTGCTACTTTCGTTCCGCTGCTACTGCCGACACTTTCCGGCATGCGGTCACGGTGAGAAGTAGCGGAACAATGTTTCTTACGACACTTTCCGAAATTATTACGACACTTTCCGATAATTTAAATGTCCAAAGCAAAGGGAGCGGAAAAGCTGCGGAAAGTCATGGGCAATTCCAAAATGGCAGAATGAAATAGCGGCATGGAAAAAGGGTTGCTGCTTCAGTCCTAAGTCTTCTAGTGAGGTCTCACCAGTCAGTGGAGAATAGACCAGAATTGTTATTTCTCATGACTTAGAAATGATGCTTCTGCAAATGAAGCCTAAATTTGCACTAGACTTTTCCCCCCAGCCACATCATGTTGCTGACATATGTTCTTATTTTATATTTATTTAAATGTATATGCCACCCTTCCCAATGAGTTTCAGGGTGGCTTACAACATATAAATCCAGCTATAAAACTAGCTAAAAATCCCCTTAACCACCTATAACTCTTCCGCCCAGTCCCATCCCACCAACCCTATCCTTGCCTGTCAAACACCTGGCCAAAGAAAAATGTCTTACATCATCTTTGGAAGATGAGCAGGCTCAGGGCTTAGACGAATCTCCAAGGGGAGAGAGTTCCATAATTGTGGGGCAGCCACCAAGAACACCTCTCTGTGTGCCCTTGTTGTAGAAACCTCATAAGGAGATGGTACCCACAAGAGGGTACTCCTGGCTGACCTCAGAGACTTGTGACAGGACATAAGGAAAGAAGAGAAGTGCTTTTTCAGATAACCTGGGACTCGAGCTGTTTAGGGCTTTATAGGAAAAGCAGAACGTTGCATTGTGTTCGGAAAACTATTGGTAGCCAGTGCAGACTCTGGAGCACCGGTGTAATGTGCTCACAGTGACCTACCCCCAACAGAACACAGGCTTCCGCATTCTACACCAACTGCGGTTTCCAAACACTCATCAAGGGCAGCCCCACATAGAGCGCACTGCAGTAATCTAGCCTCGAGGTGATGAAAGATATAGGTTTAGGTATATAGATTAGATAGAGAGTACAGATATAGATATTAGATAGATATACCCTATAGTTTTTTCCTTTCCCCTTCCTCTGTCTCCGTCCGTCCATATTATATATAGATATATTAGTTGCAGCTGAGAGTTTTCCCTAATAAGGCATCCGAAAAACATCACTGGTTTGGCAACAACTTCCAAAGTTTGCTTTTCTTCTTTTTCAGTCTGGCCTGACTCTCTTACTTTAGTTCCTTATTGACCATGTGGTGACAAGGTCTGAGGAAGGAAACATATTTTTTTTTAAAGGCAAGAAAACGCTGAGAATTGTTCCTGCCTCTGAGTGATAGATGGGTTTTACTTAGCTCCTACTGTTTCCTGAGAGGGCACTCTGGAGGGTAAATTAGTCTTGTTAATGGTGTCTAAATACATTCTCTTAAAATAGCTCATACCCTGTTGCTAATAAATAATCAGAAAACGTCATATTTCTTGGCTTCTCAGTTGAGTTGTGGGAGACTATGGAGTTGCACAATGAGTATTCCACTGGACCAATATCCCCCCCTCTTAATTCACTCTACCTGCAAATAAATATCCAGTCCCTACTAGATACTGATTTAAAACTCAGTGAAATGAGTGGAAGTCTTTCCACTGAGTTAATAGCAGGGCCAGCCTTAGACTTTGCAGGGTCCAGGGCAACGATAAAATGTGGGGCCCTTTGGGGAACATCAGTGGCCCCATAAAGCTGGTCATGCTTGGGGCCCTGCTGTGAGGGTGGAGGGCCCCACGTCCTGACATAATGAAGATGGGGGTCACTATGGGTCCCCCAGAAAGAGTGGGGTCTGGGGCAGTCACCTTAGGTTGCTCTGTGAAAAGGCTGGCCCTGATTAGCAGTCATTAAAAGCTCTGTTGCTCCCAAATGGAAGAGAAGAGATAAAGTAGTTGAGATAGCCTTTATTGGATTGACTTATATTGGTGATAGTACGCAAGCTTTGGGGCCACAGAGGAACCTTCCTCAGGCATGTAAAGTCAGAACTATAGACTGGGCAATGTACGACAAATATTAGTTATAGAATGTTTTATAAGAACCTTACATAGTTATACCCTTATGTGTGTGTGTGTATTTCTCAATCTAGAGATGATGGGTGTAACCAGAAATGATGGCAGTGCTCCCCCAGCTGGGAAAGCACTGCCGACATGGTCCGGTCCAGGTCAGGCGTCCCAACAAATGTGATGGCAGCTGCCTGGTCTTGCCCCCATTTTGATGGCTGGGCATGGTGGAGCTGATCTGGGCTGGGTCACGGCAGGCTACAGAGGACATGATAGCCTGCGGTAGCCTGCTCTGACATGGTCAGGTGGACCGTAGCCTGGGCTGTGATTCCAGATGTCTGACATGCAATCCTGGACCAACATCTGGTGGTGCAACAATAAATGTGCTGGTGACTCGTGGTACAAAGCAGGCCTCAGCTGGTCAAAGCGGACCACCATCACATTTGTTAACCAGAGAGAGTGTGGTTGCCGTGTTGGTCCGAAGTGACAGAGAGACAAAGTGGTTCGGATGATATCTTTTAATTGGACCAACTTTTGTTGGTGGAAATAAGCAAGTTTTCGTGATAGATATATAGATAAGTATACAGCTATATAGATAGATCTATATATATCTATAGATAGATAGAATTAGTATATATAACGTGTGAGTATATAATTATAGACTGAGCCAGGGTCAGACTTACCATAGGGCAACTGCCACGGCCCCATTATTTTCTCTCCTTCTGAAGACTCCACAGGGGCCCCCATTTTAACCAGAGTTCAGTGTAGGTGCCTACTCCCTCCAAGCAGAGCCCCAAACACAATGAATTCTAGGGCCCCATGGAGTGTGCCCATGAAGGGGTGGCACCATGGGGGAGGTGGGGAGGCCACCAGGGGCCCTGGACAGAACAATGCCAGAGAGATTGCTCTGTCTTCTGACTTTTTTCTTGCCTGGAGATGAGCCTGCTCTGGCCTGAAAGCTTGCACATTCTCTTCCCAAACAGAAGTTGGTCCAATAAAAGCTATCATCCGAATTATTTTTAAAAGTTGTTGATTCATACCCTTTCAGAAAGCCAGTGTGGTGTAGTGGATACGGTGCTGGACTTGGTCCAGGGAAGCCAGGATTCAAACCTGCTCCAGATGTGAACATAGTGAGTGCCCTTGGGCATGTCACAAACAACCTCTCGGTCTCCATTTCTCATCTGTAAAATGGAAATGTGTGTTGGCCTCTCCCTGTGTTCCCTTTGTCCATCTGAGATTGTAAGCCCACTGGGCAGGGACCTGTCTCTGGGAAAAATCTGTAACAGTAAAGTGCTGTGTATGCCTAGTCGTACTATAGAAATTATGATTATGAGAATAAGTATATATGAGGCTCTGATCAGGGATATAGAATCATAGAGCTGGAAGACAGGGGTGTGTAATCTGTTTTTGTTTTTTTTAATTACTAAAATAAATGAATCTCTGTTGGTTTTAGTAATTAAAATGCAAAACCAATTGACAAAGGTAATGAAAATGGATGAAAACAAAGAAAAAAAGTGTCTGTTTTCCTTATAAAAATAAAATGTAAAAATGGCTGCCGGGTTCATTCTACACATGCGTGTTCTTTCCCAAAATTCAGTGTTGGCACCATTTTGGTAAAGGGCTGGACATGCGCAGAATGGTCCGGTGGCCATTTTTCTCATGAGCAGTGATTTTTTTACATTATTTGTAATAAAATTAAACATAACCCACCCACCCCCAGACATCAAATGGTTTTGTTTACAACCTCTCCTGAAAATAGAGGGGTTTTATATTTATTTTTTTTCAAAAAAAATAAAAGGAAAAGAAAGCAAGAAAATTAACAATGCGGCTGTTACTCACCCCTGCTGGAAGAGGCCTCAAGAATCATCCAGTCCCACCCTCTGTACTAGGGATGGGTGAACAGAACCGAGTTCGGAAATTCTGTTTGGTTCAGTTCAGAAATTCGGTTCGATTCGGAAGTTCGGTTCGGTCGACGGAACTATTCGAGTTCGTCCGAACTTCTGAACAAAGTTCGGAAATTCAAACCACATTGAACTAAATGGAATATTATCTTTTAGGGATGGGCGAACAGAGCCAAGTTCGGAAATTCGGTTTGGTTCAAAAATCGAGTTCGGTTTGGAAGTTCGGTTTGGTCGACCGAACTGGTCAGGTTCATTATGAACTCCGAACCTCTGAACTGTGTTCACCCATCCCTACTCTGTACCAAGTTGGTACAGAGGGTGGGACCGGATGATCCTTGAGGCCTCTTCCAGCAGGGGTGGAAGGTCTAGAGATTTCCAAAACATCTCCCAGCAAATATTTGATTTATCCAGCCCCCTTTTAAAAACCTTCAGTGAAGGACATTCCAAAACCTCAATTGCCAACTTGTTCCATTATCCAACAGTTCTTACCGATGAGAAGCTCTTCTTTATCATGACCCTTCTTACACGAGATGTTCCCCCACATGGACAAAAGGGATGGGCGAACGCGGTTCAGAAGTTCGGAGTTTGGCCCGAACACGGCCTGTTCGGACGACCGAATCCGAACACGAATCCGAACACGAACTGGCCGAACCGAACTCCATTCCGAACGTCGAAATGACTGAACAGTTTGGTCAGTTCGGATCGCGTTCGGGTGAGTTCGGGTGGCAAAAAAAGGTTCACTGGAAGGTCGAATGTGACAGGGAGGAGGAGTACTAGTCACTGAGGAGCAGACTTCCAGGCACCAGGGGTGGAGAGGCTTGCAAGAAATGAAACTATCTGCTTCCCCCCTTCCCAACACCTTTTGAGCTAGTCACTGTTCCTGAACAGCAGGCGTTGAGTAGGATTATTAGATTGTTTTAAGTTTCATTTCAGTTTTGTACTGAAATGAAACTTAAACCTTAAACTGAAACCTTGTGTTT
>QEPC01014402.1:2295466-2377124 GCA_003113815.1 Sphenodon punctatus | reverse complement strand
CTCCCTTGTCATCTAATGGCCCAACTGACTCCCTAGCAGGCTTCTTGCTTCTGATGTATTTGAAAAAGTTTTTGTTGCTTGTTTTTGCCTCTTTAGCAAGCCTCCCTTCAAAATCTCTCTTGGCCTGCCTTATTAACACTTTACATTTATGTTGCCAGTGTTTATGCTCTTTCGTATTATTTTCATTGGGACTAGCCTTCCATTTCTTAAAGGATTCCTTTTTGGCTCTAATAGCCTCCTTCACCTCCCCATTTAGCCATAGTGGAAGACTTTGGGTCTTCCTGCTTCCTTTTTTAACTTGCGGGATGCATTTAATCTTGGCTTCCAGAAGGATGCTTTTAAACAGTCTCCATGCCTCTTGCAAACTTGTAGCCCGTGCAACTGGGCTTTTTAGTTTGTTTTTAACTAGTTTCCTCATTTTATCAGTCTCCCTTTTTAAAGCTAAATGCTACTGCTGTATTTTGTTTATCTTTCCCCTTACAGAAATTATGTCAAATGTGATCATATTATGATCGCTATTGCCTAGTGACTCAGCCACAGTTACTCCTTGCACCAGGTCCTGTGTGCCACTCAGGACTAGATCTAGAATAGCTCCTCCTCTTGTTGGTTCCAGGTGTTCTAGGAAGCAGTCATTTACGGCATCCAGAAATTTGACCTCCGCGTCCTGCCCCGAGGAAACATTCCCCCAATCAATATTAGGGTAATTGAATTCACCCATTATTATTATATTGCCGACTTTAGTAGCCTGTCTAATCCCTTTTAGTATTGCTTTATCAGTCTCCCCGTCCTGGTCAGGGGGATGATAGTATAATCCTACTGCGATACTCTTCCCCTTTATACCTGGGATTTCTACCCATAGAGATTCTAGGGAACAGTTTGCATCCTTTAACATTTTAATTGTCCTTGACTCAATGTTGTCTTTTACATATAGAGCCACCCCACCACCAACTCTATCTGCTCTGTCCTCGTATGACATTTGTCAGGGACCCGTGTGCACTGTGCTTTCCCCATTGACAGCAATGGGAAAACCACAGTGAACATGTATCCTTGACATTTGTATTCCAAGCCTTTTATTATTTTTGTTGTACTCCTTTCCATCTTCTCCAGTTTTTCCACATCCTTTTAAAATGAAATGATTTTTTGATATTTTAATATTAAAATATTTTAATATTGTAGTATTTAAATATTAACATATTTCCTAAAAATAATTATGGTCACCATAACGGAACAAAGTTTTCCATTTGAGGCCTGAACAGTTAGGGTTTGGACTCTAGGCAAAAATTCGGTTTTGGTTACTTTTGCTTTTGGTTCTCATGCATTTCGGTTCTCATTTCAGTATCAGTTGTATCAGATCTTTTGCATAGATTTTTGTTTTTGATTTTGAACATTGCAGTTTGTCCCATGGAAGTCAGTGGGGACAAACCGCAATGTTAAAGATCTGAAACAAAAATCAATGCCAAGATCTGCAACAACCGATACCGAAATAGAACCCAAATTTCAGATTAGTCCAAAATGGCCATTTTCTGGTAGTTTCAGTCCTATCCAAAACCAAAACTCCCATCCCTACTAAACAGTACTGAATATAGGAGTAACTTTTTTAAAAAAAAAAATTATATCACAGTAGTCCAAAAATGATTCTTTAAATTATCTCAAAAAATCTCAGGCCCTCTATGAATAAGTCTGTTGTGGCGTCTTAAAACTTCAGTCTCTTGCAAGAAGTTAATCTGAATTAGTGTGTGGTAGCCGCATGTCCGATCACAAGCACATATTGGAAGAACAAAACTCAAACTGCTGTCATCGTCTGGCTTGCAAAAATACAGGGGCTGCCTGAAGTTGGAACAGTGAACAGACTTAAAGCAGGCGCAAAAAAAACCCCAACTATTTTGATAGATTCTACTTCTTGGAATACAGAATAAAGCTTCTTGCAGTAAAGATGGGAACACCACAAAACCAGAGACTTTTTATTGGAACTGGGTTGAAAAGGGTTGCCAGTTCAAATGGCATTGACTTCTATTATTTTAGTGAAGCCAATTTTAACATGAATTTGGTTAACATGATTTTTTTCCCCATTAAATATCTTTTTAGCTTCTCTCTCTTTTTTAAAAAAAAATATTAAGTTTTGATGTTGGGAATTTCTTTTGCAGTTTTGATTTTTTGTGTCAGACTAGCGCTGAATCACCCTTCCTCAAGGGGTTTGAAAAAATCCTAGCCAGAGCATCTTCCAAAGGTAATGTTAAACCTATCCTGTTGGCCAGGCATTTAACAGGCATGGTGAGGATTCAGGGTGTCATTTAATGGGCATTTTATGATGTATTTTTGAATATAATTTTATGGGGTGTGTATTTTTTTTGTTTTATCAGTATATTTTGTTTGACGTTAGCCACTGTGAGCCTTTGGGAAAGGGAAAAATATAAATAAATACATAAATAAATTAAATAAACAATAACTTCTATTTGGTTTTCCATAGGGATGGGTCTTTCAGTATCAGATTAATCCGATAATGCCGATAATTGGCGATATCAGATTAATCCGATAATACTGATAATATCGGTATCAATATATCACTTTTTTAACATTGCCAATTTTTCAGATCTTTAACATTGCGTCCATTTAAAAAACGGCTGCAATGTTAAAGATCCAAAAAATCGGCAATGTTAAAAAACCGATATACCAATACCGATAAATCCAAATATCGGATTAATCCGATACCGATAAAACCGGTAACCGATAATTCGCTGATAGTCCCATCCCTACTTTGTCCCATGTTGCAATGCATGCATTTTCATCGTGTTTAATTTGTTTTTTGCCAATGGCAAATCAATTTTGATGGTGACCTGGTCAAAATGAATTGAAATGAAAATTCCAATTTTTGTTGCACATACATACCAAACTTTAATGACAAGTGAATTTTGATGGGACCAAAATTCAGAACTGAAATTTTGTAGCATCCTAGAACTGGAAGGGACTCTGAGGGTCATTGAATTCAGTCCCCTGCCCAGTGCAAGGTCTGCCATACCTAGATCATCCCAGACATATGTTCACCCAGCCTCTTGTTAAACAACATCAATGATGGAGAATCCCCAGCTTCTCTAGGTAGCCCATTCCATTGCCCGACTGCCCTTACAATCAGCAATTTTCTCCTGAGGTTCAATTTAAATCTTCCTTGCCGCTATTTGTACCCATTGCCTCTTGTCCTGTCCTCCATAGCAAGGGAGAATAATTTTATCCATCTTTATGGCAACCTTTTCAATATTTGTAGAGTGTTAATCTCTTTAGTCGCCTTTTCTTCAAGCTAAACACCCTCCAACTTCTCCTCTCATGTTTTGTGTTCTAAAATATTCATCCTCCTTGTTGTACTCCTCTACACCCTTTCCAGCTTGTCCATGTCCTTCTTAAAATGGGAGGGCCTAGGAATGAACACAGTATTCCAGCTAGGGTCTATCTGGAGCTACGTAAAGCATATAATTATCTCAAATCCGGAAAGGTTGAGTGGGTAAAGGGCTCTCTTGAGCTGGTAAGGACTTAGCGTCTTCCCAATGCTGGAGCCAGGAAGTTGGACTCCTACCCAAAATGGGAATGTGCCCCCGCCTCCTAACCTGGTGTTTTTTTTAAGGGCACCTACTGACTCACTTATTAGAAAAAGGAAAATGTTTCTGTAATCTTTGATGTTCATTTAAACATAACAAAAAATCCTATTTTTGAGCTCCTTGAATTGCATGACTTATGGGTCCACATGTAATACATGTATTGCTCTTTCTTAACAGGCCATGTGTGTTGGGGGATCCATCCAGAATGGTTGTTGGCCCTATAGTGGGTGTTTTTAAATGAGATCCGTGGGAGGAGGGGTCTGTAGTCAGTCCGTGGGTCAGCAGCGAGGCCCCCATGCATGCGAAGTGCGTGGGGAGGGCTTCAACCGAGCGACTCCCAGCATGGCTGCCCTGTTCAGGGAGGCGGCTACCCTGGCCCATGCGGGACACTCTGGATTTTTCAGGAGTGCTCTGCGCGGGGCCACGGGTGGCCAGTGCATGGGTCACGGGAGCGCACCTCCCCCCACACCAACTTCAAACAAGCGGTTGGACAACTGGATGTCGGGGGGCAGGGGGGGCATTCATGGATGGATGTGGCTCATTTAAAAACACCCATAGGCTGGGGATCCATGTGAGTGAGGCCATGCAGGCCCCTATTTTATGCCAGTGCTTCTCACACCTTGTGTTGTCATTTCAACATTATCCATGGATCCTATGAGCAGTCACAGAGTCTTCAGTCATCTTCCCTGAGTGTCCTTCTTACACCTGCCTTCAGCAGGTTTTCTTGAACCTTCCTCTCAACAGCTAGGATTGGCCACTGTCATCAGAGGCAATCTTAGTACTGGAGAAGAAAAGTGACCACTGTGGTTTGATTTAGCATTGGCAATCCTTATGTTACTGCCATGGGATGCGGATGATCCATTGAACTGATTAGAGCAGAGACAATGCGGAAAGGAAGATGACAAACAGAAAAGTTCTAATTCTTGTAGCTATCAAGGCTTCTAACTGGCTGTCCGCAGTTAATCTCCCTCCAATATGAAAATGGCTGGTTGTAAGTGCTATTAAAATAATTTTAGTCACCGTAAAATAATAAAATGGATAAAATGATGGGCTGTGTGCGCGTTTCTCATTTAAACTGATACGGTTGTAGTAAAACAGCAGAGCACATCAAGTGGCTGCTGTATGAAAGGCTGTATGAACTGGAGAAGCTCCCTTCGCCGCCGAAATGGCGGCGACGGGTCATTGTCGCGCCCCTCCTCCCTGTCCCCGAAAAAAGACACAGGGATTGTGGCCGTGGCGAAGGGGCTAGTTAGCAAGCCCTTCGCCTGAGCAGAGGTTGCGGGGCAACCGTCCTGGAAGTGAGGCCGCGCATGCGCGCCTCATTGGACCTTGAGGACTCCGCCCCTGATAGAAGGGGCGGTCCTCTGCGAAGCCGTGTGGCGGCAGTTGGATCTGGCCTGTCGGAGAGTCAGCCCACCCACCTCCCTCTTGCACTGTGGTTTACAACTGGTTGCCATTAAGGGACCGAGGAGGAATTTTTACGATGACCTTGTTATGGGTCTTTTTTTTGCCTCCTCAACAGTGCAGAGTAGGCTAAATAGGTTGACTAATTTGACAGAATTTGATTTGACCAATTATAATCAGGAACATTGCACTTGATAACCGGGAACGGTTTATATATAGGGTAATTTGTGGAAATAACATGTGAGTGGCAATTCGGTCTATTGTGGCAAACAATTGGTTGAATAAAAGGGTTGAGATTGTCGCACTCAGCAGGGGTTCAGTATGCCATGATAGGTTTTTAATAGGGAGGTTTAAAAAGTAGTATGAGTCATCTCCTTAAGAGATGGGGAGATGATACACGGTGTAATGCAGGCACGGCATGCACCGTGATCAGGTTCCCTGGGAGTGGCATCTTAACAGGCTCTGCAGGGACAGGCGCTGTCTTCGAACCTGGAGAGACGCTTCACTCCTTACTTGCGCCCGTATGGGGGCTGTTCTCCCTCCTTCGGCCTTGCCCTGTCAAAGGGAGGGATGTTAATGGTTTAGGATACTGCTACCGGAGGGCACATCCGGGCAGTACCACAGTTAATAATTTTAGATTAGTCAACATGGCATACTGTACCCAAATTGCATTGAGCAATCCCCAGCTGCCTTTTGTTGTGATTTGAATAAAGAGTGCGACCTGTTTAATACCAAGAAAATGTGTCTGTGTCTAAATGGGGGGTGCATCGACAAGATGTTTCTTCCCACCTCCCTCCCCCACACTGTTGTACTTCCTGGGTTCAGGGTTGGTATTCAGTAACAGAGGAAATACTAAACGTATGAGCTTTAATCCACTAAACCAATCCATTGGCTTCGATGACCTCCAATTAGAGCTGAAATGAGCAGGTCAATTTAATACCCATGGTAGAGCTGTAATGGGTACCTGATTTGCTACCGGTGGGTAATACCCATGTTTTTGGACACCATTCCGGGTATCCAAATTGGTATCCAAATACCAAACAAGCACTCAAAAAAATGAAATTAGTTTCCAATTTTTTGAGTCCCTGAAATTACCTGAAAACATGAAATAATTCCTGGAAAAAAATACAGGGCAAAATTGGGATGAAAAGTTCAATATACCAGTTCGTGGTATTGTATGGTATTTCAAGTACCCAATGGAAAACCATTTTGTGTGCCAAAAAGTACCCAAAATATTCAGTTTGATTCAGGTACCAGGAATTTGATGGGTCTATCTGTTTTTGCATATACTCATTTCCATTCTAACCCATGGGTTTTACCAACATTTTTGAGTAGATAGCTGTTTACCAGGTCGGTAACCCCATACTTTGACGTATACCCGGCTACTCTGTATTCTGGATAGTACCACTACCATCTTTCTGTTTCTTCAACTTGTTCTAATTTTCCTTCCTGCCAAATTTCCATGTCATCAGCTCACAAATAGGAATAAATACATTATTATTATTATTATTATTATTAACAAACATTTATATAGTGCCAGCAGTGTACCTGGCACTTTACAAAGTAATAAAATAGACACGGTCCCTGCCCCTAGGGCTTACAATCTGAGAGACAGGAGCTGGGGGAGAGACTTAGGAAGGGGAACAGAGGGAGAGACAAGGGGTCTAACATTCATGAAGATGCGAGGTCTCAAGTGCACGTACTTGGCTTGGTTACGATGAGAATGACAGCAGGCAGGTCCATGTTGCAAGGATAAGGGTAAACCGATCGTAGGTATAGGAATAGTGGCTCAGCAGGATAAAGAGTCAGACAGAGCAGAGCGAAAGAGGTGAGTTTTAAGGAGAGATTTGAAGGTATGAAGGGAGGGGGCAAGGCGGATGTGGACAGGGAGGGAGTTCCAGGCATGGGGGGCAGCAAGTGAGAAGGGACGAAGGCGCTTAGGGGAGCAGGGAAGGCGTGGAAGGGTGAGAGAAGGGACAGAGGAGGAGCGAAGTGCACGGGCTGGAGTATGGAGGGCGATAAGTGCAGAGAGGTAGGGGGGAGCAAGGTTGTGAAGAGCTTTATAGGTGAAGACTAGGAGCTTGTGCAGGATTCGTTCAGGAAGGGGAAGCCAGTGAAGCGAAGAGAGGAGGGGCTGCACATGGTCGAAGCGACTGGCGAGGTAGATGACCCTGGCAGCAGAGTTTTGGACAGAGATGAGGGGAGAAAGGTGAGACCGGGGAAGGCCAGTGAGAAGGAGGTTACAGTAATCGAGGCGAGAGATGACCAGAGCATGAACAAGAGTTTTGGCAGACGAGACAGAGAGAAAAGGGCGAATCTTAGCAATGTTATGGAGGGAGAAGCGACAGGATTTAGCAACAGAGTCAATGTAGGGTTTAAAAGAAAGGGGTGAGTCAAAGATGAAGCCTAGGCTACGGGCTTGGGGGACAGGCAGGATGGTGACTCCATCAATAGTTATTGACAGTGAGGAAGGAGAGGAAGGATGAGGGGGGAAGATAAGGAGTTCAGTTTTAGCCATGTTGAGTTTGAGTTGACGTTGAGACATCCAGGTAGAGATGTCAGAGAGACAGTTGATGAGACGAGCTTGAACAGAGGGAGAGAGAGAGGGAGTAGAGAGATAGAGTTGAGTGTCATCAGCATAGAGGTGGTATTGGAAGCCATGGGAGGCAATGAGTTTGCCTAAGGATGAGGTATAGATCGAGAAGAGGAGAGGGCCAAGAACAGAGCCTTGAGGAACACCAACTGAGAGGGGGAAGGAGGAGGAGGCGGAGTTGGAGAGAGACACATTAAAGGAGCGGTCAGAGAGGTAGGAGGAGAACCAGTTATGGACAGAGCCACAAAAGCCAAGGGAGTGAAGGGAATCCAGCAAGAGTGAGTGGTCAACAGTATCGAAGGCAGCAGAGAGATCAAGGAGGACAAGAATGGAATAGAGACGTTTAGATTCAGCCACCAGAAGATCATTGGTGATCTTAGCGAGAGCAGTTTCAGTAGAATGAAGGGGGCGGAAGCCAGATTGGAGGCAAAATCACCATCGGAAAACGAGAAATGGTTCAAAACATAGCTCTTTAAAATTTTGCTCTGGCAACCCAGTCAGAAGATGGCCTCTGTACACATTGACCAATGTGCAACTGATGTATGGATTTATGAACCAAAGTAATGAATGGAAGTGAGGTAAGCTTTCAGATCAAAGTAACAGAGATAATGAGAAGCTGAAATATACAGGTGGAAACTGCAGAATGGAAACATGGTCAAATTATGGTCAAATGGTAAGCAGGTACACAAAATGAGATAGGTTCATGCACCACTAATCTGACAGCTGTTTTTACAGGTATAATGAGCTGCCTAACTGAGTCAGACCAATGGTCCATCTTAGCCCCATATTGTCACAATCTGACATGGCACCAGGGCTTCAAATCCAGCTCTCTGGGGTCTCTGGCAGAGGCCTCACCCAGGCGTGCTACCTGAGACCCCTCAGGATCCCCAGCAGAGGCCTCACCCAGGCGCGCTACCTGAGCCTCTTCAGGATCCCCAGCAGAGGCCTCACCCTGGGTATTTTTACACATGATGGTGCTAGTCACCACCACACTTTGATCCTGCCCAGGGTGAGAGCCCTTACCCTGGACAGGATCTGGCCCCACTGCCAAACAAATGTGCTGGGGCTGGGGAGGGGAGAAGGCGAGGTTGACGTGTGGATATGGTCCACATGGCCCCATCCTCCGCACTGCTGAGTGCGACTCTGTCTCCTCCCTGATGGGCAGGTGCAGTGGCCTAAGAGGCTGCCATGTCCTCCCAGAAAAACTCTGGCCACCAGACGGAATTAGGTAGAATGGGCCCTCAGATGTGATGGTCCCCTCTACCACGGTCTGGTGGGGATGGCTTTCCTGGACCATGGCAGGGTTAACTCTGGGATGTGTGCTATCAGGGAGCCCAGTGCACAACCCGGAGTTAGCCCTGCCACTGTCCAGGATCTATTTGTTCCCACCCACAGTTAACATCTGGCCTGTGGGAACAAATGTGGCACCACCATGGGTGGTCATGCCGGGGTAAGTGTGGTCACCCATAGTAGCATCACACCTAAAACTATCCCCAGGCATGCTACCAGTGATCTTGAATCAGAGATACTGGGGTTTGAACTTTGGGACCTTATACATGCAAAGCATGTGCTCTACCACCTGAGTCACAGTCCACGCTGTCCTATAGTACCTATTTCAAGACTATCTTCATCAGTGGTGGCCGGTGAGGCCTCTGTAAATGTCTCTTCAGGGCATTCTCCCTAAGGGGCCATGCTTGCCTAGATGCTTATCCAACCTGACAGGTGAGCCATAATGCAGAATGAATTTTACCTCCATTCCTCACCCCTATTTTAGAGAACCAGGGCAAGTCACAATGGTGGACATGGCTGTCCTGGGGTAGGTACTGTAAAGTGTGTCCCAGTGGTGAGAGCTTGAACCTAATGATGCCAGGTTTTATTCCCTGCTCTCTGCCTCAGCTTACCAGCTTGTAAAACAGGGCTAAGCCTGCCTAACCACTGCACCAGCACGTTGTGAAGGTTAATTAATGTTTGCAAGACACTTTCAAGTCCTCTGATGAAAGCCATTTCTCTGCCTCTCTTAGTCTCTGTATAAGCTTAGAGGCAAATTGCGTTTCTCCTGGCCTCCCAATCAGCATAAGTGGCTGTCTTTGCAGAAATTTTCCATGCTGTCTTACTCTGGTGTGTGTTTTAATTATTATTTAACTGCAATTGCCACTGGCGTATCCCATGTCTTTAATCTTGCTATCAATGTCTGCTCTTTTTTTAGTTTCTCTCCCAGTCCCTAGGGTGCCAGGAGATAACATAATTTAGCATAACATAAAACTTAACAGGTGTGTGTGTGTGTGTGTGTGTGTGTGTGTAGAAGAGTTAACACTGACCCCCCCCTCCCCCTCTCCCAGTACTACTTGATTTTTTTTTATACTTCACCAAATGCCAAAATTAATAGTGTGTAGGCAAAATAGCTACTTGGGCCAGCAGCAAGCAAACGGATTTGGAGGAGAGAAAGAGAGTGGAGGAGAGTAGGTGAAGGACAGTGAGTGAGCCTTGTAAATTGGAAAGCTGACACTTTGAAAGGAGATTATTAGCCAATCAGGGAAACTCTCACCCATTTAATTTGCTCTGATGTGGGGAATTTAATTATGCCTGAGAAGGCAGGGCGGGAAATAAAACGGCAAATGCTACAGATGATAAATTCAAAGAAGCAAAAAATTGGAAAAGGCAGCAGGTCGAGCTCTGGTGAGTACCTTGCCTTGTTCTAACAAGCTCCCATTTCCTGCAAATATTTAAATGCAGGCCGTAGGACGGTCGAATAACTGCTTGTGCTGCCTTCCTGTTGCTTATTATCCTACAGGTAAAAGACAAAAAGGTCATTGAGCCAGGCATTGTGCCAAGACAGTTACACTGATGAGGGAAAAAAATAAAGCGAAGAAATTGAAAGAATAATGTCTCTCTAGGAGTGGATTACATTTCCCTCTAATTACCCAGAAATATGAAAGCTTGTGTTGCAAGGGAATTACTGCAAAGAATTAGCCTGAGATTATGTAATCAAAGAATTTAACAAGGACCAAATTTATGCTGTGTCTGAGCAAAGGAACCACAATAGATTAAAGAATTGCAGCTGCAACGGCAGAGAATGAACCACAACATGTTTCCCTGCTTGTAACTGGGGGGTTAGGCCTGAAGGCCTCCTATTTAGTGGTTGGCCATAAGTGTTAAAAAAGTAACCTGTAAAGAATAATTAATACCTTTGCTCAGATTATGCGGTCGTCTGTCTGCTAATTTCTGCCATTTCAGCTTAGGGGTTACGCACACTATGGTCTCGCCCTGTCTTTAATGAGGGTTAGGAATATGTCCTTATTTCAAAGTATATCCCTTTCTTCATGGAAATGTCCCTTATTTCGGAACTCCACAGTTTCACTGAACACAGTGGATATGTCGTCTCCTCCGTCTCACATTCCAAAGACCCAGGACAAACTGCTAATGATGGTGGTGATTTTAGATTTAATATCCACCGTAGATTTAATATCCACTTATGACAAGTCAAAACACAATATGAAAATGCAAATAAATTGTTTTGACCCCTTACAAACAACCCCCTCAAGCCCTTCCTTCCCACCACCTCACAATGTAATAAAACTTTAAAAATAAAACCTAATTATTAACCACCTGCTTGTCCCATCCACTGCCACTCCCTTGCCTCGCACCCAAGGGAGTCCCCTCATTTCTCACATACCTACTCAATTCCTGCCTATGCTTGTTTCCCCCACCCCCATGGGGGACTTCCATATACAACTCTAACTCCATCCTACTGTTCCCTCACCTTCTGCCCCTCCCATCCCTCCTAAAACCATTAAATGTGAACAATAACAAAATTAAATTTTAAGGCCATGCTCCACCACCCAGGCGCTCTGGAGTAAGTGGATTGCAGCCTAAACTTTTAGGATATTTATTTATTTAATATGTTTGTTTGTTCAATGTTTGCCCTGCTCTTCCCACAGGAGCTCAGGGCGGTTTACAAAGTCATAAAAAGTATAAAACATATAAACTTATATAAACACACAAATAAACATAAAAAGCAATTTGAAAGCCCTAAACACCCCCTGCCCTCCGACCCTCTCCACCCACTCTCCTCCTCCTCCTCCGCCCCACCCAAACGAAACACCACCTATCCCTGCCTGCGAAATGCCTTTCCAAATAATAATGTTTTGCAACATCTCTGGAAGATAGCCAGGCTCGGGCTCAAGGAAACCTCTTGGGGAGGGAGTTCCACAATGTATTGGCAGCAACTGAGAATGCTCCCCAGCATACTCCCACCCCAAGGACAAGGCGGGTAACAGATGGAATGCACAGGAGGATGCCCCCGGCCGCAAAGGGACACTGTAGGATAGGCGGTCTTTCAAATATATGGGACCCAGACCGGTTAGGTCTTTAAAAGTCAAAACCAGCACCTTAAATTGTGCCCAGAAAGCTATAGGTGGCCAGTGCAGACTTTTTGGTACACTGGAGAAATGCGCTCCCAGCAACATGTCCCCGAAAGGAGGCGAGCCGCCACATTCTTCACCTGCTGCAGCTTCCGAACAGTCATCAAGGGCAGCCCCATGTAGAGCGCATTGCAGTAATCTAGCCTCGAGGTGATGAAAGCATGGATAGCAGTGGCCAGGTCTGAATCAGAAAGAAAAGATTGCAGCCTCCTCACCAAATGGAGTCGGTGAAAAGCGGTCCTGGCCACCATTGCCACCTAACAATCCAGTCACAGTGAGGGATCCAAAAGCACTCCAAGGCTGCAAACCTGAGTTGACCAGAGGGGGCCGGACCCCATCAATGACAGATGTCCCAATCCCCTCCAAGTCACAAGACTGGCCAACCATCATCTTTTCATCTTGTCAGGATTCAGCTTCAGTCGGCTAACCCTCATCTAGTCCCCGACAGCAGCCAGGCATCAGGTAAGCACCGAGAATGCAGGACCTGGGTCAGATGAAAAAGAGAGGTAGAGCTGAGTGTTATCAGCATATTGAGGACACCTCACACCAAACCTCTGAATGATCTTGCACAGCAGCAATACACATAATTGTTCAATACACATTGAACAAGAGAGGGGACAAGATATAACCCTGCGAGACACCATAGGGAAGGGCCCGAGGAGACGACGAACAATTGCCTGTCACCACCCGCTGGAACCTCCTTGACAGGAAAGAGAAGAACTACTCGAGCAGTTCCGTGCACCCCTGCCAGGTTCTACAGTCGTGTCAACAACACCTTGTGATCAACTGTATCAAAAGCTGCAGAAAGTTCGAATAAAATCAGCAATGTAGAGTTCCCCTTGTCCATCTCCAAGTGCATGTCATTAACTAAAGCCACAAGCGCAGTCTCCATGCCATGCCCAGGAAGAAAACCTGACTGAAATGGATCCATGAATCCAACAGTATCGATATGTGCCTGAAGCTGTTGGGCAACCACCGGTTTATTAACCTTCCCTAAAAAGGGAAGGTTAGAGACAGGTCAATAGCTGGCCGGGGCGTCAACATCCAGAGATGGTTTCTTAAGCAGAGGTTGGACTACTGGAGTTTTAAGGGTGTCTTACACCCTCCCCTCCTGAAGGGAGGTGTCAAAAACCCCAGTCAACAATGGCCCCAGTGTCTCCCAGCTGGCTTTCACCTGCCAGGACGGGCAAGGATCTAGTTCACAACTGGTTGCCCTCATCACCCGAAACACATCCCCTGCATCAGTGGGTGATGCCAACTGAAACTGATCCAAATAAAAAGGACTAGACCGAGTTTCCATAACCCCAAATCGTGACTCTGCAGTTGAAATGGTAGCACCCAAGTCATGGTGAATACAAGCAATTTTGTCTGCAAAGTAAAGCAAAATAAAGCTGTCACATCGGGAAACAGATGACTCCATGTCCTGGTGGAGCCAGGCAGGATTAACCAGGTCCTTCACAACCCAGAACAGATCCGCTGGACGTGACTTTTCAGACGCTTTGATGGCAGAGAAGGAAGCTTTCTTTACCACCATCACAGCCATGGCATATTCCTTCAAAAACAATCTATGCTGCAATCCGTCTGCTTCAGCACAAGTTGAGTGCCATCTGCACTCTAACTGCCGACGCTCCCGCTTCAGCTGCCTCAGGTCCTCAGTAAACCAAGGGGACCTGTGCTGATGAAGTGGAGGGAGAAGATGCCTGGGTGCGGCCATGTGAATGGACATGTTCAAGATGTTATTCCATAATGCGACCAGGTCATTGACAGAGCAGCTGTCAAGGTCAGTGGGTATATCCCCCCAAAGCATTCTGAAAACCAATTGGATCCATCAGTCTCTGGGGATGGACCAACCTAACCAGTCCACCACCCTGATGAGGGCATAGGAGGGCTTGGATTTTATTTTTTATAAATAAAAAACCATACACGTTTTGCTGAGATTGGAAGCCTATTTTTTCTGTTGTAACAGCACCCCTGAAAATCGGAACCCCTCTTTCCAGGTTGGTGCAAAACATCAAATTCAATGTGTGTCCCACCTCATGCATTGGGCTCAATATTATTTGGGATAGGTCCATGGTTGTCATGGTGGCCATGAACTCCTGCTCTGCCCCTAAAAGGCTGGCCATGACATGTATGTTGAAATCACCCAAGAAAATAAGTCTGGGTGACCTGAACACCACCCCCAAGACCAGCTCAGCTGGAGCAGTCAGGAAATCAACTGTGCAGTGATTCTGTGAATCACTTGGTGATTGATACACCCAATCCCCAGCCATATCCTGCACAAGGTGGACACAGTCTATATTGGATAAGTTGGGCACCCGATACCTCTGAAAGGCCAAACTGTCTTTACAGACTGAGGCCAGTTTTCCCCCCACACTGGAGCCTCAGCTGATGCTGCATTGAATACCCAGCCAGCAACACCTGGGACAATACTGGCCCAGATACCTCATCCAGCCATGTCTCCATAATGTGCATATGAGGTTGACGGCCTCATCCTGAACCAAATCATGGATGACAAATGTTTTGTTAACCACCGACCTCGCATTAAGCAGCAACAGTATCAGATTGGGGGTCCCACTGGCCTTTACTCCCAGATATCCTGAGACAGGGGGTGGAGTGGGACATGGGAACTGACACTAAGTATCTCTCCTGAAAGTCCCATGATCTAACCCCCCCCCCCCGCCATACCTCCACATGCCCAACACAACCCCAATAGCAACCCCTCTCTTCTCCCGCTCCTCCCCTCCCTGGCTCATGATTAAAAATCCCCCTCTCCAAAATTAACACTTAGGAGGCCCATAAGCACTTAGGGGAAGCAGTGTCCAGGAAGGGGGTCCCAAGGCCAGCATTTCTAGAGGCCGGCAGGCAGGGAAACTTTCCCCTCTCCCTCCTCAACCGATACCCCCTGTCTTTGGGGGCATGGCACTCCCCCTCTCTTCACCATGCATGCACCCTCCCCTCTCACAAGGGGGCATGATACTCCCTCCCACCCTCTTTCCCTCCACCTCTCCACTATTCCCATACCCACAATCTCAGAGGAGGGATGGGATGTTCCCTCCCATCCAATATCCCTCTGCCTGTACCACCCTCTCAGGAGGGCGGGGACACTTCATCCCCCCATCCTCTCCCCCAATCCACCCCAACCACTCCCATTTCCTTTCCTAACCCCAAAATATTCCTGCCCATACCCCCTCTTACTGGGGGGTCGTGACACCCTTCCCCACCTCTGATCCTCCATGCCTAGGACTCCCCTCTCAACAAGAGGGCCATGGCACAACCCTCCTCTCCCTCACCCCCGCCTATTCCCCCCCTCTCACTAGGAAGTCATGGCAACCCCCCATAGATACCCTCACTCAGTCCTCCCTCCAACCAACATCCCTCTAAAACAATTAAAATACAAACTACAAACAATAAAATAAACACAAAATACAAAAGATTGACCCAGCCCCAGTCTTTGGATGCCTAACGGCTGCCAAACAGCAGGTAGTCTTGGGTATCTGCTTTAGGCAGCTGCCGCAGCACCTGCAGGTGGCTGAAGGCTTTTAAGTCCTGGGAAGCAGAAGCGGGAGGCAGGCCCAGGTGTCTCAGTCATCCAAGCCCCTAGTTCCACTCCGCAGCAGCAGTTCCCCAAGTGAAGTACCTGAGCACAGCGGGGCAATGCATGGAAAGATGCTTCTGTTTAAATGGAAACTTGGATCTTTGGAATGGGGCTGAGAGAAATATGGTGGAGTCCATGACCACCCTCATCCCTAAGGCAAGGACTATGTTGTATTGAGAATGCACAGATTACAGGCTTGGTCTAGTGCAGAATGAAGGCAATAGAATCTTTTCACTGACAAGTCTTAAGGAAATTATGGATAAATAATCCCACCTGTATACTGGCCCACTCTTCTGAGGACCTCAAGTAGTTGTGGAAAAGCTGGATGGGGAAAGCGAGGCATGGAGAGGTCAGGAGTAGGGGTGACACTTCATGTTTGACCTGATTAGGTTTCCATCAGAATCTTGTCATTTAATCTATTCCAGCGGAATATGGAATGAATGGTCCAGTTCCATTTTACTAGAATCAATCAATCCCCACCCCCCCGATTTATGCATGTGCAAATGGCTACGTTTGTACTGCACATGCACAAAATAGCTGCTGTTCCAATTTCTTGAAAAACTTCCATGGAATCGGAACGACCAGTTCGAACTATTCCTATCCTGGAGACATGGATTGGAAGTGAAGAATAGAATTCATGTTGCTCAAGTCCCAGTTCCCTGATCTAATTTAGGGGTGGGTCTATCGGTATCGGATTAATCCAATAATACTGATAATAGCCGGTATCAGATTAATCCGATAAAACCAATACTTATCGGTATCAGAATACCAGATTTTCAACATTGCTGGCTTTACCGGATTTCTTACATCGCCACCACTTAACAAACAGCGGCAATGTAAAAAAAATGGTAAAATCAGCAATGTTAAAAGTTCGTTATTCCAATACCAATAAATCTGGTAGCAGGAGATCCGGTATCTGGTAATCCCCTGGAGTCCTACCCCCTACTAATCATTAGACGGCACTGCCTCCCATTTTAAACAAGCATCGTGGGGTTTTTTGCCAGCACCATCTGAGATGACATTTACTTTTCGTTCCGGACAGAGATTTTCTCACCATCTGAGACTTTCTCCTCTCCCTGCCTTTGTCTTTACACAAGAACACTTGGGGAAATTCAATGCCAGATGACATTTTATATATCATTCTATATCCCCTACCGTATGGCTTTCACTGATACCCAGTACCTCCTCTGGGGACAGACATGGCCTTTGATTTCTCTCTTCCTGAAAAGGCCATGTGTCAACATGATGCCATCAGAGGGGATGTTATCGTCTCAGATGCTGTGTGGTTTTGTTTTAAATTTCAACAGGAAACTTGTCTTGAAATGAAATTGTGTCTCTTTATGGGAAGCTGGACCCACATGCAAAATTATTTATTGCATAAGCAATATTGGTGTTAGAATGAAAGATACATGTATGTGTAGCACCTTTCATCCCAAAGAAGTTTACGAATTGTGGGGCTTTGTTTGTGGGTGTGCATTTATTTTTGTGAGTATGTGCGTGCACACACACATGCAGGCAGACAGAGCTTTTGTCCCCTGACAGGATGACCTAACCTTGGTGATGGAGCAGGATGGGAGGAAGAACACACACATGCATATGGATAGGAATTATTTCACTCAGTGAAATCTATCTATCAATCATATATCAAGTCTGGGAGATTTGAAAACAAGTTGAATTGATGTCTGGTTGAAGAACTGTACTCAAAGAGTGATAATCGATACGGTTAATCATCAAACCAGAAGGAGGTATCAAGTGAGGTCCCTCTGGGCTCTGTCCCGGGTCTGGTGCTGTTCAACATCTTTATTAATGACTTGGATGAAAGAGTGGAGGGATTAATTATCAGGTTTGGAGATTACACAAAACTGAGAGGGCTAGCTATCACCTTGGAATATAGAACAAGAATTCAAAAAAATCTTGATTGGTTGGAAATCTGAGCCCTGAAATTAATGAAATGAAATTCAGCCAAGGTGAAGTAAAGTACTTCATTTAGGGAAGAAAAAACAAATGTACAAGTGTAAAATGAGGGATACCTGGGTTAGCAGCAGCACATGTGAAAGGGGTACAGTGATTCTGGTATGAGTCAAAAATGGGATGCAGCTGCAAAAAAAAAAAAAAAAGGCTAATGCAATTTTAGACTGCATTATCAGAGGTATTGGGTATTTTCAGACATTACGTGATCATGGTCAACCACAGTGAATCCCCACATGGTGATCGCGATCATGGAACGTCTATTGGGGGGAATGGAAGTTCCCCCCCAGATGTTCACCCCCGTGAATCACGTGGGGGAATCACACTCACCACACAAACGGCGGTCCCGGTGGGACCGGCGCCGTTTGCGTGGTGAATGTGATTCTCCACCCGTGATGAAGGGGACCGTAATGTCTGTCCCCAGAGCACGGCCTGGAATTTCCAGTGGGATTCCAGGCCGTGGTCAATGTGGGCGGGTGCTGCGGCCACATTGGCCGTGGCACCCACCCGTCTCCTGGAGGGCGGGTGGCCGGGGCAGCATGGGGGGGCGGGGCTGTGTGGCCACACATTGCGCTGCACAGCCCCGCCCCCCCCGGATTCCCCACTAGGATCGGCCACCGCGTCTGTTGACCCGTTACGCAGTGGCCCCGGTGGGAAATCGGTCCCATCACGTCTGAAAATACCCATTGTCTCCAAGTCAGTGGAGGTAATAATTCCAAAATATATCTGAAACGGTTATCTGATGAAACAGAAATGAAAAGCAGTTACTGAATGAAGCCACATGAAACATTAACTCACCTGGAGCAGCGTTATCTCAC
This sequence comes from Sphenodon punctatus, assembly GCA_003113815.1. Classification (NCBI taxonomy): domain Eukaryota; kingdom Metazoa; phylum Chordata; class Lepidosauria; order Sphenodontia; family Sphenodontidae; genus Sphenodon; species Sphenodon punctatus. Next base: position 2,358,738 of record QEPC01014402.1, on the reverse strand, counting down.
TTTGGGCAACGTTAACACGCAATACAACAGATCTTATGGCCGCCAGCTGCCAGATGTACATCCAGCCCTGAGACGAGCAGCTGGCTGACACATGGTGGTCTCCTGGAGAAGGCTGGTAAGGTGACGCATTGCATGTTACCATTGCCAAAAGTGGGAGAATGGGCCACTTCTCATAAGGCTAGTCCCTGTCCTGCCCTATCCTGTGGTGAGGTCTGCCAGCATCACTGAACGGCGGGTGCATTCACCATTCCAGTGCAGCCACGTCATGATAGCGGGTGATCCGGGGGGGCTGTCAGGTATGATGGAGCTGGGTGCTTGCACTTGTGGTTGGCTCCTCAATTTGCCCGAGGACATGACGGGACCTGTGACAGCGGCCTGCTCGCCTGGTTTCCCTGAGGCGGGGAAGATAATGTGGCATGCTCTCTCTAATGGCTCAAAGTGAGACCTCTGCGATTTCCTTCCTTGTGGTGAGGGGGATAGGGCATGTCCTATCTTTTGTGCCTTTATTCACTATCCATTTTGCCAGAACTGGTTTGAGTAGCGCAAATTCAAAGATATCTTTGTTTGGATATTCGTTCCAGCTATACTGAAAATCTGAGAAAATGTTTCCCAGTAATTTTACTCAAAATGTTGGTGCGGCTTCTGAAACAACAAACCTTTACTTGGATCTATAACGTTGGATAGTGCCAAGACAGGAACTACCTCAAGCTCTTACAGGGTAGGAAACAAAGGGGTCGATTACATGCCCCATGTGCGCCATGAGATATGCCCACTCACACACGCACGCGCGCCAGCGTTATAGGACCATTGTGCTGTGTTCAAACCATGCAGATCTACGCTGAATGCGTGCAGAACCCAGATGAAAGCCGCGCACAGGCAGTTTGGGACGGCAGCCACTGTGCTACAGCATCTTTCCTTAATACACTGACCAGTGTGCAGAAGACAAATTATTTGTTTTTGTTTTTGTTTAAAAAACCCCAACCCTTTGTTTTAGGGCATTTTCATAAAGAACTCTACCTTTTTGTTTATTTTCCATTTTTATTTAAAATAATTTTCTTGAAAGAAATTACTGCACGTCTGCAAAATGTCCAATGGAGTCATTCTCTGCATGCACAGCCCTTTCCCAAAAAGACAGATAGCATTTTTTAAAAAAATATATTTTTAATAAAATAAAACAAAAAAAATAAAATAAAAATGAAAGTGAATGTCATTTGCTTATTCATTTGTTTTTATTACCTTAATTATATGAAAGCGAATGGAGATCCATTCGCTTTCATAATCAATTAAACGGTATGAAATTGCACACCCCTAACACTGCCATAGAGTTCAACATATCTTTGTTTTCTATATCACCACTGTTAAGTTTGTAGCACACCATTACTCTTAGGATGGGACTCAGAGCAAGTACCTGTTCATGATGCATTTGCCTAGATTTTACCTCCGACTTCCAATAGCTTGTCTCTTTACCTCTTTTGGGGGTACTGGATAACTCTTGTCTTCAGGTCCAGTCAATAAAGGCCCTTTTTACACAGGCGGCACCCTCTGGGTGTTCGTGGGTGGGTGCCACTTGTGTAAATTTCTCGCACACACGCATGTGCACCCACCTCCACCCATCCCCCATGCACAGAGCAACCGGTGAAAACGGAGGTTGCTCCATGCATGTTGATAGGTGGAAGTAGGTGTAGATGGGTGTGAACCTGTCTACACCCTCCCCCCACCCACCGTACATGGATCATAGTGCATACTGAACCCCCCCCCTTCACCGTGGCCCTGTTAAAAAGGGCTAAAGTCTTAGCCCACGTTTACATCCAGTTCTGATCTTTCTGTCATCCCACAAATGGTAGAAGAAGACTGTCTGGAAGGCTTTGTAAATTGCAGGGCTGTTGAACAGTTAATTTTGCCACCTTGCTTTGGTTTAATCCAATGTCTGATCAAATGTGTGAGACATTGACATCAGCTGGTAGAGAGCCTGACCCGAAGACCTTGCAGTCTTTTGTGGAGAAACCACCCTAATATATATAGCTGCTTGTTCATAGCCCTGCTCCTATTCATTATGGTCAAAGTCTGAGCTCATGTCTGTTACTTAATGCACAAAGAGTCTATAAATTTTGGGATGCTTTGAGTCATTCTTCGGTTTCATTAAGTTAAACATTACATTATGATAAGACCCAGCCGTTCGAACACTAGGTTTTTATGATCCTATCTCAGGAAAGATTCTAAAGCTATTTTGGGCTCAGTGGTTAAAATACTTTCAATAAACAACTGAAATACAATATCTACTGTAGTCCAAAAGCAGCAGCAAATAGGACGTATCTACAGTTGAATCAGACATGAGATTTTTATTTTTCGTTTCCAGAATAATTGTACTAGATTTATTTAACCAGTCTTTCATCGGCTAGTTTAGACAACCTCCTGGGTAGCTGCAGTTGTCGGGCAGTTGACAAAATGATTTGTGGGATAAATGCAGAAAATAATTTAATTTTTTTAACGATTCAGAGGAACTGGAAATAAAAAAAAATGAAGTTGCTGCATTTGCACTATGTTCCTGCTAGTATTCAAAGAGGTTGTAGACTCTGAGCTTTCAATTTTATTATTATTATTATCTTTTTGTTTTTTGTTGATGATGATGATGATGCCACCCCTTTCCTGGCCAAAGACTGCTATTACTCCACATTAATTGAATCTCACTCCTGTAACCCCCACTGTCTCTTCTCAACATTTGCTTCCCTTCTGAAACCTCCCTATCCTCCTCCAACGTCCTCTCTTTCTGCACAGGATCTTCTCTCCTTTTTCAACATCAAGATTGATAAACTCATCCCTCTCCCTCTCCCATTTCCTTCCCTGCTACTCCCCCTCCTACCTTTCTTCTTCTTCTCCTCCTCCTGCTTCTCATCCACAGCATCCCTTGATGAGGTGACCCTCCTCTCTTCATCCAACCCCTCCACCTGCCTCCTTGATCCCATCCCCTCTTGTCTCCTAATGGTCATTGCCCCCACCACTGCACCTTCTCTGCTGCACATCATCAATCTCTCCCTCTCTACTGGGTCATTCCCATTGGCATTCAAACACGCCACTGTCTTCAGGAAGGTCATCCTTGGCCTCTGTGACCCTTCCAGCTATCACTTGATTTCGCTTCTACCCTTAGCTTCCAAGGTCCTGGAGAGGGTAGTCTAAATGTGCTATATTGATTTCCTCTCCTCAAATTCCTCTCTTTTGACCCTCTTCAATTGGGCATCTGCCCTCTCCACTTGACTGAGAATGGCCTCACCAAAATCACAGATGGCCTTCTCTTAGCTAAGTCTAAGGGCTTCTACTCCATTCTTGTGCTCCTCGATCTCTTTGCTGTCTAGGACAGTTGACCATGGCCTTTCCCTGGATTAGCTACATTCCCTTGGTTTCCAGGACTCCATTCTAGACTGGTTCTCTTTGTATCTCTCAAACTGCTCCTTCAAAATTTCTCTTCCTGGTACCTTCTCTATGTCGCTTCCCTTCTCTGTGACTTTGTCCTGAACACTCTTCTCTTTTCCCTTTACACTTTTTCTCTAGGTAAACTCATTGAATCTCATGGCTTCTAGTACCACCCGTATGTTGACGCCACACAACTCTATCTCTCCACTCCTGTGCTCTCCTCCTCCATCTAGTCTCCTATCACTGACTATCTCTCTGACACATCTGCTTGGATGTCTTGCTGCCAACTTGAGTTTAATATGGCCGAGACAGAACTCCTCATCTTCCCCCCCAAAATGTTCCCCTCCTAATTCCCTCTCAGTTTCCATTGAGGGTGTCACTCAAGCGCATATCCTGGAATTCATCTTTGACTCCTCCCTCTCCTTTATGCCTCAGATCCAGGCTGTTGCCAAATCCTGTCTCTTCACTCTGTATAATATTGCTAAAATCAGGACCTGCGTTACTGTTACCACTGCAAAAACCCTAGTCCACGCTCTAGCCATCTTTTCTCTTGACTACTGTAACTTCCTCCTTATTGGTCTTCCCTGCTCTGATCTCATCCCCCTCATCTCTGTTCAACGCTTTGCTGCCAAAGTCATCCATCTGGCCTGTTGCTTTGACCACGTTCAGCCCCTCTTCTCTGCCCTACACTGGCTCCCTGTATGGGAACGCATTCAGCACAAGCTCCTGGTCTTCACCTTTAAGGCTCTTCATGGCTTTGCTCCCCCATACCTCTCAGCTCTTGTATCCTGCCACACTCCTGCAGGGGAGTTTCGTGCCTCCTCTGCCCCTACCCTTGTCTACATGTGACTCCCCATCTCCTCTAAACGTCTTCACCCCTTCTCTCTTGCTGCCCCCAGACCTGGAACTCCCTCCCTGGATACACTTATTCTGCTCCCTCCCTCAAAATCTTTCCCAAAAACCTACCTCTTTGTCAGGCTTACCCTGGCTTGTCATATGTGAAATTGTGTCCTCCCTGCCTTCTTCAGAATCTCTTCCCTGTAACTAAATTAAGCACATGCATCTGCATTTTCTCAGCCTCATGAATGTATCCTTGTCTCTCCTGAAGTTCATCTCTCCCTTGTCTACCCCTTCCTTGTCTCCGATTGTAAGCTCCTTGGGGTAGGGACCTGTCTATAACTACTGATTGTACAGTGCAGGATACACTTCTGGCATATTAGTTTATTATATTAATTGACAGGTCCCTTCCCCAGTGGGATTACAATCTAAGAGAGACAAAGGAGGGGAGACAAAGTGAAGGGGAGCAGAGGGAGAGACAGGAATACACCCCAGAGGTTGAGAAGTTGAAGGTAAACTACCCATGCTTAGCTTGGTTATAGGGGAGAAGGAGAACCTAAGAGAGTTAACCAACCATAGCCTGCTGCAGTCTGGATTCAGTCTGTGAAGCCTCCACTAACATGCTTAACATATTTCTGAGTAGCCAAGTATCGAACCCGAGTTTCCGGGAGCTACTCAGTAATACCGTCAAATACTCGAGACCACTCGGTACTCAGTAAAATGCAGAGTATTTTGCTGAGTATTTTACTGCGTCCCCTAAGTGGGGAGCAGACATCGTGGACAGGAAAGGGGACAGGAAGAAGGGGCAGGTGCAGCAAACTCACCAAGAGGATTGGATAAGCCAGTGGAGTCTAAGTGAATCCAACTGCCTGCTGCCACTGCTAGTGAGGTCTGCCCAGCGCGATGACCCTGGTGAGGTGTCCCAGTGCTACATGTCTCCCAGCTTCAGGCCAGGAGATCTGGCTGCCATCTTTTGTTTGGGAGCATGCTGAGAAATGTAGTCCAGCATGCTCCCAGAAAGCATTAGAACGCTGGCTCTCTGGCCGACAGCTCTACCCTTTCCTTTGTCTTTCTTAATTTGTAAGCCCCTTGGGGACCTGTCTCTAACTACTGATTGTGCAGCGCCAGGTACATCATCATCATCATCATCATAATAATGATAATTAATTAATAAATAAATCAAGCAAAATCTTCTCCAGTTTGTAGGCTGAAAATGGATATCATTCCAATTTTGCCTTGGCTTTTCTCATTGTCCAGACTAGCTCTGAAATTCTCTTCTAGGCTGTGTATATTGTAGTGACCTCTTTCCCCAATATTTCAGCCTGCTGAGCAGTGTTGTATCAAGGAGATTTGAGATGAGAGCTGTGAAACTGATAGCAAAAAAAAATATCCAGGTTAATATTCAGTATTCCAGGTAACTTGGCAGTTAGGGATGTGCAAACGTGGTTCAGAAGTTTGGAGTTCGGGCCAAACTTGGCCTGTTCAGGCAACCAAACCAAACGTCTGAACCGAACGCTCAAACAGCCGAACAGTTCAGAAAAGTTCGGATGAGTTCGGGGGGGGGAAAAACATGACTGGAAGGCAGGAAAAAATATGACTGGAAGTGGGAGGCAGCTGAGGAGCAGACTTCCTGGCACCAGGGGTGGAGACCAGGGGTGGTTTCAGGGTCAAATGATACCGATACTGAAAAAAATAATTGAATTCGGTTTCGGTATCGATAGCGCTATTTTCAGCTGTTCAGCCAAATTCGGCCGAACCGAACTCCACCGAACCCAACAGCTGAACCCGAACTCAGGTTTCAGACCGAACGTCTGAACATCCAAACCGCATTCTGTTCCCCCATCCCTAGAGACTGGACTGACCAGCCCCCTCACCACCCGGAACAGCTCAGCCGGGCGGGACTTAGCGGACGCAATGAGGGCACTCAGGGCAGCAAAGAAAACCTTCTTTGCTGTCCTCACCGCAACGGCATAAGTACGTAACCAGACTCTGTGCCATAATCCATCAACTTCAGCACGCGACCATCATTCTAACCACCGCCCTTCCTCCTAAACAGTTAGCAGGACTTCCTGGTTAAACAGTTACCTGGTTAGCTAATGGATACGAAACCAGATATCAACAGGATACTGTGATATCTGGCCAGATAGTAACGGATACTTGTTTCAGCTCTAATGGGGACCTTGTGTGAAATGGTGATGTAGTCCTCCTTCTGACATAGGGATTTTTGATGAACACACACTGACTCACCCATTAAATAAAGGAAAATGTTATAATAAATAATTATTCATGATTCATTTTTTGTGTAGACACAATATTCAGAGGCTGGTGCCCATTATATTGCATGCCCTATCAGTTCATATGTTATGTATGTGTCATTACGTCTAGTTTATTCATGAGCCCCATATGTTGGGGGCCACCTCCTGAATGACCGATAGCCCTCCAGAGGCCAGATGTCCTTGCATATGAAGCTCTATGGCCCCATATTTTATGCCAGTGCTCCTTGTGCTCATATTGTCATTTCAAGTTTATTCATGGACACCAAGGGTTGAAGATCCCTGCAGACCTCCCAAAATCATGGGACCCAAGGGGTCACACAGTTTTCGCTTGCTCAGATCTGTCCCTGCTGCTGGTCAGTCAGACAAAAATCAACCCAACCTCACCTGTGGTTTCTACACCTCACAACAGGAAGGCCTCTCTTGTCTCCTGAAGGAAACTGTTTCAGAAGTTGAGCCCTGAAGAATAAATGAAGTAGACTCAGGCTGTGTTTCAGAGCCCTGTCACCTCTGCACATCATCATTGTCATTATTGTTTCTGTTTATTTATTTATTTATTTATTTATTGTTGTTGTTAAACGGCCTTGTCAGAAGCAACTGTTTACAGATCATTAACGCCAGAATGGATGATTGTTTCTCACTGGCCCTCATAAATAATTCATGCCACCTGCTAGCACACTCCGACCCGGCACCAAAGGCTCTTCTGGGGAAAGACTGTTGTTTCAGGTAAAACTAATGATTTAGTCTCTTCTCTGAGCTTTGTCTGTTTGCATGGTTTTTTCCATTCTAGAAACTGCATCTTTTCTAGGACTGAAACTCGTGCTTGCTGTTCTCAAAAATCTCGTTGAGAACCGGGTTCGTGACAAGATTTTCAAAGATGAGAACAAGTCAAGAATCACCTGATTCTCAATCCATTCTCATGATATTCTTGAGAGTCCAAAAAACCTCTCTGTGAACGTGCAAAAAGGCTGCCATGGGCATTATGTGAATATGCCCCCCCCGGCAGCCATTTTTTGCATGCACAGAGCATTGTTTGGGTTTCAAGAAGCTTGTGAGATTGTCAAAAATCTCCAAAAATGCTCTGTGCATGCACAGAATGGCCATCAGGGGGCTGCACGTGTATAGAATGGCCATAGGGGCCATTATGTGTATGCGCAGAGTGTATATTGAGGTTTTTGAGAATTTCGCAAGATTCTCAAAACCATTGTGAGATCTTAATGGGGGTTGCAAAAATCTCACGTGAGACTCACAAGAATATTTTCCATTCTCATTTCACTCGTAATCTTATCTTGAGATCACACTGCAAAAATTAACTAAAAGTCTCTGATAGGGCTGAATTGAGAACCATTTGTGGTTCTCATGAGATTGTCATGAGAATCAAGAAACGTTACTGAGATCTTGAGAGCATTCTGAGATCTCACGAGAATCTCTATAAAGTCAAGAACTGTTCTGTGCATGCGCAGATTGGTCACTATGGTCATTGTGCATGCACAGCCCTTTTCTAAAATGTACAGTGGTGGTGGGTTTTTTAAATTCACTGAGGCCACCTCCTCAGCAAACTCGTCTTCTCAACTGCCCTCACAGAGAAGTGGAGAGGGTGGTGAGAATTCAGGGAGCAGCCCTGAACTCGGAGAGATGGGGCGGGGGGGGGGATCCTTTCCAGATGGGACGAGGCGGGCTCAGCACAGATTTTCAGCATTCTGCTGGTGGTGCTCAGACTCCTTCTAGCCAACAGAATATAAGATAGCAGCTAAATTTGCCCCTTCCTCTGGCTCTCCCTCCTCCCATTCCTGAAAATTTGCAATCGGGAATCTTTCCCCACCAAGAGAACTTCCAGCCCCAAACAAGGTAAGAAAGCTCGGCAGGGAATAGTCCTCTTTCTCCCCTTTAATTACTCCAAGCAGGACCAGCCTGGGTACACTGGAGGGGGAAGGAGTGAGAAATCTTGTGAGAATTTTAATCAGGGTGAAAAGGTCCGTGAGATCTTGCAAGTTTTTCATGAGCGAAAAGTCTATCCTCATTTCAGCAACCCAGATGTAACAGGACATCAGCTTGCGGTGAGTGCCACATGAGGGAAGAGTATGAGAGAGAGAGAGAGAGAGACGCACACACACATACACACACACACAGATTGGCAGACAGAGGGTGGGCGCAGCAGCAGGCAGTGGCAGGCAGCAGGCGGGCAGAGGGTGGGCGCAGAGGAGGAGCATTGGTACTCCAAGTATGACAGGGCTTCAAGTTGCAGAGCATGCCCCAGGGTGGCAGAATATGAAAGAGACTGGCAGAATGCAGCAGTTGGACAGAGGAGCAGTAGGCAGTGTCCTAGGGTGTCAGAATGAGAGCAAGAGAAAGAGAGAGAGACTTTCAGGCATCAGGAGGACAGAGGAGCAGCCGGTAGTGGTACTGACACCCCAAGGATGACAGGGCATCAACTTGCAGTGAGTGCTACAGGCTGGCAGAATATAAAAGAGAGACAAACTGGCAGACGGCAGGCAGGCAGGCAGAGGAGCAGCCGACACTGGCAGGCACCGGGTAGGCACTGAATCAGCAGGCACAGACATTGGTGCCCCAAGGATGGCAGGGTTTCATATGATGTAGAACGATAATGGCAGGTCATCACTGGGCAGCTGACAGCAGGCAGAAGGTGGGCAGAGGAGCAGCAGGCAGTGGAATAGAAAATGTGGTGCCCCATGTAGGACTGGGATTTAGCTTGCAGAGAGTGCCCCAGGGTGGCAGGATATGAGAGAGAGAGAGAGACTGTCAGGCAGCAGGTGAGTAGAGGAGCAGCAGGTAGTGTCATTGGCACCCCAAGTATGGCAGGGCTACAACTTTCAGAGAATGGCTGGGTGTCATATGAGGTATAGAGATAATGGCAAGATGGTCACTGGACAGTTGGCAGCACCCCAGATGTAACAGTGTCAACTTTCAGAGAGTACTACAGGGTGGCAGGATATGAGAGAGACAGACTGGCATCAGGCAGCAGATGGGCACTGCAGGAGAATCTCTGTCTGCCAGGTATAATCACAAACAGAACTAGAAGCAAAAGTGAGCCTTGCAGGCTTTTGCAGGGGGTCTATAGGCTCCCCAGTGCCCTCCTCCCCAGCCCCCCTGATTGGCACTGCTAACAAGGGTGTAGCTAGGTTGGAATGGGCCCAGGTGCAAGAAATGGACTTGGGAATCCCCCCATCACCACTCTCTCCCTTGTCCCACTCCTTCCTCTTCCTTCTTAAACAATAAACAAGCAATAAGCAAAAAATATTTTTTTCAAACAAATTTCATTTGAACAGATATCTGTTTTAATTAAATTAGTAAATAAAATGAATGTAAAAAAATTTGTTTTAGTTATTAATTTCACAAAGGCTGCTTTCAGATGCTACAGGGGAGGGGCCAGGAACTTTTGCAGTTGCGGTGACTCTGTAATTATGAGGATTAGCACCCAGCAGAATGTAATAATCCCCTTTTAAGGCACAAGAGCACCCATGTATGACTGGGTCCCCAAATGTATCCTTTACAATGTCAGGTGTTCTCGCACCTTAAAAAGGGACAAGTGCATTCTGACGGGTAGCAATCCTAAGAACATAAGAAGTGCCATATTAGGTCAGACCAATGGTCCATCTAGTCCAGCATCCTCTCTCTGACAGTGGCCAATCATGGTGGCTTGGGAGAAGCACCCAACAGGTGCTTCTCCATGGCAGTTTCCTTTAACTTCCTCTTTTCATCATGCACACAGCACTCTTTGTTCTATCTTCACTTTCAAACCTTCTTGGATAAGGAATTCATTCAGATGAGCTATTCTTTATGCCATTTGCAAAGTAGAGATCTCATCAAGTTTTGTGTTGCAATGAAGTGATTGAAGCATCTTTCTCCCTAGAGGCCAACAGGAACAGTAATCATCCCCTCTTGCTTTCAATGGTTATCATCTTTTGAGTCTATAAAACAGGTGGCTGTACTCTTCAGAACCCGTGCTCTGCATATTTTGATTGCTGGAGAGATCATTTGGAGGACATGTTCCATCGCACTGAAATTAGGTTCCAAACGCAAAGATGAAGAGCAGTTCATAAGGTCTTAAAAACATTCACCTTGTTCATGGAGTAGAAAAAATACCAAAAACTAATGTTAAGTCTGAACATGTGCTTTTAGCTTCGCACAAAATTTCTGCACAAATGTCAAGTGTTATGAATATTAATGGCCTCTTAATTCTAAGAGTCTTTTGTCATCACTATTCCAATTTTTCTGCTATTATGCCAAGAAGCTTTCACTCTGCCAACTAACTCCGATGGGCACTCTTCAAAAGGTTCAGAGAAGCTCCTAAAAATTTGTTTGAACTCTCCAGACCTACTGGTATTGCAAAACGGGAGCAGCTGCTTAGAGTACAGTTACTGTCTTGATCCCAAGTACAAGACAGTTAAGAGACAAAGGGTGCTTTTAAATGGATGGCAGTCTGATTTCTACCCACACCAGCTCTGGTTCTGCCCATGCCAGCCCGCTTCACCACCGAGTTGTCCAGTCTGTGTAAAACCACATGCACCAGATGTGCAAGTGGAGCAGGCTGTGCATGCTCTGGGGGAGCACCTGTTGGCCGAGCGTGCTGGCCAAACCTGCAGCACTAGCCTGGAGCAGAGCTTCTGACCATCTGATGGGTGGACCTATGCTTCAGCCCCATAGAGTTTCAGGTGCTGTCTTAGAGCACTGGGAGACTTCCCACAACTCTATGGTGCAGGGGAGGGGTGCTGCACAGGAGGACCATGGTCCAGGGAAACCTCTGGCTCTGTCTAAAGAAGACCAGGTTGGGCTGGAAGTGGGCAGACGCAGGAGTGCACCTCCAAAGCAGTTCTGGGGGCAGGCAGCCTCCGCATGCATTTGTTTACTCTCAAAGTGGTCGAGATGATATTCTTACTCCACACTTCAGTGTATATCATAAATGGGGGATTTTTCACTAACACGTTCTTGTTACTAGGAAGGCTCCAGCAGAATTACGAGTTATATAACCAGGTCATCGAGTGGGTGGGCATCGAGATCAGAGGGTATTTCCCCCAGAGCATTCCAGTTTGGTTCCAGAATGCTCTAGGAGAAATATTCTACAAAATTGATGTCCGCCCGCTCAATGACCGTGTCATGTTTTGGAACACCTGGCTATCAGAGGCCATCGACTGGGAGGCTCCCAGGTGTATGTTTCCCAAACATCAGAACTACAGGTCCCCATGGTTTACAGAGGACCTGCAGCAGTTAAAATGAGAGGAGAGATGGTTAGAGCGATGGTGGCATCATACGGCCACTCTGTCGATGAGCTGGTCCAGCATTGGAAAAACTTGCTGGGGGGTGGGGGTGGGGCATTGACAGGGTGGATCTGAGATGTCTGCTCCCTCCATCTCATCACTGCAGAGCCCCTTGGTTTACTGAGGGGTTGCGGTGTATGAAACAGATAGACAAGAGACTAGAGCGATGCTGGCGTCGGACTCACACTGAATCTGACAGACATCTCCATAGGACCCATTTGCGGTCCTATGTTGAGGCTGTGAGGACAGCAAAGAAAGTGTTCTTTGCTGCCCTCATAGCATCTGCAAAGTCACACCCAGCGGAGCTATTCCGGGTGGTGCAGGGGCTGGTCAGTCCGGTCTCCCCCCACCTGGACGGGGACTTGTCCCACACCCGCTGTGAGGAGTTTGCCACCTACTTTGCAGACAAGATCGCTCAGATCCAGAGTAACTTTGACACCGGATTAGAAGCAGTGGGTGAGGAGTATGAGGTTAAGGAGGCACCATCTGGTCGATCTTTCTGGGATGAGTTTCAGGAAGTGATGCCAGTCAATGTGGTGGATGTCCTGGGGTCTGTTAGAGCCACTAGTTGTGAATTAGATTTATGCCCATCCTGGTTGGTGAAAGCCTCCAGGGAGACGTTGGGGACGGTGCTGGTGAGGGTAGTTAATGCGTCCTTTCGGCAGGGGAGATTGTCACCCAGTCTCAAGGAGGCGGTGGTGCACCCCCTGATGAAGAAGCCATCTTTGGATGTGGACGCACTCATCAGCTACCGACCCATCTCTAATCTTCCCTTTTTTAGTGAAGATTATAGAATGGGCAGTGGCACTGCAGCTCCAGGTGCATCTGGATAGCATCAGTTTCCTTGACCCTTTTCAGTCTGGGTCCCACCCTGGCTATGGTACCGAGACAGCATTGGTGGCCTTGGTGGATGATCTTCGCCGGGAGATTGATGCAGGACATTCAACATTTCTGATCCTGCTAGATCTCTCAGCTGCTTTTGATATCGTAGACCATGGGCTGCTGTTGATATGGCTGCGAGACCTGGGGGGTCTGGATGGGACTGTCCGGAAGTGGTTCTGCTCATTCCTCTCGGGGAGAAGCCAGTGGGTGGTGCTGGGGGCTGAAAAATCAAGCCCTGGGCCTTGACCTGTGGCATTCCGCAGGGTTCGATCCTGTCTCCGTTATTATTTAATGTGTATATGCAGCCCTTGGGGGAGATCGTGAGAGGGTTTGGGGTGCGATGTCACCAATATGCTGACAATACTCAGCTGTACCTCTTGTTTTGTTTTCAACCGACCCAGGTCCTGCTGTCTCGTTACTTTCCCAATGTTTGGAGGTCGTGGCGGATTGAATGTGGCAGAGCAGACTGAAGCTCAATCCTGATAAGATGGAGGTGATGGTGGTGGGAAGGGCAAGGGAGGTACTGGCTCCCTTTGTGGGCAGGGTCCGCCCTCCTGTAGCCCAGCAGTTTTAGAGTCTGGGCGTGGTTTTGGACTCAGACCTCCGTCTGGATCGACAGGTGGAAGCGGTGGCTAAAGCCGCTTTTAGTCAGCTGTATCTGGTACGGAGGCTGCGTCCATACATTTCCGGGCCCGACCTGGCCCCTCTCATACATTCCTTCATCACCTCGAGACTAGACTACTGCAACGTGCACTACGTGGGGCTTCCCCTGTTTCTGGTTCAGAGGCTGCAGCTAGTGCAGAATGCGGTGGCCCGTCTCCTTATGGGGACGAGGCAGCGAGAGCACATAACACCTGTGTGCCATACTGTGCTCTGGTTGCCTATAGTGTACTAGGCCAGATTCAAGGTGTTAGTGTTGATCTATAAAACCCTACATGGTCTGGTCCCCTCATACTTTGGGGACTGCCTCGCCCTGCGCACTTCAGAGCAATCCCTTTGGTCTACTGGGGGCGCCTTTCTGGAGGCCCCCTGTGTTAAACAGGGGGCCACAATGGAGAGGGCATTCTCGGTGGCCGGGTCATGGTTCTGGAATTCCCTCCCAGAGGAAGCCCGCCTGGCCCCAGGTCTGCTGGCTTTCTGCCGAGCCTACAAGACCTGGCTGTTCGCCCAGGCCTTCAGAGGGTAGGGTGGGAGGGTAGGGTAGGTGGGGGGGTGGGATATGGGATTTTTAAAGATGTTTTTAAAAATGTTGTTGGGGTTTTGTATTTTTAAACCGAAATTTTTATTGATTTTTATTATTGTATGTTGTGATGTTGTGAGCCACCCCGAGATGCCGTAGGCATGAGGGGGCCGCTAATAAATATAAATAATAATAAATAAGCAAATACTCATGCTGAAGATTGCGGCATAGAGCTTGGTTATGAATGCCCCAGCTTGTCCAGCTTTATGGGATCAATTTCAGTTGGTGACCCCTGCCAATGCCGGGGATGTCCTGGGGGCTGTTAGGGCCACACATGTGAATTAGGTGCACACTTAAGGTGTCTCTTGCCAACTCCACCTCCTCCTCCTTTCCCCTCTCGGTTGGTGTTCCCCAAGGCTCTGTCCTTGGCCCTCTCCTCTTCTCTATCTACACCCTGTCTAAGCAAACTCATTGCCTCCCATGGCTTCCAATATCACCTCTACGCTGATGACACTCAAGTCTCTCTCTCTACTCCCTCTCTCTCCATCTGTTCAAGCTCCCCTCTCCTAACTCCTGCTGATACCCACCATCCAGTACAATCTGTTACCTGAGGTCTGTGTACTTGTATCTTCACCTCATCGACCAGCCAGCCATCATTCTTGAAGTAACCAAGCCAAGCACGTGCACCTGAGACTTTGCATCTTCGTGAATGTTACACCCCTTGTCTCTCCCTCTGTTTCCATTCCTTCATCTCCCCCCTGCCCCCCGTCTCTCAGATTGTAAGCCCCAGGGCAGGGACCATGTCTTATTCCATTACTTTGTAAAGTGCCAGGTACATTGCTGTCACTATATAAATGCTTGCTAATAATAATAATAATAATAATAATAATAATTAATAAAAATAATAATAAGATCTCTACCCATCCTGGCTGGTTAAAGCCACCAGGGAGATGTTTGAGGCGGTGCTGGTGTGGGTGGTCAACACCTCCCTTGGAGAGGGCAGGGTCCCAGGGTCTCTTAACATGGTTGTGGTGTGACCCTTGCTCAAAAAACCATCACTTGATGCTGATGCCCTTCCCAGCCACCAACCGGTCTCTAACCTTCCCATTTTAGGGAAGGTTATTGAGTGGGTGGTGACCCAGCAACTCCAGGACAATCTTGACCAGGTCTGTTTTCTGGATCCCTCACAGTCTGGCTTTCGTCCAGGATACAGCACTGAGACTGCACTTATGGCTTTGGTCGATGACCTGCGCCATGCTTGAGACTGGGGACAGTTGACCCTTTTGGTCCTGTTAGACCTGACGACTTCTTTTGATACCATTGACCACAAGATGTTGATGGCTCATCTGCGGGATCATGCCAAGGCGGGGGGGATCGTTCTATAATAGTTCATCTCATTCCTGACTGGTAGAACTTGCCATGTGGTCTTCGGTGACTGTACATCATCTCCCTGGGATCTGACATGTGGATCCTCCAGGGTTCTGTTCTGTCCGCCCTCCCACCTCCTGTTCAACATGTATATGCAGCCCTTGGGTGAGTTCGTGAGAGGATTTGGAGTGTGTTGTCATCAATATGGTGATGATACTCAGCTCTACCTCTCGTTTTCAGCAGACTGAGGCCTCGCAGTCCCATTGCTTAATCGATGTCTAGCAGCTGTGGAGAACTGGATGAGGGCAAGCCGCCTGGAGATGAATCCCAACAAGACAGAGGTGATTCTGCTGGGGAGGGCCAAGGGAGTGAACATCCCCATAGTTGGTGGGGTGCGCCCTGTCTTGGTTCGTCAGGTTCACAGTCTGGGGGTTCTCCTCAACTCACAGCTCCGCATGGACGTTCAGGTGGCAACTATTGTGAGGAGTGCATTTGCCAAATTACATCTGGTATTATGGTTATGGCCTTATATCTCAGACTGCGACTGTGCCACCATCATCCATGCCTTCATCACCTTGAGGCTTGATTACTCTTATGCACTCTACGTGGGACTACCCAAGGTGACGGTCCGGAGGCTTCAGCTGGTGCAGTATGTGGCAGCCCATCTCCTTATGGGTACAGGCCACTGAGAGCATATATCACTGGTGCTCCGTTCTCTGCACTGGCTGCCTGTTGCCTACTGGGCCCGATTTAAGGTGTTGGTGCTGATCTAAAAAGCCCTAAACGGCCTGGGACCCACCTACCTGTGAGACCGCCTCACTTCCTGGGTTCTGGAATGACCGTTGTGGTCAGTTGGTGGTGCCCTTTTGGACGTCCCCCACGTTCGGTGGGGAGCCACATTGGAGAGGGCGTTCTCAGTCGCCACACCTCGGTTGTGGAACTCCCTCCTGAC
This sequence comes from Sphenodon punctatus, assembly GCA_003113815.1. Taxonomy (NCBI): domain Eukaryota; kingdom Metazoa; phylum Chordata; class Lepidosauria; order Sphenodontia; family Sphenodontidae; genus Sphenodon; species Sphenodon punctatus. The sequence continues at coordinate 2,342,562 of QEPC01014402.1, read as the reverse complement.
GGAGGCTCATTTGGCCCAAGACCTTCCCTCCTTCAGGCATCAATGTAAAACCTGGTTGTTCCGTCAGGCGTTTGGTGACAGAGACAGGTAGGGGGAGAAGTGTGATCAGGTTGGGGGTGGGTGGGTGGATTATTGGTTTTATGGTTTTAAAGTTGTGTTTGTATATTTTATTCTATGTTTTTTATATTGTATATCTCCCCAAGCTGCCTTTGGCAGGAGGGGGCGGCATAGTATATTTTGCAATAAATAACATTTGGGGGGGTATGGTCAGGGCAGGCTCCCCCCTACCACCACCCCCAAGCTCCCAGCACAGCACACTGGCTGTCCAACTGATCTTTAAGCAGGGTGCTTCCCCAGAAGAAGCTGAGGTTCCCCTGCTACGGGGACTGAGGCTGGGACATTTCCCCCAGAGTTCACAGTGAGTTTAAACTTTATTTTTATTCATTTATTATTATTATTTTATTTTATTATTTATTTTTATTATTTTTTTACAAATAGTTCACTATTTCTCATTGAGTACCACAGTGAGATGCTGCTGGTTCTGAATTTGTTATTGGTTCCTGGGACAAGTTGAGAACTGGGATTCTTGATAACCACCACAACAAAATACCCAAAATGAACTTTCACCCTCAACTAGATCTTGCCCCTGGATCCAGATCCTGCCCCCAATTTCTGAAAGACTGAGCTCAGTGGAAGGGGAGAGGGATGAGGGCACGTGAACTCAAGGATAGGGGACAATTCCATGGCACAAATCCCATGATCTGGACTAGGACTGACCAGATTGGTAAAAAAAACATAAATGCGAGTATTTCTAAGTTTCCGAGGATTGGGCCCGAATGTTTGACTGGCCCTCAGTAACGTGGCTGAATACTCAGTGTTCAGTAAAATACTCGGTACTGAGTACCAAGTCCTCTTATATAGGGGCAGGAAAAGCCCCTATAAGGGGATATACTCCTGGCTCTCCTTCCTGCCTGCCTGTTCCCTGTTCCCCCTTCGCTACCCCTTCCTCCTTTCCACCTTTGCTCACTTGAGGAATTAGAGTACCAAGTACCGTACCAAGTGCTGGGCCAATTCCTCAGTACTTGGTAAAACTGAGTCAAGATACTTGGTAGAAAGTAATTCCAAATACTGAGTTTCAGCCCTAATCTGGACCCTCCTCTTCCTGATAAGATCTCCCATATCCAACCTATGAGGCTCTCAGAGTTTGTATTAATTTTCAAAGTGGCCTGTGGGAAGGGAAAGGTTCCCCACTCCTGAGATAGATAAACTGATAGACAGGAAGAGTTTCCAGGTTGCCTTCTGGTTGCATGAGACTTATGCTTTATTCTGTCCCTAGTTTGAAATGTTACTCTGTCACTTTGAAAAACTCCTTTCTTGCCCTCTGTGCTCTGGGATCATCTGATTTTCACCTGGGTCATGAAATTTAAACACTAACAAAGTCAAACCTCCTGCTATGAAAAAAAATATCGAGAATTATTGCTTGACTGCTGGGCAAAATTTTACAGCTCTGTTGGACAGTGAGGCATGAAAATATAGACCAGAACTGCAAATGTCTTATCGGAGAAAGAGAGAGACAGGGAGTCTTTTCAAAGTCAGAAGAATTTGTGTTGCAAGCAAATGTGCTACCAAGGAGCCAAGCTGTTAATCAAGCTATGACGGGGAAGAAGAGTGTCGAAATGGGAAGGATTGCAGAGGGAGAGCCCAAACCAGATGGCCTTTGGACAAAAGAAAAACCATAGGAGTGTTTATAATCCTGGAATGATTTTACTTACATTAGCTCTAAATGTTTGGAAATCTGTATTGATCTGCGTAGAAGCCTCTGGTAGTGGAAAATGACATGGGTTATGCACATTGCTCTGTCAAGTTTGATTTATGCAGGGCAGTGACAGCCCCTTTGCTAGAAAAGCGCCTGGTCCTCCCTGCAGTGTGGGTTTTTTTGTTTTTTTTCCCCCACTGAGTGTATGAGCTAGAAAACCTGTGCTAAGCTGGGGGAATGCTGCACATCTGGTGATGCTGTCTCTCATGATATCGGTCCAGATGTGTACTTAGAGAAGGTGGAAGAAAATCCAACTTGTTTATGCGTGGTATTGGCTGACTTGAATTCTGGCAACCAGAGCAATAACTCTTTTGTCAAAATAATGTTGCTTTGTTTCCATTTGCCCTCCCTATTTTTTTTGTGTTCTGGAGAGGGAGGGGGAAGTATCGTATGAGGCAACAAGGCTCGTTTTGGCAGCCTTTATAAAAATGTAAGAGGAAAGAAAACCTCTCCTTCATTTTGGGCCTGGGATAGGACTTTTTATAACTTCTTTTTTTAAAAAGACAGAGTGCACATTCAAGTGTGAAACCTGTGTTTTGTCTCCTTATTTGGCTGTGCGGCATTAACTATAGACAGTCACTGCTAAAAGTACTGTAGCAGTTTTAAAGTGGTCTTGCCACACTGAGAGTGGGGGACAGGGGTAGAGCATGTTGGGATGCAAAGAGGCAGGGCACAGGGCCAATCTGAGTGGGTGTGCCAGAAAACAAGGGGATGGGGCCTGCCAGGACCCACTGCCCCACCCAGGCTCTGAATCTTTGATCTGCATGCTGACATTGCATGCTGGCTACCCTTTTGGGTTGTTGACTGATGCTACAATGGTGCCCATCCTGCCAAGGCCACCTATTGCCAAACCAGGTAGCTTATTTGCTACCTATGGGTAATATCCGAAATTCTGAGTATTGCTTTGGTTGTTCAGTGGGCTCTGAGTACCAAATGGGCACCTGATTAGTTAAAAATATCGGGTATTACCATTACTGTTGTTTGTTTGCTTAAAGAGTGTAAATCCAAATGGTGAATTGGTGAATGGTAAGTCTAAATCATGGTCTATCTCCGCCTGGTCGCTGACCTCCCCTCTTTCCATAGATGGAGGGCATCTTTAGACATAGCAATAACTGGGTGACAAAACCCCTAAGCATGAGTTTGGTCATTGTGTGTAAGCACCATAACAATCCCAACACCAATTGGCCACCCGTTGACTGCACGATGTGAACACTATTGCAACACAAAGACAATTTGCATGTTCCAGCTGAACACATGGCCAACGTTGTGTTTAATGATATCACGTGGCATGTTAGCAGGTACAACACGGGGAACGAGGTGGCAGCACATGTGTGCTGAGATCAGGTGTTGAGCAAAACACTGATTTGCCCCACGATGGACTGTGTGTCTAAGCAGCGCTACATGGTGAACACAGAGCCAAACCGGAGTTCATATCAAGGTCAAACCACACATTTGGACACCCGTGTCTAAAGACACCCAGTGTAAGACCTGGCTGTTCTGCCGGGCCTTTACTGAGGGAGATGGGATGGGTGGGCTGAGCTACGGAGGGGTTTGGGTACTGGGTTATTTTAACTTTGGGGTTATTCATGTTGTTTTTAATGCACTTTATTTTATTATGCATTTTAAAATGTTATTAGCCACCCTGAGATGCTTATAGCAGGACGGGGTGGCATATAAATGTAATAAATAATAATTATTATTAATTAATAATAATAAAAACAGTATCAGAAGTCATAAAATTGGTACTGGAAAATCAGTAGTGGAAGTTGAGAAATTGGGACAAAACCCAATATTTTGGTACACCTGGTAGCCTGTCAGGCACTAATCAAATATCAATTAGTACCCAATGTTACTGGATTGGGATGAGTACCCCAATTTTGCTGGGTATATACCCATTTTCATGGATACTTATTTCAGCTCTATCCATGACCTGGTCTCTTTTACTTACATTGTGGAATGGTTTCCTAAGAGAGGAAAACATCTGACCAAGGCCCTATTACTAGAAGCATTGAAAACTGACGTGATTAAAGGACTGGGGAATTTACTGCAGAGTTTATTTCCATTCTACGGTGATGGTAGGATGTTCTGTATGATCTAAGGGAGCCCTTGTCTCTCTAATTCTGATGTTTGTGTAAGTTATTCTAGCATATTACATGGATCTCACTAGCGTTCATGGACTTTTATGTTCAGCGAGTTAATATAGTTGATGAATGGCGCTTCAATAACATTTGCGCTACAATCCTTATTATCTCTGCGGAATAATTTTCATGAAATTAAACCTGTTGTAAAACTTCTATGGAAAGTGTTGGAGAATGGAGCAATGCAGAGGTCAAGGTATCGAAAAGGGGCACTGCAGGTTGATCAGCAAGGATCTGGTCTGGCTAGATGAGTCCGAGATGAAGGGAAGTTGAGGAGACCCTATCAGTGGGGGCCTTTAAAAATAGGTTAGACCAGGAATGAGGAACCTGTTTTCTCTCGGGGCCCATTTTGAAAATTAGTAGAAGCTCCAGGGGCCACATAGAAGTTGGAGACAAGACAGGGGTGTTGTTACAATAGGTGCAGCACGTGCATCCATAACTGGTCCCATAAATCCGGGGGGGGCATGCATTTGTAGAATGCATATGCACACTGGAGTGGAATGCCCCAGCAGGGATCAATTCTGTCTTCTGTACTAGATCCCATTCCCACCTAGCTATGCCCCTGCTGCAGGGATGTTCAAGGGCTGCACTCAGGAAGTGAAGGGTCCAGATCATGGATTTGGCCCCAATCCTTCTTTCCATGCTCTTCTCTCTTCTCTCTTACACTAAGCTCAGTTTTTTTTTAATGCTTGGGGGCAGGAACTGGATCCAAGGGCCAGATCCAGGAACTGGAAAGGGCTCACATAAAAACCAGCCACAAGTTGCATTTGACTCCTGGGTCTGAGATTCCCCACCTCTGGGTTAGGCACTATCTCTTGGGTCAACCCTGCTTAATTGCAGGAGTCTGGATTAGAACACTGTAACAGAGTCACTGGCTATCGTGATATAGATTTCCTGGCCAGAGAGCCAGCAAGAAGCCAGTGGACTTCCAAGCTCCTGCAAGAGACAGCTAATTAAGTTGTAGGGAGCTTGCTAAGTTGCAAGCCTAATGGAACTCAGGTGGCTAATTAGGAAGCAAACTCGCTCCAGCCAATCCCAGGAGAAGAGAGGAGTTATAAAAAGTCCGCCTGGTCAGTTGTTATTATTATTATTATTATTATTAGCATTTATATAGCGCAAGCGATGTACCTGGCACTTTTACAAAAAACAAGATAGACACGGTCCCTGCCCTAGAGCTTACAATCTAAAGACAGGGGGCGGGGAGACAGGGAAGGGGAAACAGAGGGAGAGACAAGGGATGCGACATTCATGAGGATTAGAAAAGTTGAAAAAGTATCATAACATGGAATTTCGGGGGGGGGGGGGAGAGAATCTACCCGATTTATCCCTGGGTAAGCTAAGAACATAAGAAGTGCCATACTGGGTCAGGTCAACGGCCCATTGAGCCCAGCATCCTGTCTCCGACAGTGGCCAATCACAGGGGCCTGGGAGAAGCACCCAACCGGTCCCCATGCTATCCATCCCCTGTGGCTCATCCTCAGGCTCCCGACAGTAAAGGGTTTTGTTCCCCAATCCTGTCTGGCTAATAGCTGCTAATGGACCTATCTTCCAGAAACTTCTCCAAACCTCTTTTAAACTCAGCTATAGTACCACAGCCTCTGGCAGTAGATTTCACAACCCAATCATACGCTGAGTGAAAGACTGTCTTGTTTTCACTCTGCCACCTGTGAGTTTCATGCAGTGTCCTCTAGTTCTAGTACTACCTCAGAGGGTAAATAACTGCTCCTTGTTTATTAGTTCCACCCCACTCATGATTTTATAGACCTCTATCATATCTCCTCTCAGCGGTCTCTTCTCCAAACTGAAGAGCCCCAACCTATCAAGCCTCTCCTCATACAGGGTAATTCATCTGGACTTCCATTTCTCTTTATTCCCTCCAATCACATCCCAGAAGTCACATTGGGAAGCTTGGTTTCTTTGGTCCATGGCTAGGTTGGGTTAGGTTGGAAGAGTGAATCTGAATTCGAGACAACCCCCCCCCCCCCCCCCCCCCCCCCCAGCTCCTGTGCATTAAGTGCCAGGGGAGGTCCCNCTCCAAACTGAAGAGCCCCAACCTATCAAGCCTCTCCTCATACAGGGTAATTCATCTGGACTTCCATTTCTCTTTATTCCCTCCAATCACATCCCAGAAGTCACATTGGGATGGGAAGCCTGGTTTCTTCGGTCCGTGGCTAGGTTAGGTTGGAAGAGTGAATCCGAATTAGAGACACCCCCCCCCCTCAGTGCCTTCAGCCACAGCTCCTGTGCATTAAGTGCCAGGGGAGGTCCCTTCCCTTGTGCTGCCTTTGCTTGCTCGCACACCGGCATTTGGAAGAGAAAACCCCTCCCCACCCTGCTGATCCGGCTCGCAATGACAATCAGCTGCAGCCGCTGCTCATCCAGAGCCCCCCCCCAGGGGGTGTTCTTGGGAGAGCAGCCCCCTCCTCATCCCAGTGCGGGGGAAGCACCATCCAACCACAGTGCAGGAGGAAGATGCAAAAGGTGCTCCGCAAAGACTGGACCCCCGAAGCCTCCTATCTTCCCCCCCCCCAAGTAGGTTCTCAACACCCCTCCCACCATCCACCCCATGGCTCCGGCCGAGCCCTCAGGAAACACCCTGGGGCTCCACGGCCTAGTCCTCGGGAGATCCCAAAACGCCTACTCCCCGCGAAATACAGGGCGACGCGAGCAGGACAGGCCCCTGACAAGCCTTGAGAAACGGCAGAGCCCAGCTCTCATGTTCCCCGGGCCAGGATGGCATAGACTGGGGAACTTGAGGAGCAATGCTGGTAGTTTGGCTGTTAAGCCACAGAAGGTTAAGCCTCCTGCTAAGGACTTGGAGGCAGAACTCCTCCAAACCCTTGGAGAAAGGAAAAAACTTAAAGGGACATTGTGTGCTTGGCCAATAAGCCAGCCTGCTTGTGATTAAGGCACGTCCTGGAGGAAGCAAACCTCTACCCCCATGGACAACTAGGAACTGATAACTTACAGGATACGCAGACAGCATGGGAGCTGCAGGTGGGATCTTGCAGATTAGAGGCTCTTAGACACAGAGCGAAAGACTGTTCAGTCTGTTAAGCCAGGAGCTATGCAAAACCCTGGGTCTGGCTAAGAGACATGCATGTTTATTGCAGGCCTCATAGAAAGCAGAGGCCTTTACCCAGAAGAAAATAACTTTATGTTGATATATTTTATATTTTGAGGACCCACCTTTTGGTAAAAGCCCTACTAGCTGGTGGCACAGGAAGGGGGTAGGGAGGCCCGAGCAAATTGTCCCAGTTTGGTCAGGATTTTTGTAGTCCTATGAGAGGCAGTTATTATTGTGACCATACAAGAGGTAACTGAGCTGTATTTTTATGTGAGATGCGAGAATGGATTCCCCATGTGGCTTCTCAAAGCATAGAGAGCAAGACGCGTCCACAATCCCCCTTGGGGTTCCTTCCAACTCTATTATTATTCTATAACAAAGATGTTACCAAATTACAGAGATACCAATTGGTAAAGGCATCTTTACCGATGCAGTTATTTGTCCCGGCAAGTGAAGAGGAAGCCATTTGAGCACAGGTGTGCATCTTGAACTTTTCACACCTTCCAAGAAGCAGTTTTGAAATGAGCAGGAGATAAATCTTCCAGTTCCAAGGTTAATCTAAGCATCATGCACTGCAGCAGTGTTGCCTGAATGGGATGGGGATACTGGCTGTTCTCAGATTAGCTGTAGAAGATGTTAACTAAGGAGACATTAGCCCGCTGCAGCTGGAGTTCAGTCCATGCATGAGGCCTCCACTCACATTTTTTGCCTGTCTAGCCTAATAAACGGGCAGTAGGGATGTGAGAACAGAATGCGGTTCAGATGTTCGGACATCTGGTCGTTCGGTTCGAAACCCGAGTTCGGGTTCAGTTGTTCGGTTCAGCCGAAGTTGGCCAAACATCCGAAAATAACGCTATCGATACTGATACCGAAATCAATTTTTTTTTTTCCATATCGGCATCATTTGGCCCTGAAACCACCCCATGTCTCCACACCTGGTGCCAGGAAGTCTGCTCCTCAGCTGCCTTCCCCCTTCCAGACATGTTTTTCCCACCCAAAGTCATGTTTTTCCTGCCCCTGAACTCATCCGAACTTTTCCGAACTGTTCGGCTGTTCGAACGTTCGGTTTGGTCATCCGAACAGGCTGAGTTCAGTCTGAACTCTGAACATCCAAACCGCGTTCGCACATCCCTAATGGGCAGCCCCTGGTAAGAATGAGAGAAAAGAGAGGGGCAGGATGCAGTCACTCTTCAGACACACTAAGATTTCCACCCACGACTCTAGGGTGCTTGCAGACCTTTACGCATGGAGGCACTGCCTGAAACCTAATTGACAGGACAGGGACACATGGATGCACATTAACCCACATTAGCTCACATTTGTCTGCACAATGGCCTCCACGTTCCCCAGGTGTTAACAAATAGGATGTTAGCCCACATTAGCCTACACCAGGTGAGTCATGGTCTCTTGACCAGTGGAGCAGAACACCTAATAAATGGTGTGGGTTAATTAATTAATTAATTAATATTTTTTAGCCACCCCCTTATGCCTACGGCATCTTGGGGCGGCTTACAATAATTAACAAATACAATACAATTCCATACAAACAATATTTAAAACACCTTAATCAATAATTTAAAAAATCAGTATTCCATATCCAACCCCACCCCCCAAAACTATCCCAACCACCCCTCCTCCCCTCCGAAGGCCTGGATGAACAGCCAGGTCTTGCAGGCTCGACGAAATGCCAGCAGACCTGGGGCCAGGCAGGCTTCCTCCAGGAGGGAGTTCCAGAGTTGCGGCTCAGCCACTGAGAATGCCCTCTCCATTGTAGCCCCCCGTCTCACCCGGGCTCACTTAATGAAAGAAAGAAGGAAATGCAGGGCCTTCACTGTCCAGAAATGAAGCAAGGCTTGATGTTTTCTGCTCATCCCTGGGCTCATGGGAGGAAAAATGGAGTCAAATAGTCCCTCAACCCAAGCACAAACCATTATTATTGTGAATAGGATGAGCATTCTGAGCTACATAGAAGAAAACAGAGTAGTGCTGGTTAAACCAGGGGTGGAGAAACTTTTTCCTCCTCCGGTTCACTTTGAAAATCAGTTCAAGCTTCACAGGGTGGATAGGAGTCAGGGACAGAGATGCTTAAGGCATATGCTCTGGTAGAGGAGAAAAAACCCAGGAAGACCAAACTGTGGAGCTATACTGTACCTCCACTCCTAATCTTTAGGTGCACACCCTCATCTCTACTCCCTTCCCCCATTTCAATCTTCCAGTGTGTCGAGGTAGCGACTGTATCCAAGGCCAAAATCTAAGAACTGGATAGAGGCCAAATGATAAACAGCCAACGCCCAGATTTATCCTACAGGTCACAGGTACCCTACTTCTGGGATAAAACATACATAGCACTTTCAGCTGTCTACCTGATTAATAGGGGTGTGCAGAAGGCAACCCCTCCTGTTTTTCTTTTAGTTTTCACTTTTGTTTACAAAAACCCTTTGTTTTGGGGGGTTACCGAAAACAACCTCATTGTTTTCATTTTGTCTCCATTTATTTTATTAAACATAAACTGCACATGGGCAAAATCGCTGCTGGACCATTCAATGCATACACAGCCCTTTTCCGAAGTGGTTCCAATGCTGCCAGCGCCATTTTTGGAAAGGATACACGTGTGCAAAATGGACCCGGTGGCCATTTTGTGCATGCACAGGTGGTTTTTTAATTTTTTTAAATTTTAAAACTAAAACTGATAAAAGCCAACGATAATTGTTTGTTTATTCATCCGTCTTTTTTATTTTAATTACTAAAATGAATAAACAAATGATTATCATTGGCTTTCATCAGTTTTTGTTTTAAAAGATTCATTCATTAGTAATGAAAAGAATGAAAACGAACTGCACACCGCTACTGATGAAGGATCTTTGCCTTCCACAAATCCTGAACTTTTAGATGACTGTAACAAGGACAAAGTATCACTTTACAAAAATCAGTGGGGCTTCCTATCCGCTCTCTGTCTCCTCCCGCTATGGATATCAGACTGATTTAGAGTCTATTATTTTAGTACAGTGAAAACCCATTTGGCTTCCTTGACAGGTAATACAATCTCTCAGCTCCAACAAGTTCCCCTTCTTTCTGTGCAGCTTAATTCTCACAGTTTAGTTGCACTGGAATATACAAGAATCTGGAGTTTACTTTTCAAACTATAACCATTGTTTGGTTCTCCTATCTGCATGGTTATCTGTCAAGGTGGCCATGGTTTAATTAAAACTGTGTACCAGTTGGGAGATAATTGCAACATTCCCTGACCGGGCTAGTCCTAATTTATGCCAAACACTTCCAGATCTAATCATGTACAAGTTACTGAAGGGGTACACTAGGTTTAAATATGCAAGATAAATGCATGGGGCACTAGGCTAGTGATCAGTGACATATATTTAGGTTAAGCACTTTTTATCGTGGTCATGATCCGATGAATTATCTTAGTGTCAAATCTGGTTCATCATCATCATGTTTATTACAGCGTAGCCATAGGCCATAGCTCAACAAAACGATGTAAATACAATACAACAATACAATCCATAAACCTTAAATATTACCCATCTAGGGCACTATAACAAAACCTAAAATATGCTTGCCCAAAATACACCCTGGGAGTTACTTGAGCTGAACTTGCCACTTACAAGTAGCTAAGATTTGCCCCTAGACCCACTGACAGAAAACCTGCACACCTGGTCAACAGCCAGGAGCTCGTCAAAAATCGAGGCTCCTCTAGGAGGAAAGCCCGATTTATTCTTTACTAAGCAATGGTTGTCCAGGCCAGGACTCAGAACAATTGGGCATTGAATCTGAGGCACCAGCCTTACACCTTGAAGGTGGGCACTAGGAGTTTGTCCTAAAGGTAAACTAACGACAGAGGACGTTGGCACAGACTGGGAAACGGGCACCACTAAAGAAGGCCTCCCAGGACTAACTGGAGGAGAAGCACTAAAATGACAATTATCCGGCTTATTTAAAGCCTCGGACGCAATATGGGTAGGCCCGCAAGCCAAAAAAGAAGTGGGAACAGGAGGAACTTCAGATTGAGCCAAATTTTTAATCCCACTAACATTCAAATTATCCACTATGGGTCCTATCTTCCCCCTGGATAACTGTAGGGAATTTGAGTGGACCACCCCAAAACCTAAAGAAGTGGGCAGAACTTGGGGCATAAGTGGCACAATGCCCTTCTTAATATAGAGGTTTGCCACATAAACCCCCCACAAACTAAGATAGTTGGCATTAGACAATAACCACTCTGCTGTGATGGATGAACGAAAATAAATTACTAAACGTAAAGCACTATCCCTAGATGGCAAATAGTAAAAGCGTGCTATATAGGATGGCAAGAAAAGGCAGCCAAAAATACTAGAAACATGGTGGGCAATCCGCAGTTTTGAGTCCCAGGGAGGGAGTACTCCAGATGAGAGCGGATATGCTGTAATAATCAACGCATCAGTTGCTGGAGTGATAACCCAATCCTCTTTACTTGTCAGAGCTGCTCCACACAAAGGAGGCGTCTGAGTTGACCGGTCCACTCTCTGATGGACTGGAGCTCTCTGATTCCCTCTCAGCTCATTTATGCAGTCCCAAATCCTATTCATCTGCTGCTGGAGGGCATTAAATTTAACATCAATCCCTACAACCTGTTCCATGAGTACCCTATAGGCCTCAGCTTGCTGAGAGCAGCCACAGACCTGGTCCCGAGACTCCTGGGACACAGAAATGGCAGCACCTATATTGGAAGTGGAGCCCCTGAAACCTGCAGGGGCTCCCTCCCTCCCTATATGCCCGCGATTTGAAGATTCTATCTCCTCCACCTGGTGGAGATCTTGGGGGCCATAAACCTCTTGTAAACCCAAAGCGCTATCTCTAGAAGTTGAAGCACCAAGGGGCACCTCAGGGGATCCCCCTCTCCCCAATTTAACTTGATGGAAAGGCCCTACTGTCCCCCCAAACTCCTTACCCTGATCCGGGAGGGGGGACAAAAGCTCACCAGGAGCAGAGGGCAACCCTAAAACTGAAACCCCTGGCCCATCTGGCCGGTAGCCCAAATTAAAATTGTCCCCCTCCACCACCAAGGCAACAGGGGATTGAGACCGGGACTCAGGGCAACTGGGGATTTCTAATGAGTCATGAAAGGGGGGAGAATTTCTATATTCAGGAAGAGAGATCCGGGGGTCCAGAGCAACCTCAGAGTGCCCCCGGGCCTTGGCCTTAGCGGCCTTGGTCAACCATCTCTCCCCCTGCCGTCTGAAGGCCCGGGCACACTCCAACAGCGATGGATCTGGGAAAACCTGTCTTGATGGAATTGGCAGCCCCGAACCATCACCGGGAGTTCCTTGCCCCTCACCCCCAAGACCCAACAAGGGGAAAGATGGCCCGGCCGTGCCAACAGCCATGGGAACCCGTCCCGTGGCCAATTCACCCTGGGGAAGAGACCGGGGTTCACACAAACACCTGTCCCGCTTAGACTTGGGGGAAACCGACACCAAGGCCAGGCATTCAGATAACTTTTGCTGCCTGGCCCGGGTCCTGGTAATGGCCCCCAATCTCTGACTCTTCCTAGGCATTAATTCTAAAAAAAAGAAGCCCCCAAGAGGAAAATTAAATAAACAGCAAGTAAAAAAAATAAAAATAAATTATAAATGAAAATGTATTCTTCAGTCCTACCCATACACCCACGACACCACCGCCTTCCCAATCCAACAGTGCTTTGGGAGCCCTAGCCTTGCCAGTGCCTAAGGCCGTGTGCACAAGGGCGCGCCTTTGCGCGCGCTGCCCTTAGGCGTGCTGCCCCAGCGCACGCCTCCGGCGCCGCCGGCGGGCGCACAGGTCTTGAAGCCTCTCGGCGGCGGGACTCCTCCCTGCTCACAGCTGTTGGCAATCATTGAGCAAGGGAGCCGGTGGCAGGTAATGGAGCTTTCGGGGTTCAAGCAAGTTCTGGCTGAGGGTCCTGGTGTCTTCCCCCCCAGCAGGTAGTGACCCTAGTCAGCAAGATTCAGCGAGGGCAGGCGGGGCTCCGTCAAATCTGGTTCCCTCTCAGCACCCTGGAGAGCATAGAGTGGGCCAGCCTTGTCAGGGAGATGTGGTCCTTTCAGCTCCCAGGCAGAGACTGGATTATCTTAGTGGATCAAAGCTTCTTTGTTAGATTAAGTTAGGTTTTTTTTTTTTAAACAACTCTTTCAAAAACAAATGATCAGAGAGTCCAGACATCAAACACTTGACAGGACAATCCTCCATCATTAAAGTCAATGGGTGTGTGGGTGTGTGCCATTGACTTTAATGATGGAGGACTGTCTACTGACCAGGAGTGAAGTATCATCAGATAACTCAATTTTGTTTTGATCCATGATATTGATCAAGGTCTATAAGGGAGGGGAGGTTGGTTAAGTTCTACAGAACTTTAGGAATGGGTGAACATGGTTTGGAAGTTCGGAGTTCGGACCGAACTCGGTCTGTTTAGTTGACCAAACCGAACTTCCGAACCGAACTCAAATTTCAAAGCGAACCAAATTTCCGAACTCCGTTCTGTTTGCTCATCCCTAGTGGCAACACACACAAAAAACCCTGGTTTTGAATGGCCGAACTTGGTTTGGAAGTTCGGAATTCTACCGAACTCGGTCTGTTCTGTCGACCGAACTGAACTTTCGAACCAAACTTGAATTTCAAACCAAATTGAACTGAACTGAATTTCCGAACTCGAATTTCAAACTGAACTGAATCGAATTTCTGAACTCCACTCTGTTCACCCATCCCTACAGAACTTGGGTAACTAGGATTATTATTTTATTTTATTTTATTTTATTATTTATATAGCACAAGTAATGTGCCAGATACCATGCAGTCATGATTAGGGAGAGGGCTTCACGGTCAGGAAAGTTGTACAATCTCTAATATTGTGTTTGCTTAGAACTTAGGCTCCATGCACCCACCCTTTACCTTTGTGTTTTAACTCTAATCCTCTTCCTCTGCAGGTTAGGAGGAATACCGAAGATAGGGATTGCTATAATCTATTCTCCAAACCAGGATACTGCGCTGAAACCAACTGCATCAAGTCAAGGTCTAGAGATAAAGTTACAATAACAATAACAATAAAAGAGAGGGGCATTGGATCAATGGCTGAGAGTAAAGAATTAAGGCAGGAGGCTAGAAAGAGACTAGGCAGAAGACTGGAAGGAGAACAGAGCTTGAGCAAGGCAGGAGCTCTGATTCACACCCCATTGCCATACACTGAGTGGATGTTTACCATTCCTCATTGGGAGATTTAAATATAATGCTGTGACTCCAGAGAGCAACAAAGTCAAGTAATGTATATCTAGTATCCGCTCGGATCACAAACCCATAAGCAGGGGGGTCCCAGTGAGAGCTGAAACGAGTACCGGCAAAATGGGTATACCTGTTGAAATAGCGGTACTCAACCTGACCCAGCAACATCGGGTACTAATCGATACCAGTTTAGCACTTGATGGGCTACCCTTTGTACCCATTTTATGACTTCCATTACTAATTTTCCGACTTCTGTTACCGATTCCTTTACCATTTTACCAATCAGTATCAATCGGTAAATTGGCAACAATAACACCCAGTAGTTTCAGGTAATTGAGTGCTGGACTCAGTACTTGAGCACCAACCGCGCATCTGATAGACGACTCGAAAATGAGGGTATTATCCACAGGTAGCGAATGTGCTCCCTGTTTCAGCTCTAGTCCTAACTAGGGCTGAAACAAGAACTTTAAATGTTCTAGGGAGAATCTTGCAAACCTGGAAAGATATTTTGAGATCTCACTATAGTTCTCAAGAGACTCATGAGATTCTTGAAAATGCTCTGCGTATGCACAATGGCCATTCTGTGCATGTGCAGAATAGCCGCCATAGCCATTCAGTGCGTGTGCTGCCCTGGCAACCATTTTGTGCATGCGCAGAGCGTTTGTGAGGGTGTTCTTGAGAATCTTCCAAGATTCTGGAAACCCTAAATATGCTCTGCGCATGAACAAAATGGCCACCAGGGGCCAGGCATGTGCAGAATGACCACAACAGTCATTTTGCGGATGTGCAGTGTCGGTTTTCGACGGCACGAGTTTTGCACGAGAACAGGTCGAGAATCGCTGAGATTAGCGAGACAAGCAAGGGCAAGTTTCAGCACTAGTCCTAACCCACATCTAGAGAATTTCTCAAATAAGCCTTTCATTTCCAAATGCATCTGGTGACCAAGGAAGCTGAGTCTTCCTTACCCACAAAGCCAAATAGCCTTGACATATTTCAGCCAGATGGGATCAACAAAGTCTCTTGTGAAACAAAGTCAGGAGTTTTACAAATGTATGTGAATGTGAAGAAATAAGGCACAGCTTGCCGAAAAAGTAGGGGCGTGGGTTTTTTTAGTTACTAAAAAAACCTAGTTTTTAAAGTTTTTTTTAAAATGTCTAAAATGAAGAAACGCCCATTCACTTAGTAATTAAAATACAAAAATGCAGAAATGGATGAATAAGTTGAAACATTCTTGTTTGCTTTCAACTGTTTTCATTTTAAAAATTAAAAATAATTTTAAAAAACTTGTGCATGGTCAAAATGACCACTGGGGCCTTTCTGCACATACACACCTTTTCCAAAACTGTACCGATACTGTGGGTGCTATTTTGGGAACGGGTATGCATGCCCAGAACAGCCTCAGTGGCCATTTTGCAAATTCACAGTGAGGTATTTTATTTTATTTTAAAAATAAGTAAAAAATCACTGCATATGCAAAACACGGTGCCGGACGAGTCTGTGAATGCACAGCCCTTTCCCAAAATGGCGCTGGAAGGATTAGTGCCATTATGAAAATGGGCTTCCCATTCACAGAATGGTCAGATGGCCATTTGTGCATGCATAGTGAATTTTTTAAAAAAATAATTGTTAATAAAATAAATGGGGGGGAAAGAAAAAAGACAATTATAGGGTTGTTTATGAACCCCCCCCCAAAATGAAGGGGTTTTTATGCACCGATTCCTGCACAGGAGTTACACACACCCC
Source organism: Sphenodon punctatus (assembly GCA_003113815.1). Taxonomy (NCBI): domain Eukaryota; kingdom Metazoa; phylum Chordata; class Lepidosauria; order Sphenodontia; family Sphenodontidae; genus Sphenodon; species Sphenodon punctatus. The sequence continues at coordinate 2,326,553 of QEPC01014402.1, read as the reverse complement.
TGTTATTGGAGAATTGTGCCACGCAGATGCATGCAGAGGGGAGTGTGGGACTGTAGTCATTGTCGATATTGGTGCCTATGATTTATTTCATAATTTTCCATAATTTTTTATCACTTTTTTTGTAATTTTTGTTACTTTTAGGGGCTTTTTCAGAAGCTTTACAGCAATTTACAGCACTTCCCCAGAACTTAGTCAGCACTTTTGCATCTCCACAATCCTCCGGGGTATGTTTGGGACGCTCATGCAGCTTGGGATTGGCACCGTAGAAGCTCCATTCAACTCATGAAAAATAATGACAAATGGTGAAAACAGTGGGAAAGCTGATAAGTTTCCATGTTGTGCGAACGAAGGCGATGATCTGTTTCTGACAGAAACAGCTTTCAGTCCAATTTGTCATTTCAGGCATACTCCTCAACTTGCCCATCGCGCCCTAGACTTCTGCGGCTTTGTCAATGACTGGTTCTCCTCCTACCTCTCTGACAGCTCCTTTAAGTTGTCTCTTCCCAATTCCAACTCCTCCTTCCTCCCCCTCTCAGTTGGGGTTCCCCAAGGCTTTGTTCTGGGCCCTCTCCTCTTCTTTATCTGCACCCTGTTCCTTGGCAAACTCATTGCCTCCCATGGCTTCCAATATCACCTCTATGCTGATGACACTCAACTCTGTCTCTCCACCCCCTCTCTCTTCCCTTCTGTCCAAGCTCACCTCATCAACTGTCTCTCTGAAATCTCTACCTGGATGTCCCAACGTCAACTCAAGCTTAACATGGCTAAGACCGAACTCCTTATCTTTCCTCCCTACTCTTCCTCTCCCTCTTCCCTATCCATGCTTATTGATGGGGTCACCATCTGTCCCATTCCCCAAGCCCGTAGCTTGGGCTTTGTCTTCGATACTCACCTTTCCTTTAAACCTTACATTGACTCTGTTGCCAAGTCCTGTCACTTTGCCCTCCATAACATTGCTCGGATTCACCCCTTTCTCTCTGTCTCCTCAGCCAAAACCCTTGTTCAAGTCATGGTCATTTCTCGCCTTGCCTACTTCAACCTCCTTGTTGCTGGCCTCCCCCGCTCTCACCTGTCCCCCCTTATCTCCCTCCAAAACTCCTCTGCTAGGGTCATCCACTCAGTCCATCACTTCAACCACGTGCAGCCTCTCATCTCCTCACTTCACTGGCTCCCCCTTCCCAAGTGCATCCTTCACAAACTCCTGGTATTCACTTACAAAACCCTTCACAACTTGGCTCCCCCTTACCTCTCAGCCCTAATCTCCTTACACACTCCTGCACATACTCTTCCCTCCTCCTCTGTCCCCTCCCTCGCTCTCCCTCATCTCCCCTGCTCCCCTAACATCCTTCATCCCTTCTCCCTTGCTGCCCCCCAGGCCTGGAACTCACTCCCTCCCTTCCCACATCCGCCTTGCCCCCTCCCTCTGCACCTTCAAATCCCTCCTCAAAACCCACCTTTTCCTCGCCGCCTTTCCCAATGCCTGCTAGAACTTTCCTCTCAATATTTACCGTCTGCCCTCCCCACAGACTCCTGCCTTGCTGCAACCAAACCAAGCACGTGCACCTGGGACTTCGCATCCGCTTGAATGTTATTTATCCCTTGTCTCTCCCTATGTCCCTTTCCTTGTCTCTCCCCTCCGTGTCTATTAGATTGTAAGCCGCAGGCAGGAACCATGTCAATCTTATTGTTCTGTAAAGTGCCAGGTACATAGCTGGTGCTATATAAATGCTTATAATAATAATATAATTATAATAATATTATAATAAATTGAAAGATTGTTTCAAAACACCTTAAAACTCCAGTTCTGTGTGCTCAGACAGAATCCAGCCAACCTTGGGAAAGCCTCTACATTTACGAAAGAAAGAGCAAAGTATAATAGTAAAAGATAGGCTTAAGGAGCTGAAAATCGAATCAGACAAGACTAAGAGCCCATTCCCACATACAGAAACACGCTGGTGTTTGTGAATGCAGGCAATTTAAAAATGTGCCTACATTCATTCACACCAGCATGTTACTAGCGCATTCAAGCTGCTTTACAGAATGTGCTAGTGACATTCTGACTAGCCTGAATCATGCGGGGAAGGAGGCAGCAGCGGGGGCTGCACACGGGGAAGGAGGCAGCAGCAGTGGCTCCATAAGTGGCTACAGAGGAAACCGGAAGTGAAGAGAGGACTTCCAGCCACCATGCACAAAGGGGAATGCAGCAGCAGCGTTCTGACAGCAGGAGCCATGCGGGTCTTTGGACACATGCTTCTATAAAGGTTGGTTTTCCCTACCCTCTCATGCGCTTAAATAACAAATGCAAGTACAGCAAATTAAGCGCATGGAGACTTTCCTGCAGCATTAAATTATGTGGGGGAAAGAAACAAGCACTGATTTGCTGTATGTGGGAATGTGCCCTAAGAAGGGGTGGAAGAAAAGGGGGCAAGATAAAGAACAGAAGGCAGTAATAATAATCAATCTAGTAGAACTAGTTTGCACCGTACAAGTCGCACAACTCTAATCCTGCACCTAATGATAAGTCAGAGTTTTCCCTTTGGAATGAATGATGGAAGAATAAATGCTAAGGACTCTTTAAGTTACACCGAAGATATTGTTACGGTGTAGTCTCTCTCTTTGACAGGAGGGTGTTATTGCCTCTTAATAAATCCTCAATCAGTCACTGCTGAGATTTTGTTATCCAAATAGATGGATGTTTCCTCAGTGGCCAAACCCAAAGGAAGCTTTTGCTTTATGAGGAAACCACCCTCAGGCCTTTCATGTATGTTCTCTATAAGGGTGGTATCTACTACAACTTATCTCCTGTTCTCCATTAAATTTCACGAGCAAGACAAACCCCCCAAAGCAACAAATTTGAGCCTCCATCGTGACTTCATGAACGGATACACCCCCCACCCCCCAAAAAAAATCCTGGTCCTAAAGTTGACTAGTAGAACAGTTGTATCATTACCTCCCGTTGTCGGACAATTTTCCATATTGCACAATAAAAGACATAACATTCAATTGACCTTTTGCTTATCTATAAATGGAGAATGAGCTACACAGACCCCAATTCACCAAGGAGCCATTTCGGAGAAATTTATTTCCTTTTACTGGCCATAAAAATAAATTGTTCCCTACAAAGGATAGACAAAAAGAACTATCTTCCCCTGAAGCCACCAGCCAGTAATAACATTATTATGAAGGAGATGTTTTCTCGGGCAATCATAGCCCAGGCAGCATGTTATCAAATTTTTATCTCATCAAATTGCCACACAGAGATTAGTGTTCCAGAGAGATTTCACACATTACGTCAGCCTCTTGTAACCTTTTAGAACAGACATCTATGGAGCAGGCTAGAGGCTCGGGTTGGGTTGCATTCTCACAAGGATGGTTTTGCTGCTTTCAAGACAGTTTTCCGACCTCTTACTTCAAAGCTCTCAGCCTATTATTTGGATGGAGCTCAGACTGTTCTGAAAAGAAATGGGGAAACTAATGGTCCAAGTGAGAGAGCTTATCTGCATCATTCGTCTTCCTGGAAACCCGAAGGAGGATCTTGTATATTAATCTCTCAAGTGGTTGAATAAGACAGATGGCGTTTTCCCCCCCTTGCTTTAACTTGGCTTTCTTAAATGAAGGGGATGAAACATGTCATCAAAAATCCTTGCTTTATAAGCAGTTTACTTCTGGATTTTTTCTTTTCCTTTTGCCAACTGCTGGTTACATGATCTGTTAAAAGACTCCAAGGTTCCAATCCTCAAACCACTTACTTTGGAATGTTCCCATTGACTTTGGTACAACCCTTCTGGAGCAAGTCGTTTCAGGACTGTAGCCCAAGAAGATACAGATAGGACTATGGTGAGGTGGCATGAGACAAAGATAAATGGGTTATTCTCGTCACTCTGCCACTGATTCCACTGTCAGATTAGGGCTGAAATAGGTAACAAATTTTGTACCCGTGGGTAGTTCTCAACATTTTGAGTAGCCTGTCAGGTACCCCATCAGTACCTGAGCACTGAAACGGGTACCCAACTACCCAAAACACTGGGTATTACTGTTACTCAGCTAACAGTTCTCCATTTTAATGACCCAATCCAAATTACAATGCTACCATTTTAGTGTCTTTCCAACATGGAATAAACAATAGATGGACAGATATGGACAGAAAAAACTTAAGTTGTTAATTGGTAAAATGGCGCAAAATGGAATAACAGTAATGGAAAACTGGTAACTGTAATTCCGTAATGGTAATTTGAGTAACTCATTAAGCACTAAATGGGTAATGTTTAGTACCTGATCCACTCAACGTGATTCATGTACTTTGATTTCAGTGGTTATGCTCATTTGTGGGGGGTACCCATTATAGTTCCATTTGTGATCCTAGGTTACTCACTTCACCTCATTGTGTCTTGATTTTTCCCTCCCATCTTTTCATCTGTCTTACTCATTTATTTACTTATTAATTTAATTATTATTTGGATTTAGAACATGCCCTATCACTAGGGCTTGGCACATAAAGCACGTAAAATATATATAAGAAATAAAAACATCGGAAACATAGAACAAAATGCAATATATAGTATAATCTCTCCTATTAACCCGCCAGGACCAGGCTTCAGCCACCAAACGTCTATCCAAATAAGTTACGTGGCCTCTGGAAGATGTTCACTTTTGGAGAACTTCTGTGAGAAAGGGGTTCCAGAGCTGTGGGGCAGCCACCAAAGGAGCCTCACTGTGGGCCTTGGCTGTACAAATCAGGCACCATGATGGAATTAGCTGGTGGCTGCTCTTGTCTGACAGTAAGGATTGAGAAAGGGCATAGGAGTCATAGTCACAAGACTAGAAGGTACTTCAAGGACCAGCCCCCTGAATCACCGCAGGACCTGCCATGTACCAACCATCTGCACAAAGAAATCCCATCAACAGCTACAAGCAGAGACTGGGACCAACCAAAGCAGACCGATGCCTGAAACGACAGGAAATAATTTTAGAAAAAGAAGGACCCAGATGTTCCAAGCTGGTGACCCACACCCATGCTCCAGATGTGGTAGTATTTTAGATTTAGAGTGCAATCCTAGGGACCACTTACATCAACCCCTACTTGCTCCGAAGGCACTGAGCTTGCACCAGCTGGTGGCATCATGTGCCTGCCGCCGGCATAAACCAACAGCAGGATTGCACTCATTGAGTATAAGTAAGTGTACTCTAAGCTTATGTATAAATGTATGTATAAGAGACAATCTTCTGGTATGTGTACATACATGGCCACTACAATAAGGTTTTGATTCCGGGTTGGGCCTCTATGTAGTACTGTGCTACTACTAATTATTAGACCCCAAACACAGTGGTGGCTGGTGGGGCAATGGATGGGTTGAACCTACTGCCACCAGCCAAGCCGCTGGTGGGCCAATGAGCCTAGGGACAGAACTGGAGCAACAGTAGGTGGTGCCTGGCCAAGAGGCAGAGTTGGGGCAACGATAGGCCAGTGGCATGGCTTAACCCAGAAGCAAGAAGTTCCAAGGGTTAACATTGGATGGACTTTAATTAGTTAATGCTGGGAACTCCTTGCTGCTGTGTGAAGCACTACCACTGAGGGATAGAGAGCCCTCTTACTGGGGTCCCATCCACTCTCTCTTTCTCACCAGGTCCAAATTAACCATAGCAGGTTACAAAAATGGATCACGTTGCCATTGCCTACCTTTATCCTGAACCCTCGAATCCTCGATTTTCATGGCATCCTTGGCCACCTGTAGTCTTCTGAAGGTGTAGGCTTTGTGACAAGTCTTCCTTCTGGCTTGGAAAACTTGGAGGACTTAACTCCCTGTCCTGCGACAAGCCGAATCAGAAGAGAATGAAAGGGAAGAGAATGACAGGACAGAGGACAAGTAGGAGGGAAAGGGTTTGGTTTTGGTGCACGAGAAGAGGAAGGGGAAAGAGATGGGTTCAGCGGGACAGGGGGAAGGGGTCTCCTTGTTGTCTTCTGCCTTCTCTTCTGCCATGCTCCTACCTACTTTCTCCTCTGTTCACAGGGAGAACAGTTGCAGGTCTGTATAGCAATCAAACACTCACCATCCAAACCAGCATCCCCAGTACCTACACTGTATCCCCAGAAGCCAAATGCCTGTCCAAGCAAACAGATCTTTTTAAAAAAAGTTTGGCCAGTTTCACGGCTGCATTGCCACCAAACTAGGCCCATCCAGACCAACATCTCTAGTAGCTACACCTTATCCCGAACAGCCAAATGCCTGTTCAAACAAACAGGCCTTTTTTTAATGTTTGGCCCATTATGGGCCTGCATTGCCACCAAATCAGACTCATCGAGACCCGCATTCCCAGTACCTACACCATATTCCCGGCAGCCAAATGCCTGTCCAAGTAAACAGGCCTTTTAAAAAAGTTTGGCCAGTTGCAGGACTCTGTTGCCACCAAACCAGTCTCATCAAAATTTAAACAATGCATTTCTGTTTCTCAACAAAACCCAGCCACATAGTCACAAGCAGAGAGGCCAGGAACTACTTTCCAGCAGGGAGCAGCAGTGAAACATCCAAGGGACCATTTAAAAAAAAGAGTAGTCACGACCAGTAGACCCACAAATTTACAAAATGGCCTCTCTACTCATGCTTGGGAGGGGAGAAGGAAAGCAGCAATGTATCATGCAAACACAGAGCAAGCAAAGCAAACCTGCATCATGCAAACACAAGGTATTTTCAGACGTTACGTTACCACACTCAACTACGGTGAATCCCCTGTGGTGGTGGATGGTCCCGTAACGTCTGGTTGCTCATCGCTAGATGAGCACCACCAGCGGTGAGCAAAATAACCATGCTTTCGAGGATGGTCCAGGCACCATCCCCAAAAGCATGTTTAATTGAACCATGGCCCAGAATCGGTGAATGGTAACGTCTGTTACCATGCCTGATTCTGGGCCATGGCCCAGACCCTGGGTCGGAATCGGGCGCAGCGGCCGAATTGGCCGCTGCGCCTGCCCGTCTCCAGGGAGGCAGGCATCTGGGAGGAATGGGGGGCATGGCTGTGCGTCTACATATTGCATCATGCAGCTCTGCCCCCCCCCCCCAGATTCCCTGCCGAAATGAGACGGCACATCTGTTGGATGTGACGTTTTGATTCTGGTGGGGAAACAAAGGGTAATTCCGTGTCGAGGCCAATAGGCGCCCCGTCACGTCTGAAATCACCCACAGAGTAAGCAAAGCAAACCATCTTAAGGCAACAATGTTATGTGCAGTCTTAGCACACCATAAAAGCAGCAGCGAGGATTTCCACTTGTCCCCCCAAACATGCTACACAGCTCTGTTGTAAGAGGTAGCTTCTGCTGCAATTAAACACAGAGCATTTATGCAAGGACTAGCCATTAGTGAAAAAGCCTGCCACAACATCCAACCAAACTGCAAAGGGTGGGGCCATTTTAAAATGCAAGGAACATTCCAGCAAAGATTGGAAATCCTTCCATCCAAGCCCCTAAGTCCCCCACCCATAAAACAGAAAGCAGACTGTTTACATCAAAAACAGCCAAGAGAGAGACCAATTTTAACCAAGAGTAGTCATGGCCAGTGGGGCACTAGAAAATGGCCACAGCCTTTGCACATACTTGAGGGGTTTGGGAGAGGAGTGTGGAAAACATGCAATGCACATGCAAACACGAACACAGCAGAAGCAAAAGCAAACCAGATCTTAAACCAACTGAACCATATTTTGTGAAGTCTTAGCACACCACAAAAACAGCAACGAGGAATTCCACTTGTCTCCCAAAACACGCTTCACTGTTACAGCTCTGTTGAAGCCCCATTAACCCCCAGCCCCATTTTCATCAGTGTCTGTCAGCAGCCCCATTCCCCTCCATATTCCCCCCTAGCAGTCACATCCCTCCCACATTCCCCCCAGCAGTCCCATTTTCACCCATGTCTCCCAGCAAAATAACTAACTCACTAATGAGGCTGTGTCTGATGCAGATCCAGCAGCAGCGTGGGGTAACAAAACCACAAACAAGCCAGGCCAAACAGCAGCCAGTCCAGCCATCACTTTCTCTCTCCACCAAAATGGCGCAGACCACCAGCATGCTGAAAGAGGAGAACTCTCTTTTAACCCCACCCTAAGGGGTGGGGTACAGGCAGGCAGCCCAAGTCCTCAGCAGCAGCAGTTGTGTGCCTACACATTGCCTGGGCAGTCCAGACGGCATCTTCCACAGCAGCCCATAGGGCTCTGTGGAACACTGCCCCCACTGGTGGGAAAAGCAAAGTGCTTTTCCCCATTCAGGCAGCATGGGCTCTAAGCCTATTTTCCCAAATTTCTTTTGTAAAGTTTTGTCCCTTAAGGGACTCCTTAGAGCAGGCTCAGCAGGAAGCACTGGTCCCCACACCCTCAGCTCCTGCCTGCACATGTGCAAAACAAAAACACTGAGCACTCAGCTGATGCTGATCAGCTGATTACTGAACATGGAGGACTTGGAGCAAGTCTGGAGCGGGTTGCTGGCTCCGACCCTCGGTGCCTTTGGGACTCAGGTGAGAGGGTTTTTTTCTTTTCTTTTTTTCTTTCTTTCTTTTTAAAAGCATGAAGAGCATGTGGAGGGGGATCCGGCCAGGGGGGGCAATGCACCACCCCTGCCCAAACAAATACCAAATATAATACTCCCAAATATTATTTGCCTATTTGGGTGGCAGCTTTCTGAATATGCAAATACATATTTGCAACCAAAGCAAAATTTGTGCATTTGTTTTTAAAAAATCGGTTTGGATATTTTGCTTATTTTGGTTTTGATTAGGGTTGAAACAAATAGTACTTCCAGGAATTCGGACCAATTTTTGAAGTTCTGAATGGTCAGTCCAAGTATTCGGAGGCAATTTGGTGTTCTTGCCAAAGCTTCAGACTTCGGAAACTGAAGCACAGAACATCAGAAACTTCAGAAACTCAGAAAGTTGTTGCAAAGTTATTGAACCCATAGCCAAAGCACTACACAGAAAAGCAGGTTAGCAAGAGTGGGACAATAACTCCAGAAGACAATGGCACTTTCACGATCATCTCTGCTAAATATCAGAAAGATGTGATAAAGGGTCCCAATTCTATAAGCCTGCACAGCATATGCAGAGAAGGAGCCTATGGCAGAGATTCTCTTATGTGTCAGTGTGGTATGAGATGCCAATTGGCCAGCAGAAATGTCAAGCAAATATCCTCATTCTGTGCTGTGAGAATCCCAACATCTCTCCCCGACTTGTTACTTGGAAGTCAGAAGCATCTGTTTAGGAAAGAGTCAATTGAGATTCTTATGTCCTGTCACAGTGCTTCAGGATGTGACTGTGATGATGATTGGCCATCCTGGATGTGTAAACTATGTCTCCTGATTTCTGGGATGCTATCCCCAAAGTCCCAGTTATGTCCCTTCTATGCCTGCCTGAGGGTTGCCCCCTATGCCCACCTTGAAGCCACTGCCGATTGGTCCTGTAAAGCTAGAAGCATGCAGTAATTGGCCAGTGAATATGTCTGACAGTCTTTTGGGTTGCTCCACATCCTCCCTCCTTCATTCTCCCTCCCCCTGCCATGCCAGGTACTTGCCTCTGGCTGGCCTGGCACTGCATGTGCTGCTATTTAGCTGAATAATGGTTTTAAAGGGGACAACTTCAGTTCCTCTCCGATGATACCCCCACTCTTATCCTCGGTGACTTCAACATTCATGTTGATGTCCCTTATGAGCCCGCCATCTCTCGCTTCCCCTCACTAGCCTCATCCTTCAACCTCCACCTTTGGATCAACTCCCCCACCCATGCTAACGGCCATTCTCTTGACCTCGTCTTCTCTAGGAACTGCTTTGTCTCTGATCTCTCCTTCAATCCTCATTCTATCTCTGACCACTTTCTTCCCTCTTTCAATGTCTCCCACTGTCCCCTCTCAACTTCCCCGTCTCCACACCCCTTCCGTGACCTGCAGACAGTTAACTCCCAGGACTTTGCCTCCTCTATCTCCCCCCTTCTCCCCCAAGTCTTCTCCTCCTCCTCCCCTGACTCTGCCATCTCGGCTTTCAATGCCCCTCTCTCCGCCACCCTTTACTCCCTTGTCCCCTCTCCTCCCGCCCAGCCTGCTCCCACATGTCTCGTCCTTGGCTCACCCCCAGTATCCGTTACCTCCACTCCTGCACCCGTGCTGCTGAATGCCTCTGGTGCAAATCTCAATTTCATGCTGACTTCACTTCAAATTCTGTCTCTCCACCCTTACTTCTGCTATCTCCCTCGTTAGACAGAATTACTATGCCTCCCTCATTGAGTCCAGTTCTTGGGACCCTTGCCATGTTTTCTCCATCTTCGACTCCCTCCTCAAGCCCCCCTGTCCTCCTCCTCCCTCTTCTCTTTCTGCTCAGGTTCTTGCTTCCTTCTTCACCTCCAAAATAGACAAGATCCGCCTTGACATCGCTTCCTGCTCCTCTTCCTAATCCCTCCCCTCTCCGTCATCCCCCTCCTTTTCTCCTGTCCTCCTTCCCTCCCACCTTCCTTGAAGAAATCTCCCTGCTCTCCTCCACCAACCCTTCCACTTCCCCCTTGACACCATCCCCCCCTGCCTCCTGACTTGCATTGTTTCCACTGTTTCCCCTTCCCTCCTGCACATCATCAACCTCTCCCTCTCTACTGGCTCCTTCCCCTCCGCCTTCAAGCACGCCACTGTCTCTCCTATCCTCAAAAAGTCCACTCTTGACCCCTCTGACCCTTCTAGCTACTGTCCTGTCTCACTCTTTCCTTTTTGCTTCCAAGCTTCTTGAACGTGTTGTCTACTCCCACTGCCTCAACTTCCTTTCTGACAACTCATCCCTTGACCCCCTCCAATCTGGCTTCCACCCCCTTTACTCTACGGAAGCTGCTCTTGCTAAGATCACCAACAATATTGTTGTGGTTAAATCTAATTGCTCTACTCCATTCTTGTCCTCCTTGACCTCTCTGCTACCTTTGATACAGTTGACCACTCACTCTTGCTGCCCTCACTTCCCTCCCTTGGCTTCCGTGGCTCCATCCTTGACTGGTTCTCCTCCTACCTCTCTGACTGCTCCTTCAATGTGTCTCTTGCCAACTCCAACTCCTCCTGCCTTCCACTCTCGGTTGGTGTTCCCCAAGGCTCTGTCCTTGGCCCTCTCCTCGTCTCTGTCTATACCCTGTCCCTAGGGAAACACATGGACCAGCCTTTGGACCATGTCTATTCCATTACTTTGTAAAGGGCCAGGTACATTGCTTGCACTATATAAATGTTTAATAATAATAATAATAATAATAATAATAATAATTTTAAAAAATATAATTATAAAATTGAATCTCTTTATCAAATTGTCCTGTATCTTGGCAGCAATGACAGGGAAGGTATGTGATACATTCCTGCCAAATGTCCTTTAAACAGAATGGAATATAAAAATGTTACAGCTGGAAATCTAATTTCAAGTTAATGTCTTATACCATCAGCACTCTTTATCCAATAGTTCTGAAAATTGGCAGGACTGTTATGCTTGTGGCGTGACATAAGATTTACAGGTTACATGAAAATTGGATGGAAGATAAAGAAGTTGTATCCATGAATGTGTACAGAGCTTTTCTTAAAAATACAACTTTCAATTGCTTCTAAAATCGGTGCCCTTTATCTAATCATTTCAAAATTTGGTACACATAGGGTATTTTCAGATGTTACGTGGTCAATATCAACCACAGTCAATTCCCTGTGGTGGCTTGGACCAAGTAACGTCTGTTGGGGGGAACGGATGTTCCCCCCCCAGATGTTACCACGGCAGGGAATCACATTCACCATGCGAGCAGCTGGAGAAGCGGGATCGGAGGCCTTCGCATGGTGAAGGCGATTCCCTGCTGTGGTGACCCCCGCCATCACATCTGGATGGCGGCCACAGCGAGCGAGTGCTGTGGCAGCATTGGCCGTGGCGGCCGCCCGTCTCCCCAGAGGGTGGGCGTCAGGGAGCGTAGAGGGGGTGGGGCCATGCGGCGGCACGTTGTGCCACGCGGCCCCTCCCCAATTCCCCACCAGGATCTCCCGGCATGTCTGTTTAGGGCATGACGGGTCATCCTGGTGGGGGATGAATTCATTGATTTTGTGACGGGTCCAATTGGCCCTGTCACGTCTGAAAACACCCATAGTGCCCTCTGTTTGGGGTACAATCCTCCCATGTTTCAACATAATTGAATAAGAAACAAAAACATTATTGCTAGAAATACGTTTTTCAGTATTTTCCCTACATTTAAAAAACAAAATGTCATTTTAAAATTTTCATTATTATTTGTCATTTTCATTGTTGCATTGACCAAAATTACAATTTTCATTATCATTATTGTAATAACGAAAATGACATGCACACCCCTACAATTACTTACAGCTCCAGAAAGCATGCAGTACAGCCAAATTCACCAAAAAGAACGTACAAAATGGCTGCAGTGCAGAAACTTTTTTCCCCCTGCCAGCCAATTCAAAAGCTGACTATCTGACTTGACCAGCCAATCAAAACTTGCCATGTGGCTCACCATCACTCAATTGTCCCCTCCCATACCCCCCTACCCCTCCCTTCTGGAAGTTTCGCTTCCAGAAGAAGGGAAGTTCAACTGTCCACCAGCCCCTCACAAGCGCAGAGGTTTCTGAAGTTTTTCTGAATAATGGCCTTGGTCCTCGAAACTCTGGAATTTGACCTTTCCAAACTGAATACCTTAATATTTGGCAAATTCCAAAGTTTTCTGAAAAATTTGTTTCAGCCCTAGTTTTGATATTTGGTTATATCAAGACTGAAATGGCCAAAATATCTGAAGTAAACAAATAAAGTGGAAATGGATTTAGGTTGAGCTAAAGAGGCAGGCTTTAGGAGGAATGGGCTGTTCTAGGAAAGGGTTTTAATTTTATGGCAATTTCCAGAACCTCTCCAGTGCTTAGCTGGCATATTTTAATATCCACAGGCCCTGTGGGTGCACAGGCATGGGGCACAGACAGCGCTTGGGACCAGCCTGTGGCAGCCCCGTTCAACTTGCAAAAAATAATAGAAAATGGCAAAAAGAGCAGGAAAGCCAGCAAGTTTCAGCATCATTTGAATCTTAGTGAATGTCCTCCTTCCGATGGAAGCAGCACTCAACTGAGATTTTTAATTTCAGACCTAGGGCACATGAGAATTTACAACAGTGCAGGCTAAGCTGCCAAGGTACCTAAGGAAGCTACATTTTAAGCCCATGGATTTGTTTGTTTGTTTGTTTGTTTAATATATTTACTTCTAACAGTTTTCCCTATCTTGAAAGATCAGGGTGAATAACAGCATATAAAAACATCAATATGTAAAATAGGACTCTATTAAACTGAAACAGTTAGTGCATTTGCAACCCAGTCCTACTGCCCACATTTTCGAATAGTCTGTTGGGCGCCCGATTGTTACACGAGTAAAAAAAATACTGGGTATTACCATTTGCAAGTTACCAATGTACTGTTTTGCCATTTTACTAATTAGTGGGGGTGGGACTTGGGTAAAATTTCAATTCTTGGTTTTTATCGGTTTTGGTTCTCCGTCTACCGGTTCTCCTATCAGTTCTTGGTCCTCCCGGTATCGGATTTTTAACATTATGGTTAACCGCAATGTTAAAAATCCGATAAAAACAACAATGCAAAAGATCCAATACTGCCAGTACCGAGAAAGAACGGAGATATCGAATTAATCCGATATAGCCATTCTCAGGTACTTTCGGTTCTTGGAAATACAGAAAGTCCCATCCCTACTAATTAGTAAACCATAAATCGGTACCAGAATTTGGGTTGGAAAAATCAGAACAGTAAGTCAGAAAAAAAAAGTGACACTGGAAGTCAAAAAATCGATTCCTGAAGGTGGAAAATTGGAAAGTTGGTAAATTGTAGGGGTGGGAATATCAGTATCGGATAAATCCGATACACCCAATAATCAGGTATATTGGATTAATCTGATAATCACCGGTATTATCATACTGGATTTTTAACATTGCCTGCTTTACCAGTTTTTTTGACATCGGTTCGGTTCGGTCGCACATCCCTATTATAATTTAATTTTTGTTTCTGAATTGGATTCCAAGAGGAATCACCATACGGCTTCTTAAGACTTAGGAAGCGCTTGTAATTTGCCCCCAAAGCACTTTCCCCTTCCCCAGAGTCCCCTCATGTTAAAACCAGCAGCCCATGAGTTTTAGCCCTAAGAGAGAGTTACCCAAGATCACTCAGTGATTCAAACATTTAGATACAATCAGGGTAAATTTAGAATCAAATGATTAAAACAAGTGGATGCAGACTAGGTAGAGACACATGTGTTCCCTATATTTCCTGAAATCATTTGTGAGGGAGCTGTTCATAAAAAAAAGATTAACATTTCAAAAATAAAAACACAATGAGGAGAAACTAAAATGTAATAGAAAAGCACAATGAACAATAGGAAGCCCAAATCTTGATTTTTAGACCATTATTTTTTTAGTCCAACAGAGTTGTGACAGGCCCATCTCCCATTGCTTAGGTTTTAGCTTTGACATTTTATTCACCTAAGCTTAGCCCCAAAGCTTGCATAAATTTTCCAGCAGAAGTTGGTCCAATATAATATATCATCAGACTACTTTGTTTCCATCTCTTACATTTGGGACCAACATGCAACCGCACTCATATTCTGTCAGCTGAGTTTGTCCATGTACTGGAAGAGAAGATAGCATATGAACCACTGAATAAATAGAGGTTGCCTGCTCATGACCTTTGAGTGCATGAACTTTCTTTGAACACTGACTTGTGCTTACAATGCTCTTCAGTAACTACCAGCACTCGTCAATATGGATTGCATTAATGTTTGAAGTGAGATCAGAATGAGTTGTGTGCCACATGGGCGACCCAGCTGAACTCTCCTCTTGGGCTGTCATGGACTTTATTAAAGTTGTATTTCATTATGAAAGTGTGACTTGCCACATTACAAGTGGGGAAGCCATTTCCCACCAGCAACCCGACCTATCATATCCCTGTGCATACTAATTTAAGGAAATGGGCCTTCTGCCCTCGTGCACTGAGCAGTGCCATGTCGCTGGATAGCTTGGTAATACACATCTGGTTCATTTTAGGGATTTGATCGCACTGGAGAAAATGCCTTGGTTGAGAACTCTTGCAACTTGCAACACTTCTGAGTCAACAATCAGTAATAATGAGGCCAGTGGTCTTGGGAGGAATGGCTGCTTTCAGGAAATCATATAGCTAAGCACTTGATCCTCTGGCTTAAATTAATGAGAAAGTGAGTCTATTGGGCAACTAACTAATTGACCTGCTCAACCCCAACAGGAATACTATTGACATAAAGGAAAGTAGGTTCAGGGTTTAAGGTCTAGGGTGCTAGTCTATGAATTTTTGATTGTTCTCATGAGCAAGGGTAATTACTCTTGGAAGAGTAACTACTAGTGTTGAAACGAGTACCCACAAAAACAGATGTATGCACCGAAATTGCAGCACTTGACCCAACCCAGTAACATTGGGTACTAATCAGGCCCTAATTCATTTCCATCGGACTACCCAATGTACTGTTTTACCGTTTTTCATCTCAATTTTCCAACTTCCAGTGCTGATTTTCTAACTTCTGGTACCAGTTTTTCATCCTGATTCCTGGACCGATTTATCGTTCTACCGATTGGTAACAGCAATCCCTGACATTTTAAAGTAATTGGGTGCCCAACTTGGTACCAGGGTACTGAGTGGGCACGCACTAGGCTACTAAAAATGTGGGTATTCCCTACAGGTAGCAAATGCACCATCCATTTCAGTTTTCTTACTGACCTCAACTTCTCTTCCCAAGATCAGGAAGAACCAAAGGAATATTTTATGTGAACAGAGCAATAAAGCCTTTCTAGTCCTCTGTTCTCCCTCTGTAAAATGGGAACATCTGCACGTCCTTCCCTGACAGTGGTTGTGCCAGGGAAAATAGAGTGAAGACTGTGAGGTGCTCCGATGCTATGGGAAAGGTAACACAAAGGAGTACCTTGGATCGAAAATGAAGTCAACCGTATTTGGCCCAGGGTTATGACTTTGTGGAAAGAGACAGAAAAAACTAGCTGGGCTGTCAAGTAATAAAAATGCTTAGTGGATTAACTGCCTTTGCTTTTAACCAATTAAAGTGATTAGTTACAAAAACACAACAGACTCTTAATGTAGGTTTACACAACACAATCACTTTTTCTTTTTTAAAAATAGTTGATAAGTTTAGGGCTTTAAAAATTCTTTTTCTCCCTTTCTCTCTTGAGCTGTGGTTAATTCATGAATGGATTCATCAGTCTGATGAATTCATTCATGATTTCAGCCCTAAAAACTAGGGTCGTGATCCTCAAACCACTGCAGGCTTCATTGGGACTACTCAGCAACAACAGATTTGTGGGCCTTCATCCCCCAAAATGAGTGGAAAGGGAACATCTTAAAATCATATATCTTCCAGGAGGCGAAGCTAGCTACTGATTAGCATATGTGATGTCAGAAGCGTGGCCTAAATACTGTATTATCACTGATTTTTTGAAGTGTGATCATGAATTTGCACAAGTGGCATCTAGGTTGTGGTTTCTACTATGGGATTGCACAAGAAAGTCCTAGAGGAGTACGATCTCACACCTTCACGTGCTATTGGAACCTTGGGTTTGGAAGAAAAGGAATACGGGAAGGTTGTGCACCTATTTCCTCCTCAGAACAAGTGGGTTATCGCAGTGAATGAATCGAGGAAGAAGTTCCTGGCTTAAAATTTAGTAACAGGAGTCAAAATTACAATAAAATTAGAGCTGAAACAGGTGGCTCATTTGCTACCTATGGGTAATAGCTTCATTTTCAAGTACCACATTGGGTACTCAATAGGGATCTGGTTACCTGAAAAATTGGTAATTTCTAGTAACACGTTTTCAATTTTCCAGTTACTGATTGGTAAACTGGGACAGAAAACCAAAAAATCAGAATGGAAAACAAAAATTGGGACAGGAAGTTGACATTCCGGGACATCCCATGTTTTCGGGTACTTGAACTGAGTTCAAATTGGGTATCAATCAGTAACTGATATTTTAGAGTTGATTCAAGTACCAGAACTTTAAACTAGTATACCCATTTTTGTGGGTCCACGTTACAGCTCTAGATAAAATATATTAATTAATTATTCACATTTTTATCCCATCTTATTCCGAGCACTAAGGGTGGGCTACAATACATAAAATATATTTAAGACCATACAAATACAAACCAATTAAAATTGTCCATTTCAAATTTCCCCATACCCTATCCCCGCCTGCCAAATGCCTGACCAAGCAGGAAAGTCTTAGATTGCTTCTGGAAGATGAACAGGTTTGGGCTTAAATGAAACTCCAGGAAAAGGGAGTTCCGCAACTGTGGGACAGGCAGCCACCAAGAATGCCTCTCTTTGTGCCCTTGTTGTATGGACTTGATAGGTAGATGCTGATATATGCAAGGGGTATAATAAGCATAAGTGTTCATTCTTTCTAGAGCTGAAACTCGGTACTCGTTTTTGTTCGGAATTCACCGGGGATTACAGTACCCAGTTCTAAATTTCCGAGTTCCGAATTTCAAAGGACGAAGGCTGATACCCGGAAACTTTGGAACCCTTTGATCGAGGGATGGAGATGCCATTGAGCGCGTGACTGGAGTGACCCAGATGGTTGACCCTAGCTTATCTGAGCTAGGAAATGAAACGTAGTGCCATATTTGGTAGGCGGGGGGCGGTATGGGAGGGGACAGGTGAGTGATGGACAAGCCACAGGACAGTTTTTTTTTATTGGCTGGCAGGGGCAAAATAAAAGTAGCTGTATGGCCATTTTGCATTATCTTTGGTGACTCTGGCTGTGTGCTAACTGCTGATCTGTACGTGTTTTGGCTTGTCGTGGCCTTTCGATAGGAGCAATGCTGGCGATTACTTAGCCACCATGCTATTTTTAAAATAAGTGGGTGCCACTTCTGCCTGCTGTTGCACTGCTTCACACCACGGAGGACAAAGGGGTCCACCTTCCTCCACTTCCTCTGGCCTGGGCTGTCCAGAGGGGCAATGCTGGGGGTTGCCAGTGCCGCCATGCTTAATATATATTAACGTGGGTGCTGCCTGCACTGCTTGTTGGCACCATAGAGGGATCACTTCTGCCAGTGGTTTCTGTGGGCACTGTACTTTGGCTGTGGGTTCAGCTTTGCAAGGTGTGCCCAGCTGGGGCACAGGGGGATACTTTCTTTCAGGTTAATAAATGGTGTGTGCGGAGGGGCTTTGCCTTGCATACGTGGGCGTAAGCAATGGATGCTTTTGGGGGTGGGGGTGCATGTCTTGTTTCTTATGGGTATTATGCCTGTTGGGCTGGCATAATTATTTGAAAGTTGGGTGCACTGTTGCTGGGGCCATGCTGTGGGTACTGGCTTTTGGCTTTTTGCAGTTGCACATTTTGGGTTTGTCTTGTGATTATCTCACTTTTGATAGTCTGATTTTTTTTAGGCACTGTACATTGACTGTGGGCACGGGGGAAACCTTCTTTCAGATTAATTTATGGTATGTGAGGAGGGGACTTGCCTTGCATAGGTGGGCATAGAGCAATGGAGGCTTTAAAAAAAACCCGGAGGTTCCGTGCTCCTAGGATTTCCGAGGTTCAGAGTTCCAATTTCCAGGTCCTCGGAAAATGTTTTGAGTTCCGACCGAGGACCAAGTCCTAGTACTTAGAAGCTTGGAAATTCCCACAAGTACTCGGATCACCTATTCAGTGCAGCCCTAATTCTTTCCTGTATTTACTGGGGGGGGGGGAGGGGACGACCTTTTCCCACTTGCTGGCACAAATCCAACCCAGCCCAAAGCTCTCCAAGCCAGATTTCCCTGTGCTGAGGGGGCGGGGGGTAAGGACAAGGTTGTGCCAGCACAGAACAGGCAGGACCAGTTCTGCTCCTGTACAAATTGTTCCACCCCTGTACCAACCCTTACAGAGCACTCTGGGAATGCTCCCTGGGGGCCAGGCCCTAGAATGGAGTGGTCTGTGTGTAGGCCTGCAGGGTTCTGCCTACAGGTCACAAGGAAATGGACAGCAGGCTGCAGGAAATGCAGATTTTTGGGGAATCCTCCAGGTGCCAGAAATGGATTGTGGGCCAGAGGTTCCTCACCCTTGTTTTATAGGGAAGAAGTCTTTCAACTTAGAAAGAAAGAAAGAGAAAGAAAGAAAGAAAACAGCCCAATGATGTCCAGTACTTGCACCTATCAGTTGACCCAACCCATAGTTGAGTCAACTGACAACACAGGTCCCCGTGGTATACAGAGGAGCTGCGACGGATGAAGCGGGAAGGGCAGCGGTTAGAGCGAGGGTGGCATCACTCGCATGCTGAAGTTGACCGATTGAGGCATAGGGTCTGGTTACGTATCTATGCTGTGGCTTAGCATTGCATCTGCTAAGTCACGCCTGGCGGAGCTTTTCCGGGTGGTGAGGGGGCTGGTCAATCCGGCCTCCCTCCGCCTGGATTTAGAGTCATCAAATGCCCGCTGTGATTTATTTGTGGACTTTTTTGCAGATAAAATTGTTCAGTTCCACCACAGGTTTGACACAACACTTTTAGCAGTCGGTGAACCAGAGGCAGTAGAAGCCCTGCCTTGTCCTGTTTTGTAGGATGAATTTCAGAATGTGTCACCCTCAGATGCAGGGGATGCTCTGGGGTCTGTTTGAGCCACTTATTGTGAATTAGACCCATGCCCGTCCTGACTGGTCAAGGCCAGCTGGGAGACAATAGGGCCGTTGCTGGCGGGGATTGTCAGTGCCTCCCTGGAGGAGGGCAGAATGCTGGACTGCCTTAAGGAGGCGCTGGTGCGGCCCCTGCTCAAGAAACCATCATTGGACGTTGGCATCCTGACCAGCTATTGACCGGTCTCTAACCTTCCCTTTTCAGGGAAGATTTATTGAGTGGGTGGTGGCTCGAAAGTTGCAGGAACATCTCGACCGGATTAACTTTCTCGATCCCTCGCAGTCAGGTTTTCGCCCTGTATATGGCATGGAGACTGCACTTGTGGCCTTGGTCGTTGACCTCTCCCATGATTTGGACCAGGGTCATTCTACCTTGTTGATCCTATTAGATCTCTTGACTGCATTTGATACCATTGATCATGAGCTGTTGGTGACTCGACTATGGGACCAGGCATGGATTGGCAGGACCATTCTTGAGTGGTTCCGCACCTTCCTGGCTGGGAGAGTCCAGCGTGTGGTCCTGGGTGATTTTTCATCTTCTGCCCGGGGCCTCACGTGTTGAGTCCCGCAGGATTCTATCCTGCCCCCTCTCTTGTTCAGTATGTACATGCAGCCTTTGAGGGAGGTTGTTAGGGAGTTTGGTGTATGGTGTCATCAGTATGCTGATGACACCCAGATTTAGCCCACCTTTTCATCTGACTCAGGCCCAGCAGTCTCGATGCTTACCCGGTGCTTGGCAGCTGTGGGGGATTGCATGAGGGCAAGTCGTCTGAAGTTAAATCTCGACAAGACGGAGGTGATGGTTGTGGGGAAGACTGAGGGAGTGGTGGCTCCCATCATTGATGGGATCCATCCTGCCTTGGTAGCTCAGGTTCAGAGTCTGGGGGTGCTCCTGGACCCGCAGCTCCACCTGGATACCCAGGTGGCGACTGTGGAGAAGGGCATTTCACCAATTACATCTGGTGCATCGGCTTCGGCTGTAAGTCTCGGACTCTGACCTAGCCACGATCGTCCATGCTTTTATTAGCTTGTGATTGGACTACTGTGACGCACTCTAAGTGGGGCTACCCTTGGTGCTGATTCGGAGGCTGAAGCTGGTGCAGAATGTGGTGGCTCATCTCCTAATGGGGATGGGCCGACATGCGCATATTACACCAGTGCTTCACTCTCTGCATTGGCTGCCTATAGTCTTATGGACCCAATTCAAGGTGTTGGTGTTGACCTTTAAAGCCCTGAATGGCCTGGGACCTGCCTATCTGCAGGACCACCTCACCCTCCGGGTCCTGGATTGGCCTCTGTGGTCAGCTGGGGGCGCCCTCCTCGAGGTCCCCCGGGTTTCTCGGGTGTCGACCTTGCAGAGGGCATTCTCTGCGGTTGTGGAACTCCCTCCCATTGGAGGTCCGCCTGATTACCGACCTCTCCTCTTTCCATAGACAATGTAAGACCTAGCTGCTCAGCTTTGTTTTTCCTGAGGGAGAGGGGGTGGGTGGGTTGGGTTAGGGTGGGTGGTATGTTGTTTTTATATTGTGTTTTAATAGTGTTTTAAATCCTATTATTACTGTTTTAATATGTTAGCCGCCCCGAGATGCTTTTAGCAGGAGGGGGCATCATACAAATTTTATTATAAATAAATAAATTGTTCTTGGTAACCAAGTTAGCCAAGTAAACGTTTAGATCCTCAGCCACCCCAGTCCTCTGATAGTGAACTTCTCAACTGCCACTCTAATAACCTCAGTCAGAAAGTTTCCTCACAACTGCTGAGCCCCAGAACCTTCCGGTCATACACTATCACCTGCCATGAGGGGATGCTGCCTCACAAGGGCAGAGGTTGGAATGCCACTAGTACATGCTAGTAAGCAACGCCAAGGTGGCACAGAGTTTGAGGTAATTTCTAGGGATGGGCGAACGCAGTTCGGAGTTCAGACCGAACTTGGCCTCTTCAGACGACTGAACTGAACGTCCGAACTGAACGCTCGAATGGCCAAACAGTTCAGAAAAGTTCGGATGAGTTCGAGGGTGGGAAAAACTTGACTGGAAGTGGGAGGCAGCTGCAGAGCAGACTTCCTGGCATCAGGGGTGGAGACCAGGGGTGGTTTCATGGTCAAACAAAAAAAAAATATTAGAATTCAGTTTCGGTTTTGGTATCGATAGTGCTATTTTCGGTTGTTCGGCCGAACTGAATTCCGCCGAACCAAACAGCTGAACCCGAACTCGGATTTCGCACCGAACATCCGAACCGCATTCTGTTCGCCCATCCCTAGTAATTTCTGGTGGTCAAGACTAGCTGTCATAAATCAAGGAGGGAATAGTGACCCAGAGATGGTATATTAGAGGAACAAATGGCTCTCAGGACAGCTCCTGAGGTGGTTCAGTTTACCTACTATCCTTTGCTAAGGGCTTTTTGGACAAGTCTTCTCTGTCTCACATGGAAGAAGATGGCCCTTCTGTACTAAAGATGCAAATGAAATTGAACTCTTAGATTTCAGTGCACAGGATTTAGGGCCTTCCTATGTTCATGCTTTATGAGGATGATATCACTGTGAACTCTCTATGCTCTAAAGATCAAAATGTGATCTTCTCATGGAAGAGACAAGAGGTCAAGTGGTTGAGACGATACCTACTTTGTCTCTTATCAGAGACCAACATGGTGACCACATTCTAGACATCTTAATTAAGACAGCCTTGTCTGTTGTAAAGCCTTCTCTTCAAGCATTCAAGAGATGATGGAATTTCCTTTGGAATTTGATTAAATAAAGAATACTTGCAGCCAGTCCCTTTTATGAGCATCAGTGTAACCATTCTGGTAGCTCATCTTAACCATGACGTTCACACATCAATAGCTTCCCCCCTTTTAACTCCGAAAGGGTCAAAGACATGCTCTATTTGACTATAATGTTTCTATGAGCTCTCTCCACAAGATGAGGTAACCTTTCTGGCAACTCCTGTTTAGGGTGAGATTTTATGGTTCTATTTATTGGAAATAGAAAAAGAGAGGGAGGATGATGAAACCACCATAAAATGGCACGATGAGGCTACTGCTGCTGTTTTTCAGTTTACAAATGTCAAACTCTCTACTGTCTCATGTGATTTCCTAGCTGTAATGTGAAGCTCTGGGATTTTTGGCATGAAAGTCATCTTGGCTGAACCTTGGCCCCTTTCCCCACAGACACTCTAACGCTGATAAAATAGGTGTTACATTTTAATTATTCATGTTGCACGGCACCCAAGAGCACACCTGCAGCCCTGCAACATGTATAACAAAAAGTAACACCCATTTTATCAGTGTTAGGGTGTCCGTGGGAGAAGGGCCTATAATTCACCCACTGGAGCTTGCACGCTGAGAGGCAGTTTTTCCTTCCTGGATATGGCTAGTGCTGAAACTAAGGCCGTTTTTACACGGACCTGGGGGGTGGGTTCGGCATGGTGAGTGTAGGTGGGTGTGTGCCTGCTTACATGGACACCCACCCACCTACAACTACCGACACCCATCGTCACCCACGGAGCATCCTCTGTTCTGTCAGAGGGCTCAGTGGGTGTGGGTCGGTGTGTGGTGGGTGTTGGTGGGTGTGCGGCGGGAGCACACACACACAAACACCTGCCACCCATGATGTTTACATGGGTGCACACCTGCCGCACACCCATGCCTCCACCTACCAATGGCTGTTTAAATTGACTGCCCCCTGCTGCACACCTCCCCGAACACCGAGTGGCGGGGGGGGGGCGGGGGGTGTCATGTAAAAATGGCCTAATTAGCTCTTCATGAACACATGGGAATTTCCAATTTTTTTTATAAATCTTGCCAAATTCTTGTGAGAATTTTTGCATTTGGGATGAATTTTTCCCAATTCACCCCTTTTCAATATTTCCACTGCTGAATCTTTGTTGCTTATGTCGCTTTCATCAATTCCTGAATGCGCCACTTGTACAGAACTATCAAAAGTGCCAAAAGATTCCAGAATACCCAAAACAACAGAAGGTGTTCCCAAATGGGAACCTGAATGAATTGCCATGAAAACCAGTAAGTCTCTGCATGTCGGGAAAGCAGTGAATTGGCTGTATTCAATTAAACCAGTGTTTGTCACAATAAATTGTGTCAGCTCCAGGTATGGTCAAGGCTGTGGAGAGAAATTTCACCCCAGATATACCATGGCAGCTGGTGCCCACTACCCTCCCATTTCTGAGTGTTTAGATTTTAGGGTAATAACCAGTGTTTAGATTTTAGGGAAGTCGGGAACCTTTTCTCTCCCATTGGTCTCTATGAAAATTAGTATATTAGGGCATCACCATGAAGGGTATCATCTAGCTGTGGAGGATTACAGTCATTCCCAATTCCCCTCACCTCAGAGGTGGTCCTGGGACTCGTACAGTCCAAAGCCCTTTTTGCTGTAGCCAGGTCCAGTTCCATGGATGAGTAGCAGACCACTGACCATTACCTCAAGAGTTCTTTTTAAACAGGCAGGGGGTGGGGGTGGAAGGGTGTGTGGCGGGTGGAGCACGGCAGCGGGGGTGATGGGTGGGGGGAGGGTGCAGACAGGTGCACACCCACCTCCACCCATCGACATGCACGAAGCAACCTGCCTTTTTGCCGGTTGCTCCATGAGTGAGTGATGGGTGAAGGTGGATGGAGATGGGTGGATCGTGGGAGGGTGCCCACACACCCACCACAGCAATCACACGGGTGGCACTCATGCATGCACATGCAGCAGATCTGCATGTGCATGCATGTGTCCATCTCATGTAAAAAGGGCAAAGGTCTACCAGTAGCATACAGACCGCAACTTGGCAACCAGTGATCAACAGGATGTGGACTATCTAGTTTTGTAGAGAGCAGCTCCCAAAGCCTGCAAAGGCTCAGGAGTCCAGGAGCAGGGGTTGGAAGGGAACACTACCGGACCCTTTTTTTCTAACCTGCTAGCAGAAGGGTCTTATTAGAAGGGAACAAACAACCCTACAGGCAGTAGGAGATCCACGGGGGCTGCGTGCCAAGGCAAGAACTGATCTAACACCCCTGTAAAAGAAGGGTGGTACACTAAATTGAAACGCTGGGTGTTTTTAGACAAGTGCCTCCCCATCTATTCCCCAACCATCACCCACCCATCATGCATGTTCCAGGGCCGCATTGGTGCCCTATGCATCCCTGCAACATGCATGATGGGTGGGTGATGGGTGGAGAATGGGTAGGGAGGCGCTTGTCTAAAAAGACCCCCTTGGGCAGGCCCATCAACACAGATGGGAAATATAAGGAGTCCCCTCCATTAGGCCTAGAACTGTTTGCAGAGAAGGCAGGTTGAATTTGGTCTGAAGCAATCGATCTTCCAGAGGGGATAAGAGAACCTGGGGAGGAGACTCCTTATACTTCCCATCTGTGTTGATGGGCGTGGCCAAGAGGGACCCTGTTGTTCTACTTTATGAAAGGGAAGATCGCTTAACCCATATGCTTCTGGGCCTGAAGTGTATCCTTGAAGAGGCTGGCTCCTGTGCAGGGCTGGCCTTAGGATGTGTGGGGCTTAGGGCAAAGATAAAGTATGGGGCCCCTGGAGGCCCCTCCCCCTTGGGCAACCTCTGTGGTGTTCTGAAAGTGGTCATGTTTGGGGCGCCACTGAGAGGGAGTGGTGCCCCCACAACCTGTCCTGGTGAAAATAGAAGTCAATGCGGGGCCCTCAGAAAGAGCGGGTCCCGGGGTGGCCACCCCAGGTTGCCCTGTGGTAAGGTCAGTCCTGCTCTTGTGACAACTTGCCGTATGGAGGGGAGACCCATCACAGAGTCTGATCTCCATTGGAGCATCCACGCTGTGATAGAAATGATAAAAAAAAAATTCTAAGTGCCAACATCTCGGAACGAGAAAAGTGCAGTGACTGTTTAATTCCTTTCTACTCCTTACCTCCTTTCTTGGGGTCATGATACTCTGAAAACCCTCCCTCTGCTAGGAACCGAAGCAAGGTTTTGAATTATAACCTCCCTCCCCCCCTTCCTTTTTGGTACACTTAATGAAACACTAAATTGGCAGCTTCTCCTTCGTCTGAAGCTCCCGTGTTCTCCGCTTCCAGCATTCACATTCCAGGGCCTTCTGGATTTGCTTGCTTCAGCTTCCGGACATTATCTGGGGGATCTTAGACGAACAAAAGCCAAAACAATTAATTATGCCCCAGAGCTAATTGGAATCAATAGTTCACATTTTTAGCTTTCACAATTAATTACAAAATGATATATCTCCAGTCTGATAGCAGGCTATAGACTGGTATCATTCCCCCCCCCTCTCGCCCCCGGGGGTTCATTCCTGTTAAAACACAACCTGGATGTGGTTTGAACTCTCCCCTCCCCCATCCTAGTTCTCTTTCATGTAAATTCTGTATCAGGTTTAATGTTGTTAATAATGCACTGATAAATTAGCAGCGCTGTGCAGAGGTAAATATTCTGTACCTCTTGACAGGTTTTGAGCAGCTCAGTAGGGATACATGAAAACTTCTCATTTTATTGCTCTCTTTCAGTTTTAGACCTCATCTCCCAGGAGGAAGAGGACCTCAAGGGAGGTAAAGAAAAAAGATCACTGAAGAAGGCATTTGTCAGTGGCAGGTTGACTGGAGTATGGAATCCATACCTCACAGCAGTCCTTACTTAGAAGCGACAGTACCCCTTTTGGGTGCTGAATTCCATTGTCCCTCGGTGGCAGATTGGGGCCACAATAAGGTGATATACCTTTAAGAAGGCTAGCAAGATGGTGCCTAGAGGAGAGAGCATCTAAAATGGCTGCTGCCAGGAAGTAGAAGTTGGTGGGTGTGGCTACCAGTATAAAAGGAGAGAGCACAGGATGCTGAGGGCAGTCTGTTCCTGACCAGTGAAGAAGACACATCTCCTGGGAGGCTGCAGGAAAGGATGTGAAGTTGTTGGGCACTGGGAAGGATACCTATACAAGGAGATAAGGTCTGCTAATGTTAGCTAGCCTAGGACTGTGTGTGCCTAAACTAATCTGGATGTAACCAAGTTATGTGCTTGCTAGTGACTGGCCAGAGGTCTGGTATCTAGCCTATGGGCCATATGTTGGGAATAAACTGAGTTTGGGACTTTTAACCCTTGAGTGTCTGCCCTCCTGGGGCCTTGATCCTGCACACACTTATCCACCAGTAGGTGGAATCCTGTGACATGCTCTTTCAGGGGTCAAAGTCCCTTTTTCAGGAGAGACAAAAAAGGCTGCTATTAGGCTGCTTTTAGACGTGCACTTGGATCAGGCACGGGAGCGGCAAAACAGCCGCGGTGCTGTTTTAAACAAACCGAAAGCGGAAGTTGTGCGCGTGATCCGGGGCCGCGCATTCTTTTCCAGCCGCGTATGTCACCCCAGAGAAAGCAGGCTGGTTCAATCGCGGTCGGCAAAGAATGCGCGGCCCCGGATCACGCGCACAACTTTCACTTCCGGTTCGTCTAGAACAGTGCCGCAGCTGTTTCGCCGCGCCTGATCCCCGCTGCACGTCTGAAAACGGCCTCAGTCTCTTACTATTCAAACCTCAGGCACCTCTTTTATGGTTGCCTTCCAGAAAAATCACTTGAGAGTAGGAGGAGTGTAGCTCGATTGAAATGGGCCCCCTCACCCTGCTCCCAAATCCATGTCTGCATGAAATGTACCCAAATTCCACATTCATTGTGGAGCCCTCAGGCTTGTGAGCCCTGGTGTAGCAGCACTAGCTCCACCTATGATAGCTAGAGGACAATGGGGAGATGATGGAATGAGAAGAAATGAAGCAGAATGAGAAGCAGGAGAGCGTTTGTCCCTGTTTATGGATTTAGGAATGTTGGTTGATGGTTAGTGATCACAAAGTGTATTTCTGCTGGCTTCTTAGCCAGACAGGATCAGGGAACATGACAGGAGCTGGGGGAAAACAACAGGGAATTAATCCCCCATTGTAACCTGTCGGGTTCTTCTCCCAAGCCACCGTGATTGGCCACTGTTGGAGACAGGATGCTGGACTAGATGGACCATTGGGCTGACCCAGTATGGCACTTCTTATGTTCATTCATGGATTCTATTGAGTTGGGCAATGGGGAAATAGGTGAAACCTATTGGAAATGGAGGACTCCTTGAAGGGGCCAAGCTGAATACCGAAAACCATGAAAAGCTCTGAGGGTTGTGTGGACTCTTCAGTGTCACTCCTTAGTAGGCCAGGCAGCACCCCCAAAACGCTTGCTTCCTGTCAGTCAGCTGAAGGAAGAGATAGCAAATAAATGTTTGTCGGGGGTAGCAAAGTAATAGGACTGAAAGGTCCTTGTAGAGGACAAGTTGTGCTAAGATATCCCCCGCAAAGAGTAAGATAAGTTAGGCAATACCTCCTATGGTAGAGTTGGGTTTTAGTATGAGGAGTGAAAGAACTTTGCCTAATTTAATTGATTTAAACTGTTCTAAGGAGCTAATTTGGGCTATGGAACTTACTGGAATTCCTAAATGAGTAACGTTCGTGTTATGTGATATTATACTTAGTTTTATTTTATGTTGTATGTTTGTATGTATATATATTTTGTATGGGCCATGGCAAGAGCCAGTGCCACGAATAAAATTTACTTACTTACTAGGACTGAAAGGAATAGTGGATTTGCTATTTGTGAATACTATTCTCAATATACTACTAGTTTCATATAACCCTCCAAACATCTGAATGTCTGTTCCTGAAGCAATTATTAGCAAATTCAGTCCCCCTCCCCCCCAACAATTTTTCATTTAAAAAACAAACATTTATTTTGTTCATTTAAGGTTCCTGCCCCTGAGTAGTTTTTTGGTTGTGTTGTGTTAGCACACTATAGATATTGTGTTTGCGCAACAACTAAAATGATGTCGCAAAATACCAAAATGTCTGGAAAAAACCTTATCTGAAACTGTGTTGTGTTAGCACACTATAGATATTGTGTTTGCGCAACAACTAAAATGAAGTCGCAAAATACCAAAATGTCTGGAAAAAAACTTATCTGAAACTGATATCCAATGAAACAGAAGCGAACAGCAAGCATTTTCCATTTTGGGGGGAAATTAAACAGGGTGATCTTGACACCCCAAAATTATTTGTTTTGATGAATATTTGTTTCAGCTTTACCAAATTCTAGGGATGGGAATTTCAGTTTCGGATAGAACCAAAACGACCTAAAACTGGGTGTTTCAGTTCTAGCCAACATTTCAGTTCTGGTGGGGTTTTTTCAGGGGTTTTTCAATGCAAAAACCCAGGGGGGAAACTTCAATGCAAAAAATCCAAAACTGAAATGAGAATAAAAATTCTCGGAGAACCAAAACCGGAAAAAAACCAAATTGGTTCCAGAGTCCCATCTCTACTAGGGCTGATGCGGCAGCAGCTTTTACCGCGCTGCAATTCTGTTCTGCCATTTCGGAATTGCCCGCACCACACCACGACTTTTCTGCGGATATTCCGCTAATTCCGCTGGAATTCTGCAAATCGCGGAATTGCGAAAAAATTGCGGAAATTGCGGAAAACCGCTATTCTGCTATTTTGTGGCGCTGGCGGAATTGCAGAAATAGCGAAAATGTCATGTTTCCACGATTCCACTAAGTTGCGGAATTAAATAAGCGGAACCGCGGAATGAAACCGCGGAATGAAAGCCTCTGCCATGCCGTTCCACTAATTGCGGAAACACTGTTTCCGCTGGAAATAGCTACTGCTGCGATATTCCGCTACAGCCCCTACAGGGTTGGCACTGCTCACTTTCTCTCTCACCTATGGCCCGTGGCCAAATCCAGTTTGTGACTTTATTTGGCCCCTTTCAAATTCCTGCATTTGTCCCGTGGATTCAGCCCCTACCATCAAGCCCTGAAGGAATAAACTTAGGGGAATAATGGCATGGTTTAACAGGTGCAGCAGCTCTAGTGACACCAGAGCCTGCGCAGAGTTTGAGGAGCCCACACGTGTGTAGAGTGCATAGGCAGGCTGGTGTGAAGGAGTGCCCAAGCAGGGTGGCCGTTCCATCACCTGCACCAGGCCCAACCCAGTTTCCACCTAGGTATGCTACTGCAGGGGAAGGGAGTGGAGGTGAGGGTACGCAGTCAAGGATAGGGGATGGATTCATGGCATAGATCCATTCTCTGTCTCTGTACCCCTCCCCATTCCTCATGGATCTTCAGCACTCCTCCAAAGCACCTCTTCTCCAACTCCTATCTGGCCCCAGACCTTGTATTTTGAAAGTGGCCCTATGGGAGGGAAAGTTTGCCCACCCTGATGTACACCGTCCTTCTGCAAACAATACTAGACTCAAACACTTGGGTGTTTTTAGATGGCTGGGCTGCATCAGTGCTGGCCGCGCCTGCCCCGGGTGACCTGTCCCATCTAAAGCAGCAGCATAGCAAGGTTGAGAAGGGCCTGGGCTCAGCCCACAGTTGTGCCCCCCACCCCCCAGTCAACACACACACACATCACAGCCAGTTCTCTCTCTCACACTCACATTCACACACATGCACCACAGCCAGCTTTCTCTCACACTCTCACATACACCAGCCAGTGCTCACTCACACACCCCAGCTCTCTCTCACGCGTGTACACATACGCACCCTTTTCTTACTGGTCTGGCATGGTTCCAGGCCAGTTCCTTAAGTCTGGCGTCCTGGGACTCCATTTACCAGCATGCCAGACTAGGAAACATGACCTATGTTTCCTAGTCTGGCATGCTGGGAAATGGAGTCCCAGAACACCAGATTTTGGGAACAACCCCAGGGTTTGCATGCACACATGAAGCGGGGCCTCTTTAAATGATGGCAGTGGCAGCAGCATCAAGCAAGTGGAGGGGGTGTCGTTCCTCTCCCCTCCTGTCTAGGCTGCTGCTGAGGGGCAGGGTGTCAAATAGGGTGTGCCAGCACCATCCAATAGGGATGTGCGAACAGAACCGAGTTCGGAAATTCGGTTCAGTTCGGAAATTTAGTTTGGTTCGAAAGTTTGGTTTGGTTGACTGAACTATTCGAGTTCGGTTGAATTCCAAACTTCTGAACCAAGTTTGTACATTCGAAACCGGGTTTTTGGCCTTCTGAACTGGTTCAGATTTGACCAAACATTTTGGTCGAATTCGAGTTCAGTTCGAAAGTTTGGTTCAGTCGACCAAACTATTCGAGTTCAGTCCGAACTTCCAAACCGTGTTCGCGCATCCCTACCTTCCAAATATCTGGGTCTGAGGGGCCCCATGCCTGGGTGCAACTGAGCCCCCCACACCATTATCACTATGCCAGTGGTCTAAAGTCCTTCTGCCAGATGTGCAGGTGAAACAGGTGAGCTGTGTGCCCTGGAACATGCCAGAGCACTGCCAGCCAAGTGGGCTGGCCAAACCTGGAGTACCACGGTCCATCTAATGTATGGACCCATGCTGCTGCTACCAGTCATTGCTCCAGGCAACACCATAGAATTGGGGACACTCTAGCCTGCAACTCTATGGAGGGGGGGGGGGGG